>CM044547.2:47044360-47190596 GCA_024416835.2 Perccottus glenii | reverse complement strand
CAGGCCATGCCTCCTTTCGGTTTACAGCAGCAAAAGAAGAAGCCAACTTCTCCGGTTAAACCTATGCCACATCGGCGCCCGTGCGCAGTTGCTGCTCTAAAAAACAGCCTCACATCCAGAACAAACCCGGATTTGCCTTTGATTCACCAAGACATTATACTCCCATCGAAGGCACGCCTGCTGCTTCTCCCGAAACGACTCGCTCAGTTCGCTCGACTTTGTGAAGATGAGGACAAGGCTAAAGAATCGGAGGAGCCCAAACCAAAACCACCTTCAAAACCACCTCAGCAGCAAACCACAGCAGCCATTTTTCCCCAACAACCCGCTCCGTCACACAAACCCAACCAAACGGACGAGAAACTGAAGTTCGCCATAGAAGACACTCCGGTTTGCTTCAGTCGTAACTCCTCTCTCAGCTCTCTCAGTGACATTGACCAAGAGAACAACAATAAGGAGTTTGCGGCCCCAAATGCACCTCCTGCTGCTGCGACTGCTGAAGCTGCTAAACCTGCACCGAGCGCCGAACCAAAACAACGTCCGTCTGCAACACACTGCTACGTCCCCAAAGCCTTCCACGTCGAGGACACTCCCGTTTGCTTTTCCCGCAACTCTTCGCTAAGTTCTTTAAGCATTGACTCAGAAGACGACCTACTCCAGGAGTGTATCAGCTCTGCCATGCCCAAAAAGAAGAAGAAAGCGGCTATTCCTGTTCCCGCTATTACAAATCCTCCATTTCCTGTCACTAAACCAGATGAACGGGAAGAGCCAGAGGAGCAGGAGGACGGTGGAATCTTAGCTGAAGAGGAACCGAACGAAGCCCCTCGGAGTCCAGCCTCGCCGGATTCAGAGTCGTTCGATTGGAAAGCCATTCAAGAAGGAGCCAATTCCATCGTTAGCTCTTTAAACGCGGCAGCAGCTGCAGCGTCATCACTTTCACGTCAAGCCTCGTCCGATTCTGACTCTGTTCTGTCTCTAAAATCAGTCGGGTCACCCTTCAGACTCCCGTTAGCGTCAAAAAACAACGACAAAAAAGAAGACAATGAGGAGGTGGAGTCAGAGGAAGTGGTGAAGAAAGGAGCAAGGATTTTGAAACCAGGAGAACGCAGCACTTTGGAAATAAAGCAAGAGCAGGAAGAGGACAGGTCTGTGAAAGGAGGAAAGAAGGTTTATCGCAGTTTGATCACAGGGAAACCGAGAGCCGAGCCGAGCATCAGAGGCAGGAGCAAACCCAGAGCCTCAATTGGTGGAAAAGCACCGGGAAGTGGAAACGAAGCTGAGAAAATGGGCGGAAGTTCACCCAGAGACTTAACTCCGTCCAGAAAGCAGATCCCCATTTGTGCTGGTAGTAACGTTGCAGCTAAAGCGGCTGTCAAACCTAAAACTGCACCAGGAATCCCTCGAGTGAGTCTGCATCAAGGGTCGGTGCAACAAAAAAATAAAATCTGAATCAGAAAAGCCTCCAGCACTCGTTCGACAGTCAACATTTATTAAAGAGGCTCCAAGTCCAACATTAAAACGGAAACTAGAGGAATCGGCTCAAGCTCAAAGTGAAGTAGCTTTAGATTCGCTCTCGAGTCCTGAATCGCAACAACCAACTCCAATAAATAGGAAGTACGACGTCAGCAGGTCACATTCAGAAAGCCCTTCGCGGCAGCAGGAAGCAGCATTGTCGCGGTTTAGCCGAACAGGAACGTGGAAACGGGAGAATACGGGCGTGAGTAACGGTGGCAGTAATGGTAAACAACACTCAACTTCTCTGCCGCGAGTCGGAACATGGAAACGTACCGGCAGCTCGTCTTCAGTGCTTTCAGCGTCATCCGAATCCAGCGAAAAAGGAAAGAGTGAAGAAGACTTGATCTTGCAAAGATCAAAAGGAACTTGGCGAAAAAAGAAAACCGACTCGATCGAACAAAATTTTAGCGATAAATCGGATAAATCTGAAGATGTCTGGGTTAGATTAGAAGATTGTCCTGTTAATAATCCCCGCTCGTCCTCATCTTGTTCCATGAGATCGCCAACAAATGCACCACCAGTAATCGATAGCCTCGCTCCGTCTGCAAAAATCCCGTTGTCTTGTTCGTCTTCGTCGTCCAATCTGAATTTAAGGAGGAGCTGTGAGAGTTTAGACGAAAAACAAACCCGAGTTCAGCAGAGAAGCGGTGCAGTGGCGGCTCGAGTGAGTCCCTTTAACTACACGCCAAGTTCGAGGAAGAGCAGCACTGAAGCCAGCAACTCCACCACGACTACAACAAACACCTCGACTTCTACGACGCCATCGCGGCCATCGCTCATACCGACGCCTGTGACCAAGAAACGGGAGCCGAAAGGAGGAGAAGGGAACGCAGGGGGAGGCAGCGGTGAACGGGGTCGACATTGTCGTCGGTTTGAGGATTGGGTGGAGACACAGCACTCAAGTGAAGTTATAATGACAAATAAAGTTATTAGAATCAACCTGACAGCAGCTGACATCAGATTCAGATTTAAAACAAAGTGATCAGTGATGGCCACAGTTATAGAAACTCAAATGGCCTCCACAGAAACATCAAACATTGAAAAACATTGATAAAGTTGGTATTAATTAAATAAATTAAAAATCACTTCAGAGGCTGCTCCAAAAAGCCACCAGTTTATGGACAACACTGTGAATAGTCAACACTTAAACCCTGGACCGTGCCAAGTTAAAACAAGTTAAACACACACAAAATGGTCACCACAGACAGACTTCTTCAAGTTAATGAACACCACTGTACAAAATGGACACTAATATATATATTAGTAGTATTAATTTATAAATAAATGGACGCTAGAGAAAATTAAAGGCAAATTCTGCGGGATTTTCAGGTAAAGGTTGTGTTTATTCTGGCTTTAAACAAACTTTAGCCTCTCATTTCATACACTGCTGGAAGACAGTGTTCTAGAGGAGATTGGATGTGGAATAAAATGGATTTAGATTGATTTATATAGAATTCTAATGAAAATCCTGCATATTTTGCCTTTTAACTTGAACAGAAAATCTGCAGAAACAAGATCTGTACTGTTTTTATAAAGTGTTAACAGATGGACACAATAACGTCTGCAGAAATGTTAACTTGTATTAACTCAGACTCAAACCAATTAATCACATAAAAACCTATGAACCTTTGGAAACCTTTTAGAGATGGTAACAAAATGGCTGCCGTCTGGCATCACCTTAAACGGACGCTACTCAAAGACAAAAAAGATGTCCTCCAACAGTGGACCTCTGCAGAAGTATTCCCTCAAATGGACTGAACACAAAGACATCACACGAGAAAAATGGACTCTCAAAGGTTTCTACAACATGGCTGCCGTTATTATAATCTGTAGAATAACTTAAAAATGTATTAACTTTTAAAGATCATCACAAAAGCATTACACTACGCAAAGTCGACTGAGAAATGGCTGTAACTGTCACTTCAAACTGTGTCCACTAAATGTCCGCCGCAGATGGACCGTTGTAAATACAGAGGAATGTTTGTGAAGTGTACAGGAAGTGAGTCTGTATTTAAAGTGCTAGCCCTGCCCCCTTAACATTGCCCTTGGCCCTGATTGGCTCCCTCCTTCTGAAACTCTTTAAACTGAGGACTTTTTATGTTTTTATACCACTAAGACTAAAGCAATGATGATGTTAAATTGTGCTTAGAGCTCCGACCCCTGTATGACCTTGACCCCTTCGCCCTTAACGGTGATGGTTACCATGGTGATTGTAACGGTGTTTCTGCTAGCGTTAGCTTTGAGTTTGGGTCCAAAAAGATGCAGAACATAACAATAATTTTGTTTAAAATTTTACATTCATTTCTCGTTTTTTTAAAACTGATTTTGGGTTAAATTTATATATATATATATATATATAAATAAAAAGTTATAGAAATAAAGAGAAATGAAGAGTTCAACAAAATGGGTGCAAAAGAATATCACATGGAACTAACCGGGACTGTTTTTTCTCTTCTTCCTGCGGCGGCCATTTTGTGTCGACTCAAACTAATTAAATCCAAAATTAGTCCTGTTTTTAATTCTCTTGCTTTGATCCTTTTGTTCCAATTCACCATCTTACTTAAACGTTTTTATTAGGTATCATTTCTGGTACTTTTTCTGGATCCAAACTCTTTTTTTCACTTCAGTTCAGATGAAGTTTCATCCAGACTTCTCTCTGTTGCCTTGGAAACAAAACACTGTAAAGCGTAAGTTATTGCTGTAAAACCTTAAACTGAATGAAGCACATAATTTAAAAATGTTCAGATTTTGGTTTGTTTTGTTTTTGCCTAATGTTTTTTTATCTGTAACTTCTCACTTTTTTTTTGTCAAAGAAAATGTTTTTGGTGAAAATTAAACAAAGAAATAATAAATTCAACACTTAAGTCTTACAATGTATATGTGTATATGAACAAAACCAGGAATAAAACAGGTCTAAACCAGGACTAAGCCAGGACTGAACCAGGTCTAAACCAGGTCTAAACCAAGCCTCTCTCATGGAACCTCTTAAAAGGTCCTCGAGTAAGGACTCCATCATACAGCAATTTACTGTGACATACCTCCGTCCACCAGAGGGCAGGCTACAAAAGCAGAAATATAAGGAGAAACCCAATGGCGACTTTACAAATCTCAAAATCATGTTTACAGAGAATGTATGAGAATGATTTGAATCCGGGTTTTGAACTCACGACCTTGCTTTCAGCCACTCTGCCACGTGCACCCATACAGTCATTGGTCTAAACCAGGTCCACACGGGGCTGGTAGAGCGATCATCCTATAACCTGAAAGTTGGCAGTTCAATTCCTGCTTTCCCCACAGTTTATACTGTTGTTGTGTCCTTGGGCAAGACACTTAGCCTCCAGTGGTGTTCCAATAATAACCATTATCTCGGGAACAAAAGAATACTGGATCAGTGCTACCGTGTTGCAATGGGCTCCTATTATACATTTGTTGTAAATTGATAGAATTTGGCACAACCATCATTTCTCCCTGACCAAGAAACTCCATTTAACTTATGAGTAAAACTGTTGCCATGGCAATGCTCCAAAATATAAAAATATTGGTCAGTATTGTTCAAAATAAAAAGCAGTACAATATGAATAACCAGAATAATCCAGGTTTTTAGTATATTTTTTTATTGATAAATGATGAACATGTTTCCAGTAGGTGCAGTAGATTCTCAGAAAACAAACCAGACCCAACATTCATGATATGCTCGCTCTTAAGGCTGTGCAACTGGGCAATTAGTTTAAAGGGGTGTGTTAAAAAGAATATCAGTGTCTGTCGTTGACTGTACAGCTGTACTGTTGACTGATTTATAAATCCTGTGACTCACTAAACTAATATTTAGTTGTATGAGCACAGTTTTTTAAAACTGCTTCTGTGTGGCACCTCTCGGCTGTTATTCCACTCCATGATTCTTTAACAACATTCTACAATTCATTTACATTTCTTGGTTTTACTTCAGAAACAGCATTTTTTTTATATCACCCCACATGTTCTCGATTGGATTAAGGTCTGAGGATTGTTCTGGCCACTCCATAACATTAATTTTGTTGGTTTGGAACCAAGACTTTGCTCGTTTACTCGTGTGTTTGGGGTCATTGTCTTGTTGAAACAAACATTTCAAGGACATGTCCTCTTCAAGTATTTTGACAAATGTCTAGGCCTTACCAGCTGAGCTATAGGGTAAAGAATAAAGTATACTTTTAAAACCTTAAACTAAAATGAAGCACATCATTTAAAAATGTTTTGGTTTTTTGCCTAATGTTTTTTTTTTTATCTGTAACTTTTCACTTTTTTTTGTCAAAGAAAATGTTTTTGGTGAAAACTAAACAAAAAAATAATAAATTCAACACTTAAGTCTTACAATGTATATGTGTATATGAACAAAACCAGGAATAAACCAGGTCTAAACCAGGACCGAACCAGGTCTAGTCCATTATTAAACCAGGTCTAAACCAAGCTTCTCTCATGGAACCTCTTAAAAGGTCCTCGAGTAAGGACTCCATCATACAGCAATTTACTGTGACATACCTCTGTCCACCAGAGGGCAGGCTACAAAAGCAGAAATATAAGGAAACATTTACAAGTGTAAAGGGTCTTGAGGACAGTGTCATGTCCTCAAGAGCGCTCTAGAATGTTTAGTAGCAACATTGTTACTAGTATTGGGCATTTAAAAACTGGCTCCTACTTGGAATTGTTTTTGTGGGGGCCTTGGACCTTGGAACTACTCATCAGTCACAAATTGTAACCTCTTCTGCACATGCCTTTTTTTAAACAGAGAGGACTTGAAAACTTGAAACTAGATTATCTTCACACAGACGTCTTCTGTCACAGTACTTACAGGTAACTCCAGACTGTCTTTGATCCTGGAGCTGATCATTGGCTGAGCCTTTGTCATTCTGGTTATTCTTCGATCCATGTTGATGGTTGTCTTCTGTTTTCTTTCACGTTTCTCTGGTGTTGCTCTCCATTTTAAGGCATTGGAGATCATTTTAGATGAACAGCATATTTTTTGCACCTCTTTATAGGTTTTCCCTACTCCAGTCAACTTTTGAATCAAAGTACGCTGTTCTTCTGAACAATGTCTTAAACGACCCATTTTCTTCAGGCTTTCAAATGTTCAACAAGTGCTGCTGGCTTCATCCTTAAATAGGGCCCACCTGATTCACACCTGTTTTTTGACTAAACTGATGACCCCAGTGATTGAATGCCACACTGCTATTTTTTATAACACAACCCTTTAAACCCGAGCCTGTTTTTTGGTGTGTTGTTAATAAAAAACAATATTTGGATTAATATCTTCTAAGATGAAGGCAGTTGCAGCTCAAACACTATTTTAAATCACAGCCACACATGTCAACATTACCTGCACCAAATTCCTCTAATGTGAAACAAATCAAAACTATTAAAATCTTTTTATGAAATGGTCAGGTGGAGTCTCCATTATAAAGAACAGGGCAGATTTTGGCACCACCTGTTTTTGTTTGTTTGCTCTTTGGCCTATGTTTGGAGAAAATGTAAAGGGCTCATATGTTTTTGTAGCTGAGTCTCAGCTGTTCATTTGATGTGCTGCTTTGACATTATTTGCTAAATGTGTCAAGCCCTAGAGTCACAGAGGACATGTGAGAAGCCCCAGTGAGGGGCTATTCTTTTTAACACACCCCTTTAAACTAATTGCCCAGTTGCACAGCCTTAAGAGCGTACACATCATGAATGTTGGGTCTGGTTTGTTTTCTGAGAATCTACTGCACCTACTGGTAACTTGTTTTTCATTTATCAATAAAAAATAAACTAAAAACCTTGATTATTCTGGTTATTCAGTTTAAATGTTTAAAGGTTTGTGACAATAGATCATGAGAAACCAGTTCTGATCTATATAAATAATTTATGTTTGCATCGACTGAGTTAAAATTTGTCAAATTGTGGATGATACCAATTACAGTTACAGGTAAAGACCTACAACTAATGGAAACTAAAATTAAAACTGAACTAAACAAAGTTAAGTTTTAAATATAACATAAACAAAAGTGATGCTATTTGGAAAACATAAAGAAGATGAATAATTAGAAACGCTAATTAATGAAATAACAATTTAAGGTGGTAATTGGTAAGAGCTAATATTAACATAGTTCTTTGAACTTATATCATCTTGGTTTACACCTGTGAAGGGAAGCACACCTGTGAGCAGGGCTAGTGACGGGGGTCACATGACTTCCTGTGACATCACTCTGAACTTGACAAACGTAGAGATCAGGGACAGGTGCAGTGCAAAGCAGAAGTCTGGAGGTTTTGTGAAAGTAAGACCATTAGACCAGCGTTGCCTGCTGACCGGAAACATGCGTCCTTAAAGGATCCTCGTTTTATTTGTGTTCACATACAATGTGACGGAGAACATCGTGAGTGGAAACTCACACTTTAGGAGCCAAACAGCAGCTCCCTCAGGTTCATTTGAGAGCCCCATTTACATCGGCGACAGAGGTGTCCTTGAAGGTGTCATTAATGAATATAAGGCTAAAATTAAATTAGCATTAGGATTTGAATTTTTACATTTGAGACAATTTATGAAAATGTGGATTAAATTAAGTATATTTATAAACAACACAGGTTTGTGAAGGTTCTCAGTCATCCAGGACATCTTGAAAAAAAAAGGTTGAAGTAAAAGCATCTGGACTCAGTTTTCAAAGTGAAGATGTTTCGTCTCTAATTCCAAGAGACTTTATCAATTCTGAGATCAACTGTTAGAGAGCTGAGCTTTATCTTTAGAGTGAGGGGTTTAACCTGAAACTAAACCTGATGGACCAGGCTGTTCTGGTCTCATAGTCACAAAGAAGAAAAAATAAATTCCACTACGACCCATCCTTTGATGTCACATCACTCTTTACCTGCAACATATTTAGAGAAAACGCTAGGTGGAAAAGCACCATATTGACAAATAAATAAATAAATTTAAAAACTGGTCCAAGGACTGGACAGAACAGAATAGCACTGAGCATGCTTTTAGCTGAAAAGGGGGGGTCTACAAAAGGATTTCCTCCAAAGTAACACAGGACTAGTTACAGCAGAACTTCCATATCTGATAACGTTTGTTTGTGTTGCTTTACATGTACCGGAGCTTGTTGGTGAGATTGATGAATGTGGCCATTGCTGGGTCAACATTCCTGGACATGCACCTGCCAAACGACTAAGGTCAAGGCTTTGACCTCAGATGAACACTTTGATATCTGAGGGACGTTATTGTTTGCATGAACACCAACGGGACAACAGCTCCAGGACTCCATCAGTCGAGCGGTCATCCTGTAACCAGAAGGTTGGCAGTTCGATTCACACTGTCTGCTGGAAAGGCAGTAGGTTGGTAAATCTGTGTAGATTTACTCTTAATAGAGCTACAGGTATCTTGTACCTTAATTATACGTTGATCATGTACATTGCTTTATTCTGTTTATTCCATTTGTTTAGCCTTTATTATATTTCTCACAAAATGGTAATTATAGGAAACATAATTTGTTATTATTTTCTCTCTTTATAGACTCACTCAGCTGTTGTCATACAGTAGGATACAGTAGGATACAGTAGGATGCAGTAGGACACAGTAGGATGCAGTAGGACACAGTAGGATGCAGTAGGATGCAGTAGGATACAGTAGAATGCAGTAGTATACAGTAGTATGCAGTAGGATGCAGTAGGACACAGTAGGATGCAGTAGTATGCAGTAAGATGCAGTAGTATGCAGTAGGACGCAGTAGGGCTGTACCTCTGCTGCTACCTGAACTTTATTAAACCAACTAAAAGTATTATCTGCATCCTGTCCCTGTGTCCTGACCGGCCCCTGGATATTCATATCTTATATATAACATTTAGAGGGGCGGGGCTACGTCGGAAGGGGTGGGGCAATCTCAGATGTTTAATGATTAATGAGGTTCATTGTCATATCTTATATATAACATTTAGAGGGGCGGCTACGGAAGGGTGGGGCAATCTCAGATGTTTAATGATTAATGAGGTTCATTGTCATTGTTTGGAAACAATGAAATAAACGACTTGACATCAGCAGTAAAAACATATAAAAGAGCTGTGCACTGGATATGATCTCAGTTTGGTTAAATACTTTCTGATGATGGTCAAAGTGTTGACTTTATTAGCAGTGTTAATTTTGTTAACAGGTTTTTTGTTGTAGAAAACAAAACTAAACTAAATAAAACAGACTTCATAATGACTAAAACGATGACTAGACAAATAAAAGACGAGACAAAAACAACTTGTGACGAAAACCAGTCGAAGAAGGAAAGATGAAGTGGAACCATAGATTGTAAAAACATGGATGTAATCCGCTCATTGGTTATAAATGGGCAATAAAATGGCGGTTACATCCGGGCTTTTCGGCTTTTACTCTAGTAAAAACTTAGCTCTAGAGACCGGAGCCATCTTTTGTACCAGGCTGTAAACATGAGTTTTACTCTTGTAAAGTCGCCATTGGGTTTCTCCTTATATTTCTTCTTTTGGAGCCTGCCCTCTGGTGGACGGAGGTATATCGCTGTATTTCGCTGTAAAATCACCGTATGGCAGCGCCCTTACACGACGACCATTTAAGAGGTTCCATGGGAGAGGCTTGAGTGGAACGGACGAGATGAGTCAAGTCAGCCAATCAGAGCGCGGTGCCGAGAAGTTAACCAGAGACTACAGAGCAACAAACTGTTGGCAGTAGATCAAGCTTTTGCAGAGAGTCTTCAGTGTCACAGGTGAGCTCACCTGAAGAAAGTGTTCATCAACGAAAATATTTGCATTAGATGTTTATGTGGTGTAGCAGATCAGTCCTCAGTTCCACACTTATCACTTCAAGACGCCCCAGCAAGCAGGAGTCTGGACTAACACAGAGATCTTCCCCACAGGAGATTAAATGTGCCCTTTTTAAATACTCACAGATGTTTCTTGCTTGGATAAGACCGAACGAGTCTTCAGGACTTATAATTAACAACTCTGTTTGTCATCATAAAAGACAGAGCCGGAGAGATCTAACACCCAGGTCACAAAAGGACTCCAGACCAGGACAGAATGGCACCATAACCGTAAAGTCTGGTTGATAAAGTTGTGTATTCAGCTTTAACAGAAATATCTCCTTTCCAGGCACCAGGCGAGGAACGCTTTGATCAGAGCCTTCGAGGATGATCAAACACTACCCCCTGGTGGTCAAATGGACAAATGGCTCTAACGTCGCTAAAAGACAGTATAATTTGTATAAAAGAAAGATATTGTGTTGATGTACTAACAATTATACTGTTCGTTTCCAGGATGCAGAGTTTTACAAGGCAAATAATTCCTTATCCCATTTCTACAAGTTTACGTTTTATTTTTAATAAAATGTAATGAATATGTTTTCATAATAAGTCTGACAAATGCATTGTCTTTGTATAATCCTACAAGTACAAATGTTTTGTGTGTTTTATGAGAACCAGGGAGAATATGGTGAAACAAAGGAATGTTTTAAAACTTCGTGTAAACATTTAACTTTAGTTAAACTTCATTCACTAAGCGACTCCTTTTGTCCGAAGGACACGTGAGACACGCCCCAGCCCTAAAGGTTGATAAAGCTGACTGCTGGCCGAGAACTCTCTCTAGTCTCTTGCCTCTCCGCCTTCTCTGCCTCCACAAGGGCCGGTCCATCAGGACCGTTAATGCAACCATTACAAGCTTCAGACCTCGTGTAGCGAGTAAACTTTCTTTGTACTTTAAAGCCAGCAAGTTTAGCTTGTTACTCTAAAGTTTTCCTTCTCTCTAATCAGCTGGTCAAACATGTTTCGTCCCTTCGGCCGCAGACAGAAACTAACTTCATTTTGAAACCGTTTTTGCCTGCTGAAGCCAGTTAGCTTGACCAAACCTAGCTTTCTCAAAGCAAGTTTTAACCCAGAAGAACAGCCGCTAAGACCTCCTTCAGTAGACCTCATAGCGACTTTGAAAGACTTAATTTTTACACGGAACTGATGCCGAAGGCCTGGCTAGTTCGGACAGTAACACAACGCTTCCCTCCTCAGGCGCACGACGGCCCTTTTCTGGAGAGTGTACACGGCGGCCATCTTGGAGGCGACCCGAGTCATCAGCCATCGACAGGGCTCTGAAGAACCTTTGGACCTCTTGTTGCTAAGATCTGGTACCAATCACGACCCCCAGGGTGAGTCTAAACATTGCACATAAGTTGGCGTCATAGGTTTACTGTCTAAACATAAGAGCCTTGGCCCAGAAGCCGTCATCTAAGTTCCAGTTAAAAGCTCCCTAAAAGCCCCTCGGTAATAACGGAGTCCAATAATCAATACTTCCTTTGTTTCACAAACCCTGTGAAAGCAAATGTTTATTCCTGTGTTTAACCCTTTTGTGTTTATCCCTTCTATGTTCCCATTTTATTCACCATTATCGATTTGTGTAATTTTTAATAAAATCCCATAAAAGACATTAATGTTTCTCTGTTTATATTAAGAAATGTTTGAAAAAAAAGATGAATTCTCTTCCTTTAAGATTAATGAGTCTAGCTTAAACAGTTTCTCTGGACCTGTTGAAAACCAGGGTGGTGCCCCTTTTAATCAGAAATTAATTTTAATAAATTAATATTAATATCAAAATTAATTATTAAAATTGTTAAAATTAATCTTCTATATGTTTATACAAACATACCCTCGTACGCGACAGTATCATAAGGAATATCCTCCTGTTCAATGTACTTTATCTAAGCTTTATTACTATATTATTATTAGGCCCGAGCCGGTGATGGCCGGGAGGGCCTATTGTTTTTGCTCGGATTTTTTTTTTTTTCTCTTTCTTTTTCTGCAATATGATCCTAAATTTGACCCAGTGAACATGCACGAAAAGTCATTTTTATTGGTCCCAGACTTCAAGCTCGGCGAAAATTGTAAGTATTTGAAGTCGGAAAAAAATACAAAAATGACTCAGTGGCGACCCCTAGAAAAGTCAAAATACATTGGGCCTATGGAAAGTGAAAGTAACTTTTTTCCAACGTAGAAAAATGAAACTTGGTACATCCATAGGACACCTCAGGGCAAACAGAAAAGTCAATGACAGTCACACCTAAACTTAACAGGAAGTCCGCCATGTGGGGTGAAAGCGCGGCCACTAAAATCGCACCCCTTGCGCAGAAAGATGCAAATCATTGTGTTTTAATCTAAATGGCCCCAAATTTGGTGAGTATCATCTAGACACTGCCAACCAAAGTTGTGACTTTGTTTTTGATATCTTATCGGGTGTGGGTGTGGCAAGCCTATAACGAGGTGGCCATTTTTGTGAAAATAAAATGTCTCTTAACTCTCAACGCCTTCTCGGATCGAGTTGGACCCAAAAAGGCGTTTGTGCACATTCATGACCTGAACACAAAAAATATGTAAATAAAAGGGTTATCTTTAGAAATGGCTCTCCAGCGCCCCTACAAACTTATAATGGGACCCAAGAATTTAGTTTGTCATAGAGACATGAAATTTGGTACACACATCTCTTATGTCATGACAAGCATAAAAGCCAATGACAACCACCCCTATCTATAAATGTGTTGCCATAGCAACGTCCCAAATATGTGGAAAAAGTCAATGGGAAGTGAAAATTTTAGTTTGTCGAGGCAAATGAAACTTGGTACACACATCCAGCATGGGCTTATGAACAAAAAGCCAATGAGGACCACACCCTATCACACACGGGAAGGTGGCCATTTTGAATTGAAAATGTGAACCGACTTAAAATACACCTCTTTTTTAAAAGTACACAGAAAAAAGCTGCTTCATTCCACAGACACCAAACTTGGGCAAAATGAGCTAAACACATGTATGTAAAATAGACAAGCGTTTTTCTAGACTTTTTTGCTCGAGTTATATAGTTTTTAATTATAATTTGGTATATATTTTTTATTATAATTTTTCTGTAAAATGATCCTCAATTTGACCCAGTAAACGAACAACTAAAAATCAAATTTCAAGCCCGGCAAAAAATGTATGTATTTGAAGTCCCTGAGGAAAACGAATGAAAAATGACTCAGTGGCGACCCCTAGAAAAGTCAAAATACATTGGTTCTATGGAAAATGAAAGTAAATTTTTCCAATGTAGAAATACAAAACTTGGTACATCCATAGGACACCTCAGGGCGAACAGAAAAGTTTATTACAGCCATACCGTAAACTCAACAGGAAATCTACTATGTTGGGTGGAATGCGTGACCACATAAATTCCACCCCTTGTGTCTAAAGGCTTTTCATCTAAACAGCTCCAAATTTGGTGAGTATCATCTAGACACGTGTGAAAAAAAAGTTATCAATTTGTTTTTTGATACATTTGTGGCTGTGGTCGTAATGAGTCTGTGAAGAGGCAGCCATTTCTTTGGGAAATAAATGCCATTTCCCAATTGCCAGGATCCTTCCTTTAGAGGAGGCCCCTCCAGAGCCACGGCTAGAGTCTTAGAAAACTCCTCAGAATCCTTTGGAACTTGTAACCTTGTACTTTTAGACAAGTTATATTTACATTTTGCCTTTTTAAACAGGGGGGTGCAGCGATTCCTGAGTCATCTCAAATCTCCAGCCAGTACTTTGTTTTTCTCGCCTTAGCCCAAGCATAATCTATTATTTTCAAAGGTTCAGACAGCTCCCAGGAAAACCAGGGATTGTGGAGACCTTTAACTCTAAATTACAAGGTGGTGTAGCAGGCCCCAGCAGTAGCACAGGTCCGGTTATTTGACATTACCGTGAAGTTTACGCTTTAAAGCAGGAAATGAGCCTAAATAGCTGGGTTGGGATACCAAGATGGCAGCTATCTAAGGTCTGCTCAGTGTCTCTCTCTGGACTGATTCCATTTAAATGGATTTCAAAGTATTTACTCCTTTTAAGTTGTAGTTTTTAATTTGTACAAGTCATCTATATGGAAATTTCATCTTGAACTTTTAAGAAGATTGTGGACTACTATGAGTTTAAAAATGACACTATACCTCTGCTCTGAGCTAACTTTGCTAACCTGAGCCTGATTCAACAGATCCTATTAGCCCAGGCTAATCAGAGCTAGGCAAACGGGCTTGAGCCTGCTATATTCTCCTGGAGCTTGGGCTAACCAGCCTGAGCCTGCTACATACTCCTGGAGCTAGGCTAGCGGACCTGGCCTGCTACATTCTCCTGGAGCTTGGGTTAACCAGCCTAAGCCTGCAACATCATTGTGGAAGCTGGGCCACACTCTACAAGATATTATGATTATGAGATAATATGGTGGGCATACAGGATACCTACTATAGTGGCACAAAAAACAGTATTGACATGCACCAGGAACCATTACACTTTTGTTGGAACCCGGACTTCTGGATGGATCTGTATTGGGATTTGCCTAAACTGCAAAAATTTTTTTGCTTTGTATAATTTGTCTTTCTCAATTAATGATAGGCATTGCCTGGTTTCAGCATATGATAGGCCAAGCTTCAAAATATACTGTGAAATGCAGATTGATTATTACACTACTCCTACTTTTATCTGGAAATGTGCAGCCTAATCCTGGCCCCTGTTTGCAATTTAAATCAATGCCTGGACTTAAATTTGTTCATCTTAATGTTCGCAGTTTACTCAAAATAGACATGGTTAGAATTTGGATTGAATCTACAGATGCAGACATAGTGATAATTTCGGAAACACGAAATCAATTACTAATGAAGATATAAATGTGCATGGGTATAATGTTTTTCGCAGTGACAGGCCAAAGAAAGGTGGTGGAGTAGCTATCTATGTTAAGTCAAGATTTGGTGCATCAGTTGTTCTGAGTCTCTCTGTAAGCAAATGGAGTTTTTGGCCTTAAATGTTGAAATATTTAAGTCCCTTTCAATAACTGTTGTGGGCTGTTATAGACTTCCATCGGCCTCCAGGGAGGCTTTATCATCTTTAAAGCTTCTTTTGTCCAGATTAAACTATAGGGAACTTTTACTGGTCGGGGACTTGAATTGGGACTGGCTAAATGTTGTTTCTGATGAATTTAAATCTTTCTGTGATTCTGTCAGTCTTAGCCAGTTGGTAAATGTACCTACAAGGCCTAATCTCAAAATCCAGATAAATCTACTTTAATCGACTTGATTCTAACAAATGTCCTCATAAATTTTCAACCATGGGTGTCTTTTGTAATGATCTGAGTGATCATTGTGTTATTGCTACTTGAGAGGCAGTAAAATACCCAAATGTAAATCACAAATTATTAGAAAGAGGAATTTGAAACATTTTAATGAACAAGCCTATCATCATGATCGATCTTTGATTAACTGGGGACAGCTAGGCCTGTTGCCTGACGTTGAGCTTGCCTGGACACTTTTTAAGGAGAATTTTGAGAAAATTGTAAATAAACATGCTCCTTGGACAAAGCACAGAGTGAAGGGACGGGAAAACCCTTGGTTTTCTCCAGAGTTGTCAGACATTATTCATCAGCGAAATGTGGCATGGGCTAAAGCTAGAAATGGTGATTCTGCCACTGACTGGTCCATTTTCAGACAACTAAGAAATAAATGTACCTCTCTTATCAAAAAGGCTAAATCTGAATATTATTTATCAGTCACAAGTGAAAACCTCAATAATCCACAGAAATTTTGGAAAGTCATCAAGTCTCTTTCTGTGAATAAAAGTAATGAAGCCCTCCCAAAATTTGTCTTAAAAAACTCTCTTCCAGTCTACGACAGAGTTGATGTTTTATGGCGCTTTTCCACTACCAGTATCAGCTCGACTCGACTCGGCTCGCTTTTCGCTCCGTTTTCCATTGCAGATAGTACCTCCACAATAGTACCTAGTCGTCATAGCGACGCCGCAAGAACCTGTCGTGACGTAATCTTCTACGCGACACACACCCGCTACTCACACACATAGAACTCGCTGGATCTTCTCTTCGGCAACCAAACAAAGAATTTTTCCGAGTTGCCATAATCCTAAAGTCTGGGACTGGGTAAATTATCACGCAATCTCTGGCCAAACTATTTAAAAATGGCGGGGTTATTCAGGATACTCCGTCTGGCGCGTGCAATGATGACGCAGTGAACAGTGACGATTCTCTCTGGCCAATCAGCAGTCTGTCGTGTGTTCACGTCACAATTTAGTATCGCCTCAGCCCGCTTAGAACCTCGCCGGAGGTGATATTTAAAAAAGTACCTGGAAGCAGGTACAGGTACAACTTTTACGCAGTGGAAAACCAAAAAAGGCGAGCCGAGTCGAGGCGAGTCGAGCTGGTACTGTGTAGTGGAAAAGCGCCATTAAATTGCTTTAATGAGCATTTTGTATCAGTTGGTTCTCTGTCTGAGTCGACAGGAGTAGTCACTGTCAATCCATGCACATACTCCTCTGTGTTTTCTGGAGAGCCTTTTAATTTTGTTTCTTTTACTGTGCAGCAGGTTAGATCACAGAAAACCTCCTGGACCAGATTTAATAGAGCCTTACTTTTTGAAAAAGGCGGCTGATTTTGTTGCAGAGCCCCTTACAATTCTTTTTAATCTGTCAATTCAAAACAATGAAATACCATCAGTTTGGAAGTCAGCTTTTGTGATTCCCTTGTTTAAAGGAGGTGATCCAGCAGTTTTAACTAATTATCGGCCTATATCTAATTTGTGTGTTTTGTCAAAAATTTTAGAATCCCTTGTTTCAGACCAAATAAAAGAGTTTTTATACTCAAATGAACTCCTTTCTAAACTGCAGTCAGGCTTCAGGAAAAAGCACCGTACCATCACTGCTGTTACAAAAGTAATTAATGTCTTGTCGCTCTTGATAGAAAGCAATTCTGTGCATCACTTTTTCTTGACCTGTCAAAGCTTTTGACACAGTGGACCATGCTGTTTTAAAGCAAAGGCTTCTTTGTCTGGGATTGTCTGATTGTGTAGTTTCCTGGTTCATGAATTATCTGAGTAACAGGACATTAAATGTGATGGTCTATGTTCTGCATTAGTGAAGGTACACAAGGGGTGCCACAAGGCTCAATATTAGGTCCTCTCTTGTTTATTGTGTATATAAATGAACTAGGCCACAATGTGTCGGATGCTAATATGCATTTCTATGCTGATGACACGATTATTTATTGTTTTGGATCGTCCCCAGCTAAAGCGGTTGAGTCTTTGCAGAAAGCTTTTGATGTGGTTCAACGTACGCTTATGCAGCTTAAACTGGTTCTCAATGCTCATAAGACCAAACTGATGCTGTTTAGAAATACTAAGAAGGTTTCTCAAGCTCCTCCTCCTGTGTTCACTTTGACTGGAAGTGTCATAGAGGTGGTTCATTCTTATAAGTACCTTGGTATTTGGTTTGATGATGCTCTCACTTTTAAGTCTCATATAGACAACCTTGTGAAGAAACTCAAACTTAAACTGTCCTTTCTTTCAAATAAATTTTGTTTTTCTTTTAAAGCAAAAAGCAGCTAGTCACTGCAACATTTTTATCTGTCTTAGATTATGGAGACCTGGTGTATAGGACCGCTTCAGCACAATGTCTGTATAAGATTGACACTGTTTATCATGCGTCTCTGAGATTTATTACAATTGTAAAAACTTGACCCATCATTGTGAATTATATACCAGAGTGGGATGGCCATCGTTGTCCAACAGGAGATCAGGGCATTGGCATACTTTTATCTATAAGGCCATACTTGGTCTTTTGCCATCCTACATCTGTAGTTTAATCACATGGAGAAGTGTTGGTTCTTATTCATTGCGATCAAATGATTACTTGCTGCTCTTTGTTCCATTTGCCCGTACAGAACTGGGAAAGGGCTTTTGTCTACTCAGCTCCTTCTGCATGGAACTTTTTGCAAAAGACTTGAATTTATCAGAACGTATTTCTTTAAATGCTTTTAAGTCCAGATTGAGAGAACATGAAATGACCTGTTTAAATTGTAAATGTTTTTAATTATTTGTAATGTATAACTTTTATAAATGTAATTGACTGTTTTGTTGCCTCTTGGCCAGGACTCCTTGAAAAGAGGTTTTTAACCTCAACGGGACTTTCCTGGTTAAATAAAGGTTTAATAAAAAAAAATGCGATCCTCCGAGTGCATGTGTCTCCGCGGTCTCAAGGGAGGCGAGGGTCTTTATCGCCGCTTGTGGCTTTAATTTATTATTATTATTATTATTATTATTATTATTATTATTATTATTATTATATTATTATTGTTATTATTATTATTATTATTATTATTATTATTATTATATTATTATTATTACTATATTATTATTATTATTATTATTATTATATTATTATTATTATTATTATTTTGCTTACTTGGGCTGTAAGGGTCTTTTGACGACTGCACATTTACACATTCACACTTATTTTATTTAAAATAAGTGTGAATGTGTATTTTGCATCTCTTTTGTTTATTTTTAATAGACATGTTTTTTACTATTGGTTTTGTTTTTCCTTGATTGAAACTAAAGGCAGTTGTGTTGAAATAAACAGTATGAAATGTGTGCTCAGTGGCTCAGTGGTAGAGCGGTCGTCTTAACTGGAAGGTTGGTGGTTCGATTCACGCTCTCCCAGCGCCTGTTAAATGAATAAATGTAAAATGTCTGACACAGAAGGTCAAAATTATTACCTCGTAAATTGTTTTTGATTTTACTTTATCCTTTTTCATTTCCTACCGCTTTGTCCCGTTAGAGGTCATGTGACTGGAGCCTATCCCAGCAGCTTTGGGCCTGAGGCGGGGTACACCCTGGACAGTGGCCAGTTAGTCAGTCCCCCAGTTAGTTTTAGTTCGATTTAATTGCAGTTTTGCAAAATCCGTCAAAAAGAAAAAAAATTCTTGTCAAAATTAACACTGTTTATTAGATTAAATATCAAAAAGAGAGAAAAGTGACACAACAACCCAATAAACTGGTCTAGACTTCTCTGATCCTGGTCGAAAACCCTTAAAGACCAGTTGAAAACCTTTTAAGACCAGTCTTTTTCTCTAAAGCTTGTGTATAAACCTCCAAATCCGCTCTAAACCCACTGGCCCTGGTCTGGACAGTAATTAGTCAGAAGACCTGTACTAGCTCCTCCCACTGTTCCACAGGCCACACCCCGTTGTCAAGGACGTTGCTAGGCGATGTTTTCCAGTCCCAGGTTGCTATGGGAACGCTCCAGCGCTCGCCGTGGTTAGACCGGGTCAGGACCAGACAAAGACCAGAGTTAGACCGGGTCAGGACCAGACAAAGACCAGAGAAAGACCGAGACCAGAGTTAGACCGGGTCAGGACCAGACAAAGACCAGAGGAAGACCGGGTCAGGACCAGGCCGAGACCAGAGTTAGACCGGGTCAGGACCAGACAAAGACCAGAGTTAGACCGGGTCAGGACCAGGCCGAGACCAGAGTTAGACCGGGTCAGGACCAGACAAAGACCAGAGGAAGACCGGGTCAGGACCAGACCGAGACCAGAGTTAGACCGGGTCAGGACCAGGCCAAGACCAGAGTTAGACCGGGTCAGGACCAGACAGAGACCAGAGTTAGACCGGGTCAGGACCGGACAAAGACCAGAGTTAGACCGGGTCAGGACCAGGCCAAGACCAGAGTTAGACCGGGTCAGGACCAGACCGAGACCAGAGTTAGACCGGGTCAGGACCAGACAGAGACCAGAGTTAGACCGGGTCAGGACCAGACCGAGACCAGAGTTAGACCGGGTCAGGACCGGACAAAGACTAGAGTTAGACCGGGTCAGGACCAGACACAGACCAGAGTTAGACCGGGTCAGGACCAGACCGAGACCAGAGTTAGACCGGGTCAGGACCAGGCCGAGACCAGAGTTAGACCGGGTCAGGACCGGACAAAGACCAGAGTTAGACCGGGTCAGGACCAGGCCGAGACCAGAGTTAGACCGGGTCAGGACCGGACAAAGACCAGAGTTAGACCGGGTCAGGACCAGACAAAGACCAGAGGAAGACCGGGTCAGGACCAGGCCGAGACCAGAGTTAGACCGGGTCAGGACCGGACAAAGACCAGAGGAAGACCGGGTCAGGACCAGGCCGAGACCAGAGTTAGACCGGGTCAGGACCGGACAAAGACTAGAGTTAGACCGGGTCAGGACCAGACACAGACCAGAGTTAGACCGGGTCAGGACCAGACAAAGACCAGAGTTAGACCGGGTCAGGACCAGACAAAGACCAGAGTTAGACCGGGTCAGGACCAGGCCGAGACCAGAGTTAGACCGGGTCAGGACCAGACAAAGACCAGAGTTAGACCGGGTCAGGACCAGGCCGAGACCAGAGTTAGACCGGGTCAGGACCGGACAGAGACCAGAGTTAGACCGGGTCAGGACCGGACAAAGACCAGAGAAAGACCGAGACCAGAGTTAGACCGGGTCAGGACCGGACAAAGACCAGAGAAAGACCGAGACCAGAGTTAGACCGGGTCAGGACCAGGCCAAGACCAGAGTTAGACCGGGTCAGGACCGGACAAAGACCAGAGTTAGACCGGGTCAGGACCAGGCCAAGACCAGAGTTAGACCGGGTCAGGACCAGACCAAGACCAGAGTTAGACCGGGTCAGGACCAGACAAAGAACAGAGGAAGACCGGGTCAGGACCAGGCCAAGACCAGAGTTAGACCGAGACCAGAGTTAGACCGGGTCAGGACCAGACAAAGACCAGAGGAAGACCCGGTCAGGACCAGGCCGAGACCAGAGTTAGACCGGGTCAGGACCGGACAGAGACCAGAGTTAGACCGGGTCAGGACCAGACAAAGACCAGAGAAAGACCGGGTCAGGACCAGACAGAGACCAGAGTTAGACCGGGTCAGGACCAGGCCGAGACCAGAGTTAGACCGGGTCAGGACCGGACAAAGACCAGAGTTAGACCGGGTCAGGACCAGGCCGAGACCAGAGTTAGACCGGGTCAGGACCGGACAAAGACCAGAGTTAGACCGGGTCAGGACCAGGCCGAGACCAGAGTTAGACCGGGTCAGGACCGGACAAAGACCAGAGTTAGACCGGGTCAGGACCAGGCCGAGACCAGAGTTAGACCGGGTCAGGACCGGACAAAGACCAGAGGAAGACCGGGTCAGGACCAGGCCAAGACCAGAGTTAGACCGGGTCAGGACCAGACACAGACCAGAGTTAGACCGGGTCAGGACCAGACCGAGACCAGAGTTAGACCGGGTCAGGACCAGACAAAGACCAGAGTTAGACCGGGTCAGGACCGGACAAAGACCAGAGTTAGACCGGGTCAGGACCAGGCCGAGACCAGAGTTAGACCGGGTCAGGACCAGGCAAAGACCAGAGTAAGACCGGGTCAGGACCAGACAAAGACCAGAGGAAGACCGGGTCAGGACCAGGCCAAGACCAGAGTTAGACCGAGACCAGAGTTAGACCGGGTCAGGACCAGACAAAGACCAGAGGAAGACCGGGTCAGGACCAGGCCGAGACCAGAGTTAGACCGGGTCAGGACCAGACAAAGACCAGAGTTAGACCGAGACCAGAGTTAGACCGGGTCAGGACCAGACAAAGACCAGAGGAAGACCGGGTCAGGACCAGGCCGAGACCAGAGTTAGACCGGGTCAGGACCGGACAAAGACCAGAGTTAAACCGGGTCAGGACCAGGCCGAGACCAGAGTTAGACCGGGCCAGGACCGGACAAAGACCAGAGAAAGACCGGGTCAGGACCAGACAAAGACCAGAGGAAGACCGGGTCAGGACCAGACCGAGACCAGAGTTAGACCGGGTCAGGACCAGGCCGAGACCAGAGTTAGACCGGGTCAGGACCAGACAAAGACCAGAGAAAGACCGAGACCAGAGTTAGACCGGGTCAGGACCAGACCGAGACCAGAGTTAGACCGGGTCAGGACCAGGCCGAGACCAGAGTTAGACCGGGTCAGGACCGGACAAAGACCAGAGTTAGACCGGGTCAGGACCGGTCAGAGACCAGAGTTAGACCGGGTCAGGACCAGACCGAGACCAGAGTTGGGCAGGTCAGGACCAGGCCAAGACCAGAGTTAGACCGGGTCAGGACCAGACAAAGACCAGAGTTAGACCGGGTCAGGACCAGGCCGAGACCAGAGTTAGACCGGGTCAGGACCAGACAAAGACCAGAGTTAGACCGGGTCAGGACCAGACAAAGACCAGAGGAAGACCGGGTCAGGACCAGACCGAGACCAGAGTTAGACCGGGTCAGGACCAGGCCGAGACCAGAGTTAGACCGGGTCAGGACCAGACAAAGACCAGAGAAAGACTGAGACCAGAGTTAGACCGGGTCAGGACCAGACCGAGACCAGAGTTAGACCGGGTCAGGACCGGTCAGAGACCAGAGTTAGACCGGGTCAGGACCAGACCGAGACCAGAGTTAGACCGGGTCAGGACCAGGCCAAGACCAGAGTTAGACCGGGTCAGGACCAGACAAAGACCAGAGTTAGACCGGGTCAGGACCAGGCCGAGACCAGAGTTAGACCGGGTCAGGACCAGACAAAGACCAGAGTTAGACCGGGTCAGGACCAGACCGAGACCAGAGTTAGACCGGGTCAGGACCAGGCCGAGACCAGAGTTAGACCGGGTCAGGACCAGGCCGAGACCAGAGTTAGACCGGGTCAGGACCAGACAAAGACCAGAGGAAGACCGGGTCAGGACCAGACCGAGACCAGAGTTAGACCGGGTCAGGACCAGGCCGAGACCAGAGTTAGACCGGGTCAGGACCAGACCGAGACCAGAGTTAGACCGGGTCAGGACCAGACAGAGACCAGAGTTAGACCGGGTCAGGACCAGGCCGAGACCAGAGTTAGACCGGGTCAGGACCGGACAAAGACCAGAGTTAGACCGGGTCAGGACCAGGCCGAGACCAGAGTTAGACCGGGTCAGGACCGGACAAAGACCAGAGTTAGACCGGGTCAGGACCAGACAAAGACCAGAGAAAGACCGGGTCAGGACCAGGCCGAGACCAGAGTTAGACCGGGTCAGGACCAGACAGAGACCAGAGTTAGACCGGGTCAGGACCAGACAGAGACCAGAGTTAGACCGGGTCAGGACCAGGCCGAGACCAGAGTTAGACCGGGTCAGGACCAGACAGAGACCAGAGTTAGACCGGGTCAGGACCAGGCCGAGACCAGAGTTAGACCGGGTCAGGACCGGACAAAGACCAGAGTTAGACCGGGTCAGGACCAGACAGAGACCAGAGTTAGACCGGGTCAGGACCAGGCCGAGACCAGAGTTAGACCGGGTCAGGACCAGACAGAGACCAGAGTTGGGACCGGGTCAGGACCAGGCCGAGACCAGAGTTAGACCGGGTCAGGACCAGACAGAGACCAGAGTTAGACCGGGTCAGGACCGGACAAAGACCAGAGTTAGACCGGGTCAGGACCAGACAGAGACCAGAGTTAGACCGGGTCAGGACCAGGCCGAGACCAGAGTTAGACCGGGTCAGGACCAGACAGAGACCAGAGTTAGACCGGGTCAGGACCGGACAAAGACCAGAGTTAGACCGGGTCAGGACCAGACCGAGACCAGAGTTAGACCGGGTCAGGACCAGACCGAGACCAGAGGAAGACCGGGTCAGGACCAGGCCGAGACCAGAGTTAGACCGGGTCAGGACCAGACAAAGACCAGAGTTAGACCGGGTCAGGACCAGGCCAAGACCAGAGTTAGACCGGGTCAGGACCAGACCGAGACCAGAGTTAGACCGGGTCAGGACCGGACAAAGACCAGAGTTAGACCGGGTCAGGACCAGGCCGAGACCAGAGTTGGGCCGGGTCAGGACCGGACAAAGACCAGAGTTAGACCGGTCAGGACCAGGCCGAGACCAGAGTTAGACCGGGTCAGGACCGGACAAAGACCAGAGTTAGACCGGTCAGGACCAGGCCGAGACCAGAGTTAGACCGGGTCAGGACCGGACAAAGACCAGAGTTAGACCGGGTCAGGACCAGGCCGAGACCAGAGTTAGACCGGGTCAGGACCGGACAAAGACCAGAGTTAGACCGGGTCAGGACCAGGCCGAGACCAGAGTTAGACCGGGTCAGGACCAGACAAAGACCAGAGTTAGACCGGGTCAGGACCAGGCCGAGACCAGAGTTAGACCGGGTCAGGACCAGACAAAGACCAGAGTTAGACCGGGTCAGGACCAGGCCAAGACCAGAGTTAGACCGGGTCAGGACCAGACAAAGACCAGAGTTAGACCGGGTCAGGACCGGACAAAGACCAGAGTTAGACCGGGTCAGGACCAGGCCGAGACCAGAGTTAGACCGGGTCAGGACCAGACAAAGACCAGAGTTAGACCGGGTCAGGACCAGGCCGAGACCAGAGTTAGACCGGGTCAGGACCAGACCGAGACCAGAGTTAGACCCGGTCAGGACCAGGCCGAGACCAGAGTTAGACCGGGTCAGGACCAGGCCGAGACCAGAGTTAGACCGGGTCAGGACCGGACAAAGACCAGAGTTGGGACCGGGTCAGGACCAGACCGAGACCAGAAGACAAAGACCAGAGTTAGACCGGGTCAGGACCAGACCGAGACCAGAGTTAGACCCGGTCAGGACCAGGCCGAGACCAGAGTTAGACCGGGTCAGGACCGGACAAAGACCAGAGTTAGACCGGGTCAGGACCAGACCGAGACCAGAGTTAGACCGGGTCAGGACCGGACAAAGACCAGAGTTAGACCGGGTCAGGACCAGGCCGAGACCAGAGTTAGACCGGGTCAGGACCAGGCCAAGACCAGAGTTAGACCGGGTCAGGACCAGACAAAGACCAGAGTTAGACCGGGTCAGGACCAGACAAAGACCAGAGGAAGACCGGGTCAGGACCAGACCGAGACCAGAGTTAGACCGGGTCAGGACCAGACAAAGACCAGAGAAAGACCGAGACCAGAGTTAGACCGGGTCAGGACCAGACCGAGACCAGAGTTAGACCGGGTCAGGACCAGGCCGAGACCAGAGTTAGACCGGGTCAGGACCGGACAAAGACCAGAGTTAGACCGGGTCAGGACCGGTCAGAGACCAGAGTTAGACCGGGTCAGGACCAGGCCGAGACCAGAGTTAGACCGGGTCAGGACCAGACCGAGACCAGAGTTAGACCGGGTCAGGACCAGACAAAGACCCGAGTTAGACCGGGTCAGGACCAGGCCGAGACCAGAGTTAGACCGGGTCAGGACCAGGCCAAGACCAGAGTTAGACCGGGTCAGGACCGGACAAAGACCAGAGGAAGACCGGGTCAGGACCAGACCGAGACCAGAGTTAGACCGGGTCAGGACCGGACAAAGACCAGAGGAAGACCGGGTCAGGACCAGACCGAGACCAGAGTTAGACCGGGTCAGGACCAGACAAAGACCAGAGAAAGACCGAGACCAGAGTTAGACCGGGTCAGGACCAGACCGAGACCAGAGTTAGACCGGGTCAGGACCGGGCCAAGACCAGAGTTAGACCGGGTCAGGACCAGACAGAGACCAGAGTTAGACCGGGTCAGGACCGGGCAAAGACCAGAGTAAGACCGGGTCAGGACCAGGCCGAGACCAGAGTTAGACCGGGTCAGGACCGGACAAAGACCAGAGGAAGACCGGGTCAGGACCAGGCCGAGACCAGAGTTAGACCGGGTCAGGACCGGACAAAGACCAGAGTTAGACCGGGTCAGGACCAGGCCGAGACCAGAGTTAGACCGGGTCAGGACCGGACAAAGACCAGAGTTAGACCGGGTCAGGACCAGACAAAGACCAGAGTTAGACCGGGTCAGGACCAGACAAAGACCAGAGAAAGACCGGGTCAGGACCGGACAGAGACCAGAGTTAGACCGGGTCAGGACCAGACAAAGACCAGAGTTAGACCGGGTCAGGACCAGGCCGAGACCAGAGTTAGACCGGGTCAGGACCAGACAGAGACCAGAGGAAGACCGGGTCAGGACCAGACAAAGACCAGAGTTAGACCGGGTCAGGACCGGACAGAGACCAGAGTTAGACCGGGTCAGGACCGGACAAAGACCAGAGTTAGACCGGGTCAGGACCAGACCGAGACCAGAGGAAGACCGGGTCAGGACCAGGCCAAGACCAGAGTTAGACCGGGTCAGGACCAGACCGAGACCAGAGTTAGACCGGGTCAGGACCGGACAAAGACCAGAGTTAGACCGGGTCAGGACCAGGCCGAGACCAGAGTTAGACCGGGTCAGGACCGGACAAAGACCAGAGTTAGACCGGGTCAGGACCAGGCCGAGACCAGAGTTAGACCGGTCAGGACCGGACAAAGACCAGAGTTAGACCGGGTCAGGACCAGGCCGAGACCAGAGTTAGACCGGGTCAGGACCGGACAAAGACCAGAGTTAGACCGGGTCAGGACCAGGCCGAGACCAGAGTTAGACCGGGTCAGGACCGGACAAAGACCAGAGTTAGACCGGTCAGGACCGGACAAAGACCAGAGTTAGACCGGGTCAGGACCAGGCCGAGACCAGAGTTAGACCGGTCAGGACCAGACAAAGACCAGAGTTAGACCGGGTCAGGACCAGGCCGAGACCAGAGTTAGACCGGTCAGGACCAGACAAAGACCAGAGTTAGACCGGGTCAGGACCAGGCCGAGACCAGAGTTAGACCGGGTCAGGACCAGACAAAGACCAGAGTTAGACCGGGTCAGGACCAGGCCGAGACCAGAGTTAGACCGGGTCAGGACCAGACAGAGACCAGAGTTAGACCGGGTCAGGACCGGACAAAGACCAGAGTTAGACCGGGTCAGGACCAGGCCGAGACCAGAGTTAGACCGGGTCAGGACCAGACAAAGACCAGAGTTAGACCGGGTCAGGACCAGACCGAGACCAGAGTTAGACCCGGTCAGGACCAGGCCGAGACCAGAGTTAGACCGGGTCAGGACCGGACAAAGACCAGAGTTAGACCGGGTCAGGACCAGACCGAGACCAGAGTTAGACCGGGTCAGGACCGGACAGAGACCAGAGTTAGACCGGGTCAGGACCAGACCGAGACCAGAGTTAGACCGGGTCAGGACCAGACAAAGACCAGAGTTAGACCGGGTCAGGACCGGACAAAGACCAGAGTTAGACCGGGTCAGGACCAGGCCAAGACCAGAGTTAGACCGGGTCAGGACCAGGCCAAGACCAGAGTTAGACCGAGACCAGAGTTAGACCGGGTCAGGACCAGACAAAGACCAGAGTTAAACCGGGTCAGGACCAGGCCGAGACCAGAGTTAGACCGGGTCAGGACCGGACAAAGACCAGAGTTAGACCGGGTCAGGACCAGGCCGAGACCAGAGTTAGACCGGGTCAGGACCGGACAAAGACCAGAGTTAGACCGGGTCAGGACCAGACCGAGACCAGAGGAAGACCGGGTCAGGACCAGGCCGAGACCAGAGTTAGACCGGGTCAGGACCGGACAAAGACTAGAGTTAGACCGGGTCAGGACCAGGCCAAGACCAGAGTTAGACCGGGTCAGGACCAGACAAAGACCAGAGTTAGACCGGGTCAGGACCAGACAAAGACCAGAGTTAGACCGGGTCAGGACCAGGCCGAGACCAGAGTTAGACCGGGTCAGGACCAGACAAAGACCAGAGTTAGACCGGGTCAGGACCAGGCCAAGACCAGAGTTAGACCGGGTCAGGACCAGACAAAGACCAGAGTTAGACCGGGTCAGGACCGGACAAAGACCAGAGTTAGACCGGGTCAGGACCAGGCCGAGACCAGAGTTAGACCGGGTCAGGACCAGACAAAGACCAGAGTTAGACCGGGTCAGGACCAGACAAAGACCAGAGTTAGACCGGGTCAGGACCAGGCCGAGACCAGAGTTAGACCGGGTCAGGACCAGACAAAGACCAGAGTTAGACCGGGTCAGGACCAGACCGAGACCAGAGTTGGGACCGGGTCAGGACCAGACAAAGACCAGAGTTAGACCGGGTCAGGACCAGGCCGAGACCAGAGTTGGGACCGGGTCAGGACCAGACAAAGACCAGAGTTAGACCGGGTCAGGACCGGACAAAGACCAGAGTTAGACCGGGTCAGGACCAGGCCGAGACCAGAGTTAGACCGGGTCAGGACCAGACAAAGACCAGAGTTAGACCGGGTCAGGACCAGACAAAGACCAGAGTTAGACCGGGTCAGGACCAGACCGAGACCAGAGTTAGACCGGGTCAGGACCAGACAAAGACCAGAGTTAGACCGGGTCAGGACCAGGCCGAGACCAGAGTTAGACCGGGTCAGGACCAGACCGAGACCAGAGTTAGACCGGGTCAGGACCAGACAAAGACCAGAGTTAGACCGGTCAGGACCAGACCGAGACCAGAGTTAGACCGGGTCAGGACCAGACAAAGACCAGAGTTAGACCGGGTCAGGACCAGGCCGAGACCAGAGTTAGACCGGGTCAGGACCAGACCGAGACCAGAGAGTTAGACCGGGTCAGGACCAGACAAAGACCAGAGTTAGACCGGGTCAGGACCAGACCGAGACCAGAGTTAGACCGGGTCAGGACCAGACAAAGACCAGAGTTAGACCGGGTCAGGACCAGACCGAGACCAGAGTTAGACCGGGTCAGGACCAGGCCGAGACCAGAGTTAGACCGGGTCAGGACCGGACAGAGACCAGAGTTAGACCGGGTCAGGACCAGACCGAGACCAGAGTTAGACCGGGTCAGGACCGGACAGAGACCAGAGTTAGACCGGGTCAGGACCAGACCGAGACCAGAGTTAGACCGGGTCAGGACCAGGCCGAGACCAGAGTTAGACCGGGTCAGGACCGGACAAAGACCAGAGTTAGACCCGGTCAGGACCAGGCCGAGACCAGAGTTAGACCGGGTCAGGACCGGACAAAGACCAGAGTTAGACCGGTCAGGACCAGGCCGAGACCAGAGTTAGACCGGGTCAGGACCAGGACAAAGACCAGAGTTAGACCGGTCAGGACCAGGCCGAGACCAGAGTTAGACCGGGCCAGGACCGACAAAGACCAGAGTTAGACCGGTCAGGACCAGGCCGAGACCAGAGTTAGACCGGTCAGGACCGGACAAAGACCAGAGTTAGACCGGGTCAGGACCAGGCCGAGACCAGAGTTAGACCGGTCAGGACCGGACAAAGACCAGAGTTAGACCGGGTCAGGACCGGACAAAGACCAGAGTTAGACCGGTCAGGACCAGGCCGAGACCAGAGTTAGACCGGTCAGGACCAGACAAAGACCAGAGTTAGACCGGGTCAGGACCAGGCCGAGACCAGAGTTAGACCGGGTCAGGACCAGACAAAGACCAGAGTTAGACCGGGTCAGGACCAGGCCGAGACCAGAGTTAGACCGGGTCAGGACCAGACAAAGACCAGAGTTAGACCGGTCAGGACCGGACAAAGACCAGAGTTAGACCGGGCCAGGACCAGGCCGAGACCAGAGTTAGACCGGTCAGGACCAGGCCGAGACCAGAGTTAGACCGGGTCAGGACCAGACAAAGACCAGAGTTAGACCGGGTCAGGACCAGACCGAGACCAGAGTTAGACCCGGTCAGGACCAGGCCGAGACCAGAGTTAGACCGGGTCAGGACCAGACAAAGACCAGAGTTAGACCGGTCAGGACCAGACCGAGACCAGAGTTAGACCGGTCAGGACCGGACAGAGACCAGAGTTAGACCGGGTCAGGACCAGACCGAGACCAGAGTTAGACCGGGTCAGGACCAGACAAAGACCAGAGTTAGACCGGGTCAGGACCAGGCCAAGACCAGAGTTAGACCGAGACCAGAGTTAGACCGGGTCAGGACCAGACAAAGACCAGAGTTAAACCGGGTCAGGACCAGGCCGAGACCAGAGTTAGACCGGGTCAGGACCAGACAAAGACCAGAGTTAGACCGGGTCAGGACCAGGACAAAGACCAGAGTTAGACCGGGTCAGGACCAGGCCGAGACCAGAGTTAGACCGGGTCAGGACCGGACAAAGACCAGAGTTAGACCGGGTCAGGACCAGGCCGAGACCAGAGTTAGACCGGGTCAGGACCGGACAAAGACCAGAGTTAGACCGGGTCAGGACCAGACCGAGACCAGAGGAAGACCGGGTCAGGACCAGGCCGAGACCAGAGTTAGACCGGTCAGGACCAGACAAAGACCAGAGTTAGACCGGGTCAGGACCAGGCCGAGACCAGAGTTAGACCGGGTCAGGACCGGACAAAGACCAGAGTTAGACCCGGGTCAGGACCAGGCCGAGACCAGAGTTAGACCGGGTCAGGACCAGACAAAGACCAGAGTTAGACCGGGTCAGGACCAGGCCGAGACCAGAGTTAGACCGGGTCAGGACCGGACAAAGACCAGAGTTAGACCGGGTCAGGACCGGACAAAGACCAGAGTTAGACCGGGTCAGGACCAGACAAAGACCAGAGTTAGACCGGGTCAGGACCAGGCCGAGACCAGAGTTAGACCGGTCAGGACCAGACAAAGACCAGAGTTAGACCGGTCAGGACCAGGCCGAGACCAGAGTTAGACCGGGTCAGGACCAGACAAAGACCAGAGTTAGACCGGGTCAGGACCAGGCCGAGACCAGAGTTAGACCGGTCAGGACCAGACAAAGACCAGAGTTAGACCGGTCAGGACCGGACAAAGACCAGAGTTAGACCGGGTCAGGACCAGGCCGAGACCAGAGTTAGACCGGTCAGGACCAGGCCGAGACCAGAGTTAGACCGGGTCAGGACCAGACAAAGACCAGAGTTAGACCGGGTCAGGACCAGACCCGAGACCAGAGTTAGACCGGTCAGGACCAGGCCGAGACCAGAGTTAGACCGGGTCAGGACCGGACAAAGACCAGAGTTAGACCGGGTCAGGACCAGACCGAGACCAGAGTTAGACCGGTCAGGACCGGACAGAGACCAGAGTTAGACCGGTCAGGACCAGGACCGAGACCAGAGTTAGACCGGGTCAGGACCAGACAAAGACCAGAGTTAGACCGGTCAGGACCAGGCCAAGACCAGAGTTAGACCGAGACCAGAGTTAGACCGGGTCAGGACCAGACAAAGACCAGAGTTAAACCGGGTCAGGACCAGGCCGAGACCAGAGTTAGACCGGGTCAGGACCAGACAAAGACCAGAGTTAGACCGGGTCAGGACCGGACAAAGACCAGAGTTAAACCGGGTCAGGACCAGGCCGAGACCAGAGTTAGACCGGGTCAGGACCGGACAAAGACCAGAGTTAGACCGGGTCAGGACCAGGCCGAGACCAGAGTTAGACCGGGTCAGGACCGGACAAAGACCAGAGTTAGACCGGGTCAGGACCAGACCGAGACCAGAGGAAGACCGGGTCAGGACCAGGCCGAGACCAGAGTTAGACCGGGTCAGGACCAGACAAAGACCAGAGTTAGACCGGGTCAGGACCAGGCCGAGACCAGAGTTAGACCGGGTCAGGACCGGACAAAGACCAGAGTTAGACCGGTCAGGACCAGGCCGAGACCAGAGTTAGACCGGGTCAGGACCAGACAAAGACCAGAGTTAGACCGGGTCAGGACCAGGCCGAGACCAGAGTTAGACCGGGTCAGGACCGGACAAAGACCAGAGTTAGACCGGGTCAGGACCGGACAAAGACCAGAGTTAGACCGGGTCAGGACCAGACAAAGACCAGAGTTAGACCGGGTCAGGACCAGGCCGAGACCAGAGTTAGACCGGGTCAGGACCAGACAAAGACCAGAGTTAGACCGGGTCAGGACCAGGCCAAGACCAGAGTTAGACCGGGTCAGGACCAGACAAAGACCAGAGTTAGACCGGGTCAGGACCGGACAAAGACCAGAGTTAGACCGGGTCAGGACCAGGCCGAGACCAGAGTTAGACCGGGTCAGGACCAGACAAAGACCAGAGTTAGACCGGGTCAGGACCAGGACCGAGACCAGAGTTAGACCGGGTCAGGACCGACAAAGACCAGAGTTAGACCGGGTCAGGACCAGGCCGAGACCAGAGTTAGACCGGGTCAGGACCAGGCAAAGACCAGAGTAAGACCGGGTCAGGACCAGACAAAGACCAGAGTTAGACCGGGTCAGGACCAGACAAAGACCAGAGTTGGGACCGGGTCAGGACCAGACCGAGACCAGAGTTAGACCGGGTCAGGACCAGACAAAGACCAGAGTTAGACCGGGTCAGGACCAGACAGAGACCAGAGTTAGACCGGGTCAGGACCAGGCCGAGACCAGAGTTAGACCGGGTCAGGACCAGACCGAGACCAGAGTTAGACCGGGTCAGGACCAGACAAAGACCAGAGTTAGACCGGGTCAGGACCAGACCGAGACCAGAGTTAGACCGGGTCAGGACCAGACAAAGACCAGAGTTAGACCGGGTCAGGACCAGGCCGAGACCAGAGTTAGACCGGGTCAGGACCAGACCGAGACCAGAGTTAGACCGGTCAGGACCAGACAAAGACCAGAGTTAGACCGGTCAGGACCAGACCGAGACCAGAGTTAGACCGGGTCAGGACCAGACAAAGACCAGAGTTAGACCGGGTCAGGACCAGACCGAGACCAGAGTTAGACCGGGTCAGGACCAGGCCGAGACCAGAGTTAGACCGGGTCAGGACCAGACAAAGACCAGAGTTAGACCGGGTCAGGACCAGACCGAGACCAGAGTTAGACCGGTCAGGACCAGGCCGAGACCAGAGTTAGACCGGGTCAGGACCAGACAAAGACCAGAGTTAAACCGGTCAGGACCAGGCCGAGACCAGAGTTAGACCGGGTCAGGACCAGACAAAGACCAGAGTTAGACCGGGTCAGGACCAGACAAAGACCAGAGTTAGACCGGGTCAGGACCAGACAAAGACCAGAGGAAGACCGGGTCAGGACCGGACAAAGACCAGAGTTAGACCGGGTCAGGACCAGGCCGAGACCAGAGTTAGACCGGGTCAGGACCAGACAAAGACCAGAGTTAGACCGGGTCAGGACCGGACAAAGACCAGAGTTAGACCGGGTCAGGACCAGACAAAGACCAGAGGAAGACCGGGTCAGGACCAGGCCAAGACCAGAGTTAGACCGGGTCAGGACCAGGCCGAGACCAGAGTTAGACCGGGTCAGGACCGGACAAAGACCAGAGTTAGACCGGTCAGGACCAGGCCGAGACCAGAGTTAGACCGGTCAGGACCGGACAAAGACCAGAGTTAGACCGGTCAGGACCGGACAAAGACCAGAGTTAGACCGGGTCAGGACCAGGCCGAGACCAGAGTTAGACCGGGTCAGGACCAGACAGAGACCAGAGTTAGACCGGGTCAGGACCGGACAGAGACCAGAGTTAGACCGGGTCAGGACCAGACAAAGACCAGAGTTAGACCGGGTCAGGACCAGGCCGAGACAATCCGCTGGGCCTTTTGCAGCAAGGAGTTCGTGGGAGTTCGTGGGAGTTCGTGGGAGTTTGTGGGAGTTCGTGGGAGTTCGTGGGAGTTCGTGGGAGTTTGTGGGAGTTCGTGGGAGTTCGTGGGAGTTCGTGGGAGTTCGTGGGAGTTCGTGGGAGTTCGTGGGAGTTCCTGACAGACACAACTGCTGGGTTTGTTTTGTGAAACTTGATGTGATGATTTTTTTCTATTACTATATCAACATTTGTAACTGACTCTTTCTGCTTCATCATTTATAATACTTTCACTCCAGCACCTTTAGCACATTTATAATCTTTAGCACGTGTGGCTGAGAGCCTCAGGTGCTGCTGGGAAAGAGAGCAGCCTGTTTTAAATCATTTGAAGAATGATTGTGTTGTGTTAAAAACAGGCTGAGCACAAACCTGTACAAGCTCTTTGAAGCTGTGTGCATCTGTAGGACGTATTGCCTCAGATTAGGGACTAGGTTTTTAACATTTGAGACACTGTTTTATTGACACAGGAACGGCCCCAAAAATCACAAAAAGCACCCTTGAGGCATGGGCTTGGGCTTTATGGACAACACACATGGAGGTTTTTTTCTGCCCTCTGATGGTCCCTGTCTCAGCCGGGCTGCCCTACAACCCTTCAGCCTCGAGGTGGGCTGCTGTCGCGGCGGAGAAGGCATTTTCAGGGAAAGTCTGTGGCGCAGCCGTTTAAAACATTTTCTACAAACAGTGCAGTTTGCCTCATAGACATTTCCCGGCACTGGCCTCAACCAGCACAAGAATTCATCTTTCTTTTTCATTTATCATTACACTTGCACTTACCCATAAGGACGACCTGCTATGACTAAGACTAATAATTCTCTCTGATGACGTAACGTGAGAAAAAAGAATCTGCTGTCCAATGATCGGTCAATAGTGCCGTCAGACTGGAGCAGTGTTGCCAACTATTTTCAAAGGAAAGTAGCTAAAGCCTGGCCAAAAAGTCGCTAAATGTCGCTAGATGACTTCATGCGTAAATTAGCATATTCGTAACGTCATTACGTCATCACGTCATCATACTAAATTGCATACTTTCTTGCGTTCTGCCTGCCTAATGTGCTTTCTTGACAAATTTGTGCTCACATAGTCTTTTCTACTGTATTTGATTATGATATTGCCGACTGTCCCAATGAAGCTCTTCTCATTTCTCATCTCAATTAAGTGATAAGCACACGAGAAGAATAAAAATGAAATCAATCAAATCAGTAAGGAAAGTAGCTATTGGCTGTCCTATAAGTCGCTAAATGACACCATTGCCTCACTTGCATATTGACCATGTGCATTGTGCATGTGATTGTGATGAACGCTGTAGGAGAGAAAGGAAATAAATCGCTGAAGAGACAAAAGGTGAGTAAAAACACACGAGATCCTCCAGCGGCGGCTTGCCAAGATGCCGCACATGCGCGATTCATTTGCAGTCTGGACGTGGAGGGGTGAACAACTCCTGCTCTGACTGCAGCTGGGAGGGGCTGCTGAGGACTGGGCCGCCTGTGAGTGCTTTGGGATGGGGGTGGGGCCCGTGGCAGCACCCGCTGCTCATTGATTAGAGTAAGAACGCTATGTGCTTTCACTTCAGAGAGTCTCCAAAAGTCTCCAATAACTCCAGAAAAAGTCGTTAGATTTTATTCGCTAGTCGCTTTTTTGAAAATGTGTCGCTAGAGTGGTCTGAATACTCGCTAAATATTGGGACAAAGTCGCTAAGTTGGCAACACTGGACTGGAGAAAGAACATTTTAAGACTTTTTAAGGACCCACTCTGTCCAGTGTCTGTGGCTCTGGTTTATGAATGTGTGAGAATTATTTCACACCAGTGTGTGACTGTGGAGTGAATGAATCTTTAATGAATAATGAAAGGCCTGTAAACACTGAGTCCCTTGGGAACAGCGGGTGGATCAAGGAGGCCGTGGAGATCTGGAGACGAGCCCCGAGGATGATGAACTGGGGCGAGGGGCGTTTATGCTACTCACACCTGGAGCTGTTATAAGGAACTGGACTACAGGAGCCGCTGTCCTACCGCTTCAAACAGAACTACAAAACCTTTATAAATCAGCTCCAGACACGTTACAGTAACATCACTAACTCTGAGAGCGAACTAGAACTCGATTCTATAAAGACCCCTTCAAGTTCCTCAAAAGTCTCTTCACGAAGGAAAAAAGTGGCGCTCTAAAAACAACAAAGAAAGACCTAGAGGAGCACCTGAGAACAACAAACTTTGACCCAAAACGATATGAACATCTGGCCATTCCATCAGATATATCCCACCCATTGAACCCCCGGAACATCATATTGAGACCAGCCCTCCGACATGGAAAGAGGTGGAAGACATAGTTTGACAGGCAAAAACAGCATCAGCCCCGGGGCCAAATGGAGTCCTACAAAGTGTATAAGAACGCACCAGACGTCCTGAGGGTCCTCTGGAGGCTTATGAGAACAGCTTGGCAAAAGAAGATAATACCCAAATTGTGGCGTAGGGCAGGCGGGGTCCTGATCCCTAAGGAGAAGGATGCAGTGAACATCAGCCAATTCCGCCCAATCTCCTTATTGAATGCCGAGGGTAAAATCTTCTTCAGGGTCATAGCCCAGAGGATGGCCGTGTTCCTGCAAAGGAATGCGTACGTCGATACATCTGTACAGAAGGCAGGAATATCAGGATTTTCTGGCTGTTTGGAACATTCCAGCATGATCTGGCACCAGATCCCAATGGCCAAAGTGGAGAAAATAGTATAGTATAGTTTTCCTCGACCTCGCCAATGCATTGGCTCTGTGCCCCATGAACTCCTGTGGTCTGCCTTCAGATTTTTCCACATACCGGACACCATCACAACCCTGGTGAAGGCGTACTTCCAGGATCTGCAGTTCTGCTTTACCACTTCAAAGTTCACCACCTCTTTGCAGTGCCTGAATGTAGGTATAATGGCGGGATGTACCATTTCTCCCTTGGCATTTATAATGGCAATGGAGGTTATCATCAGATCCTCAAAATAGGTTGCTGGTGGACAGCGAGTCGACTCTTGTTTCCGCCTCCCTCCACTCAGAGCCTACATGGACGACATTACAACACTGACCACCACTGTTCCATGCACCAGGAGACTGCTCAGAAAACTCGAGGAGAACATCCGCTGGGCCCGTATGAAGATCAAACCATCCAAGTCACGCAGCATCTCGATTGTGAAGGGAGAAATTGTTCATCGGAGATGACCAAATCCCAACAGTGTCTGAGCAGCCAGTAAAAAGCCTTGGAAGGTGGTATGATGCAAACCTGAAGGATAAAGACCAGGTGCAACAGCTGCGCAAAGACATCAGTAGTAGCCTACAGTCCATCGACAACACCCAGCTACCTGGAAAGTTAAAGGCCTGGTGTCTGCAGTTTGGTCTCTTACCCCGGGTGTTGTGGCCACTAGTAGTGTATGAGGTTCCAATCTCAATAGTGGAGAAGATAGAAAGAGTAGTCACAGCCTACCTAAAGAAGTGGCTCGGAGTTCCACGATGCCTTACCACCAAAGGCCTCTATGGAGATGGTGTCCTCAAGCTGCCCCTCACCAGTCTAACAGAGGAATTCAAGTGTGCAAAAACCAGGCTACAGATGACACTGAATGAATCTCAAGACCCAGTGGTGAGCAACAACGCACCGACCTTGGCAACCGGGTGCAAATGGAGGCCAGGAAAGGCAGTTCAGGAGGCAATAGCAGCCCTTAGACATGCTGACATTATGGGTCATGTTCAGCAAGGAAGAGGAGGCCTTGGGTTAACTAGCCGTGCTGTTTGGAGTAAGGCCACTGCACCAGAGCGGCGGATGATAGTAGTGCAGGAAGTACGCCATCAGGAGGAGGCTGCAAGGTGGGCCAAGGCAGTCTCTCTTGCCAAACAGGGACAGTGGACTCGATGGGACAGTGTGGAAAAGAGGAAGATCAGCTGGAAGGAAAGTGGGCCATGGAAGCGAAGTGGTTGAGCTTTTCCATCAGAGCAACATATGACGTCCTTCCAACACCAGATAATCTTCACTAATGGTATGGTGAAGATCCTGAATGTGCCCTCTGTTCCATGCCAGCTAACCTCAGGCACATTCTCACAGTGTGTAAAATAAGCCTCACCCAAGGACGCTACACTTGGCGTCACAACCAAGTCCTAAAAAACCTTGCGTCTGCCCTGGAGGACAAGCGAGCTGCCACCAAATCCCTACCACCCCCAGCAGCATCACACCCCTTACGGACGACTTTTGTCCGCGAAGGGGCAAAACCACAGAAGAGCTGCTCTACACCATCAGGCCCGAGACCAGATGCGCTTGGCGCGATTGGAAAATGCTAACTGACATTGGTGCGCTGGTCCCGTTCTCTAAAGAAGGTCTTCATTATTGAGCTCACAGTAAGGACTGTGAGCGAGTACCGAGACTGTACCGAGTGAGGACTCGGTAGATGAGGCTTATGAGCGAAAACATCTGCGCTATGCCGATCTAGCTGCCGAAGCACGGCATCATGGTTGGAACACAGAAGTCCGACCAGTGGAGGTGGGCTGCAGAGGTTTTGTGGGAACATCTACGACCAGACTGCTTAGAGACCTGGGAATTAAGGGCCAGAGCCAGCGTTCGGCAATCAGAGCCGTATCGGAGGCGGCAGAAGGCAGCAGTCAGTGGCTCTGGATGAAGAGGAAAGACCCCAGCTGGGCCCCGAAGTGAGAGGGTCAGGAGGTATGCAGTCAAGAATGCTTGATTCAGGGAGGAGGACGCCCCTGCCATGCATAGTCCCATGGGATGTTGGCTATCAACAACAAGGCAACCCCTATGACTAATTGGGTATGGGACGCAAGCGTAGGATTGATCACCCTGTCGCTGGCCACCACCTCCCCAAATTTCTTCAGGCTCTCTGTTCATGAACTCTTGGAAATGCTTGCACAAAGGATAGTAACATCTTATCCTGTGTTTTTTTAATCTGAGAGCAAACATGTCAAAACATGTAAACACAAATACTGGTCTGATTAGAAGAAACCTAAAAGTTATCCAACTAGAAACTATTTAAATCCATCCTAAACTTGATTTAAAAGTTAAAGTGGTCTTACTTGAACTTCCTCCCGGTTCTGGTCTGAGTTCCTCCGTTCCACATCACCTCTCCTTCGTCGTAAAAGAAAAACACGTCCAGCTTCACGTCGTCCATCAAGAACGACAGCTCCAGACTGTCCTCCACCTGGAACACATTTAAAGACCTTCAAAAACCCTCCAGAACCTCCTCAAACCTAAAGGCCTACAAACAGGAGACAGGAGAAATCTGTTTCAGATCTCGTTTAGATGAGTTTTGACCAGCCTGGAAGCATTTGTAGGACTTAAGACCAGCCATAGACAGGTTTTAAAAGGCTTTAACTTGATCTTACCTTCCCGAACTTGTGCTTGAGTCTGAGGCCTGCCGCTCTGAAAGCCGGGATTAAGTCCGGTTTAAAATCCAAGATAAAAATCCCAATGTCCACATCTCTGCTGTAGGAGATCACCCCACACTGCCGGAACCAGCCTGTAGGGGGAGTGCTGTTATTAGCCTTTTATTAAACCGTTATTGTCCTTTAGACAGCCTGTTGTTAGCCTTTTATTAAACCGTTATTGTCCTTTAGAGAGACTGTTGTTAGCCTTTTATTAAACCGTTATTGTCCTTTAGACAGCCTGTGGTTAGCCTTTTTATTAAACCGTTATTGTCCTTTAGACAGCCTGAGGTTAGCCTTTTATTAAATCGTTATTGTCCTTTAGAGAGACTGTTGTTAGCCTTTTATTAAACCGTTATTGTCCTTTAGACAGCCTGTGGTTAGCCTTTTTATTAAACCGTTATTGTCCTTTAGACAGCCTGTTGTTAGCCTTTTATTAAACCGTTATTGTCCTTTAGAGAGACTGTTGTTAGCCTTTTATTAAACCATTATTGTCCTTTAGAGAGACTGTTGTTAGCCTTTTATTAAACCGTTATTGTCCTTTAGACAGACTGTTGTTAGCCTTTTATTAAACCGTTATTGTCCTTTAGACAGCCTGAGGTTAGCCTTTTATTAAATCGTTATTGTCCTTTAGACAGCCTGTTGTTAGCTTTTTATTAAACCGTTATTGTCCTTTAGAGAGACTGTGGTTAGCCTTTTATTAAACCGTTATTGTCCTTTAGACAGCCTGTGGTTAGCCTTTTATTAAATCGTTATTGTCCTTTAGACAGCCTGTGGTTAGCCTTTTATTAAATCGTTATTGTCCTTTAGACAGCCCGTGGTTAGCCTTTTATTAAATCGTTATTGTCCTTTAGACAGCCTGTGGTTAGCCTTTTATTAAATTATTGTCCTTTAGACAGCCTGTTGTTAGCCTTTTATTAAACCGTTATTGTCCTTTAGACAGCCTGTGGTTAGCCTTTTATTAAACCGTTATTGTCCTTTAGACAGCCTGTGGTTAGCCTTTTATTAAATCGTTATTGTCCTTTAGACAGCCTGTGGTTAGCCTTTTATTAAACCGTTATTGTCCTTTAGACAGCCTGTGGTTAGCCTTTTATTAAACCGTTATTGTCCTTTAGACAGCCTGTGGTTAGCCTTTTATTAAATCGTTATTGTCCTTTAGACAGCCTGTGGTTAGCCTTTTATTAAACCGTTATTGTCCTTTAGACAGCCTGTGGTTAGCCTTTTATTAAATCGTTATTGTCCTTTAGACAGCCTGTGGTTAGCCTTTTATTAAACCGTTATTGTCCTTTAGACAGCCTGTTGTTAGCCTTTTATTAATCCGTTATTGTCCTTTAGACAGCCTGTTGTTAGCCTTTTATTAAACCGTTATTGTCCTTTAGACAGACTGTTGTTAGCCTTTTATTAAACCGTTATTGTCCTTTAGACAGACTGTTGTTAGCCTTTTATTAAACCGTTATTGTCCTTTAGACAGACTGTTGTTAGCCTTTTATTAAACCGTTATTGTCCTTTAGACAGCCTGTGGTTAGCCTTTTTATTAAACCGTTATTGTCCTTTAGACAGCATGTGGTTAGCCTTTTATCAAACCGTTATTGTCCTTTAGACAGACTGTTGTTAGCCTTTTATTAATCCGTTATTGTCCTTTAGACAGCCTGTTGTTAGCCTTTTATTAATCCGTTATTTTCCTTTAGACAGCCTCTCTAATCAGGTACAGGTGTGAATCAGGACACGTGGGTACCTTCAGTGCAGGGTGGGGGTCTCAGTGGATGTGTGAAAGTGTTATTACCGAGACAGGTCCCGCTGCTGATCCAGAACGGGACTTGAATCTGGCCCAGAGCCTGGACTGTGATCTGGAGCAGGGTCTTGACTTTCCGCCTGAAGTCCACCGCAGCAGGACTCAAGTCTTCAGGAAACAACTGCACATATAAAAAGAGTTCAAACTAACTCAGAACTTGTGCTGCACAATGTCCATGGACATCCTTTCAGTTCAATCCTATCAAACGAAAAAGATGCCATCGTCCTGAGATTGTTTCACTGAAAAAGTGACCCTTCATCATGATCAGTATTTCAATATTCATCCCATTGTTATTGCTTTGTATTAATATTGAGTGCAAGCCTTTTTCGCTGAAGAATGTCAGGCTAAAGTAGTAAAGTGAGGTAGTGCAGTTGTGATGGTGTAAAGTGACGGTGTAAAGTAAAGTGACGGTGTAAAGTAAAGTGAGGTAGTGCAGTAGGTAAACAATTGTTCATGTAATGTTGTGATTGTGAATGTAGACTCCTATCTGCTGTTTAGGAGTCTTATGGCAGAGGGAAAGAATGAGTTCTTCATTCTGGAAGTCCTGCATTTCACACTTCTGTACCTCCGTCCTGAGGGTAGAAGTGTGAACAGACCATGTTGAGGGTGGGAGGGTTCTTTGAGGATGGAAGCAGCTCTTCTGTGGACTCTGCGGTGGTAGATGCTCTGCAGAGAGGGCAGTGGAGTCCTGGTGATCTTCTGCAGTCTTCACCACTCTCTGCAGGTGTTTGCGGTCCATGACAGAAGTGCTGCCGTACCACACAGTGATGCAGCTGGTCAGAACACTCTCAATGTTGCAGCTGTAGAAGTTGCTGAGGATCTTGGGCGACATGCCAAACTTCCTCAGCCTCCTCAGAAAATACAGCCGCTGTTGAGCCTTCTTGACCAGCTGCGTGATGTGAGGTGTCCAAGTGAGGTCCTCATTGATGTGGACACCCAAGTATTTGAAGTTGCTCACCCTCTCCACTTCAAGCTCCCGGATGAACAGTGGCTGAGGCGTTCTCCTCTCCCTCCTCATGTCCACTATCATCTCCTTTGTCTTGTCCGTGTTGAGGGTGAGGTTGTTGTCTTCACACCATGACACCAGACTGGCCACCTCCCTCCTGTAAGCTGCCTCGTCACACGCCAGCAATGCGTCCTATCACTGCGGTGTCGTCGGCAAACTTCAGGATGATGTTGTCCTTGTGAGAGGCGACACAGTAGTAGGTGTACAGGGTGTAGAGGATGGGGCTGAGTACACAGCCCTGTGGAGTACCAATGTTTGTGATGGTGCTGGCTGAAGTCCTATTACCAATCCTGACAGACTGAGGCCTGCCAGTCAGGAAATCTAGGAGCCAGTCACAGAGGGTGGGGTGCAAACCAAGTGTGGACAGTTTGTGGGTGAGTTTGTGTGGGATGACCGTGTTGAAGGCGGAGCTGTAATCTATGAAAAGTATCCGTAGGTATGAGTTCTTGTTCTCCAGGTGTGAGAGGGAGTAGTGGACGGCAGTAGCGATTGCATCCGAGGTGGACCTGTTGGGCCGGTCGGCATACTGCAGGGGGTCAATGGTGTCCGGTATGCTGCTCTGAATGTGGGCCAGCACCACTCTCGAAACACTTCATAATGATTGGAGTGAGTGCCACTGGCCTGTAGTCATTCAGGCAGGTGGGTGGGTTCTTCTTGAGCAGGGGGACGATGGTCGTGGTCTTGAAGCATGGTGGTACAATGCGCTGGCTGAGGGAGAGGTTGAAGATGGAGGTGAAAACATCAACCAGCTCGTTGGCACATGCTCTGAGGGCCCGCCCAGGAATGTTGTCTGGTCCTGCTGCTTTGCGAGGGTTGATCTTCCTCAGAGCTCTGTGTACCTGTGTTGTTGAGATGGTTGGTGGAGGAGGGGTTGGGTGATCCAGGTGTGTGTGAGCTCCTCTCTGCAGTGTTGCTGGGAGCCTCAAAGCGGGCATAGAAATTGTTAAGTTCATCCGGCAGGCTGTCTGTTGATGCGATGTTGTTGGTGGTGGTCCTGTAGTCTGTGATGTGCTGCAGGCCTTGCCACATCCGCCCTGAATCAGCAGTAGAGTAGAAGCTGTCCAGCTTCTCTTTGTACTGCCTCTTGGCCGCTGTGATGGCTCTTCTCAGTCCATACTGCAGCTTTGTACTGTTCTCATTGCCTGATCTAAATGCAAGAGAGCGAGCACGCAGCATGTGACGTACCTGACTGTTTATCCAGGGCTTCTGGTTGGGAAACTTCCTGATTTGTATGGTGGGCACGATGTTATCAACACAAGTGCTGATGTACCCAGACACATACTCAGCATAATCCTGTACGCTGATGGAAGAGTCCTCCACAGTGGCTGCAGCTTTAAACACATCCCAGTCTGTCAGCGCGAAACAGTCCTGCAGGGTGATCTCGCTCTCCGGGGTCTAGAGTTTGATCTGTTTGGTGACAGGGTGTGCTTGTTTCAGTCTTTGTCTGTAAGCAGGGTACAGGAACAAAGAAATGTGGTCAGTGTCGAAGTGGGGAGGGTGCAGCCCTGTATGCACCACGTATGTTGCTGTAGACGTGGTCAAGAGTGTTTTTATCACGGGTGGGAATGTCAACATGCTGGTGGTATTTGGGGAATACAGTCCGCAAACTACAATGGTTAAAGTCACCAGCAACAATAAAAACAGCGTCAGGATGAGCCGTTTCTAACGCGCTGATGACATCATGGAGTTTGCTGAGTGCTGCCGCGGAGTTAGCACGCGGGGGGTGTAATCAGCGGCCAAAAACACAGCAGTAAATTCCTTCGGTAGATAATACGGACGGCACTTCAGTAGTAATAACTCCACATCTGGTGAACAGTGCTCGTCAACAGTTCGTATATCTTCGCACCATGAGTTGTTTACAAACACACACACGCCTCCCCCTTTAGACTTACCGGACGCAGCCGTTCGGTCGCCTCGGTGAAGCGAGTGAGTCTGTAGCTGAATGGCGTTCTGTGGGACTTTGTCTGAGAGCCAAGTCTCTGTGAAAATCAGGGCGCAGCACTCTCTGATTTCCCGTTGTGTTGAGATCCTGGTTCGTAGCTCATCCAGTTTGTTTTCCAGGGATCGCCCATTCGCTAACAGGAGGCTGGGTAGCGGTGGTCGGCTAGCGCGAGCTTTTAGCCTAGCATGTAGCCCTCCCCTCTTGCCTCGCTTGCAAACACGTCTGCCGCGGGGGGCGCCATGGATCAGCTAATCTCACTTTACTACTTTACTCCTTTTGCCCTCTTGTATTTTTTGTATATTTGTATTTTTTGTATACTTGCATTATTATTACTTGTATATTTGTCTTATTTTTTATTTTTACTTACTTGTGTGACATTTTACTGTGGACGGCAAAGTAAGAATTTCATTGTACAGGGAAACATGCTTTCTGTCTGTACACATGACAATAAACACTTTGAATCTTGAATCTAAAGCTAAAAATAAGGCCTGCAGTAGATCGGGGGCAGTAGGCCTGTGCTGGGGCAGAAGGTCTCTAAGGTAGGAGGTCTGAGGCAGTAAATTTAAAACAGTAGGTCTGTGGCAGTAGCTCCAAGCCAATTAGCTCTGTTCCCACCTGCAGGAAGTTGTGTGCGTCATGGTAACGACATTCCAGGAAATGGGCGTGTCTCTGCTCCAAAAGGAAACGGCTGACGTTACGAGGAACGCGGATGTCAAGACCGTCCAGAACCGATAGGACCAGCTCCGGCCTGGAACAAAACCAAAATCAGGTCCAAACCAGGATTAAAACAGGTCTAAACCAGAACTAAACCAGGTCTAAACCAGGTCTAAACCAAGTCTAAACCAGGACTAAACCAGGACTAAACCAGGATTAAACCAGGATTAAACCAGGATTAAACCAGGACTAAACCAGGTCTAAACCAGGACTAAATCAGGTCTAAACCAGGACTAAACCAGGTCTAAACCAGGACTAAACCAGGATTAATCCTGGACTAAACCAGGTCTAAACCAGGACTAAGGATAAGCACTACACAGGAGAAACCAAACATACAATTCAAACCCGGCTAAAACAACACCTGTACAATATTAGGGAAGGTCGACAGAACACATCCCTGGTCACACACTTCCTCATCCATCCCACAACTAACCTGATCATCACCTGAGTCGAGCACAACGACCACTGGACCATAGGCCAGAGGAAGAGAGCAGAACGAATCTGGATACAAAACCTGGCCACACTAGCCCCTAGAGGCCTAAATGACAAGTAATCAATACCAAAAAAAACCAACCACCCCCCCTCCCTTTACTTTATTTTGTTATTTTAATTTTTTATTTATTTATTTTTTCTCCCATAACCCTCAATATTTCCCTAACCTTAACCATTACCCATCCCTAACCTTAACCAGTACCCATCCCTAACCTTAACCATTACCCATCCCTAACCTTAACCATTACCCATCCCTAACCTTAACCATCACCCATCCCTAACCTTAACCATCACCCATCCCTAACCTTAACCATTACCCATCCCTAACCTTAACCATTACCCATCCCTAACCTTAACCATTACCCATCCCTAACCTTAACCGTTACCCATCCCTAACCTTAACCATTACCCATCCCTAACCTTTGCCCATAAAACACTTTCTCCACCAGGTCCACACCTGTCTCTGATTTGAGTAGAACCTGAACCACTCTCCAGTATTGCCACCTTTTCATTGACACGATTTCTGACTATACCTCCCTCAGTAAAACCATTGTGTGTATTGTAAATAATTTGTGTTTTGGTGTTTTTTTTTTTTTTATAAATATTGCTCATGTTATTTAATATTTTTAATGTTTATTTATTGTATGAAGCAATCTTCCCTATAGCACTTATTACTGAATCTAAAATCTAGACGCACTTACCTGAGGCATGTTATAGTAATGTCAGTGGGACCTGGCTCTATGGAGAGGGATCTAATCGTTCTACTCATATGTACAACAGCATACACCCAGACACAGACCTACAGGGACAGCACATTAACGGGGAATCCATGGATCAAGTCTCGGACAATGGTTTGACTAATGGTGTGATTACTAACAAGGTTTTATTTTTATTTTTACTAACTTCTATTTTATTAATTGATTTGATATTTCCCATTAAGCACTTAACTGATAGCACTTAAACAGCACCAAGACTGTACTATGGATGACCTGCTTTATGACCCCCCCAATAGGCCTGTGCTAAACAAAAGAACACACACCAGTAAAAAATGCCTCTCCTCTGGCCTCGGGTGTAAAATTCAGGCAGGATTGACTTGTACTATATCCTTAACTAGGAGTTTTTTTTCAAATAGAGCCCTAATCCCCAACAGAACGCCACCAGTGCCACTGACTTGTCATCTTCTAGTTTCCCTTGAAATTTTTTTTTTTTTTTTTTTTTTTAAAGCAACTAACTTTTACCCCCCTCTTCTTCTTTGTTTTCTGTTGCCTCCACTACCTAGCTCTCACACAGCTCCACCAATCACACACCACAGAAGAGTTCCCTCCAAAAGTTCACTCAATTACTCAATTATCCATTCACCTTACACACATGTGACTACAGTCTTCTACTATTGGCTGGTTGAATCTTGGCGGGACACCAGCCCCAACCCCAACATTCAAATAGTGCCTGGCAGTTGGAATTCTCCATCTCCCTCTGAGGAAGCAACAATTAGTTGCGAAACGTCAGGGATTTGTTTCTCTGTTGCACAGCCTTTCAGTCTATTGCTAAATTGAATTAATTTGGATGCTAATCATTTAAATTGGTCAAGGTTAACTAATTGTTGGCAGTGGTTTTACCTGGACATTGTTTTAAAGGACTCTTTTAACAAGTATTTGAGCCTTTGGGACTCTTTTAACTACTTTGGGAAATCTGAGCCTTTTTAAAGGATAAATCTGGAAACCTTGGACTCCTTTCTACGAACATGGAGCTTAACATCCAGCCTTCACAGTGAAGAGACCCCAAACCAACCACCTCGTGTCTCAGGTAAGACCACGTCACAATCTGTTTTGAATTATTGATATTGTGCTGTGTAACTCAGCAACATGAGAGATTTCCAACTGCCAGGTAAGAACCCTACACACAACACACACACTCTACAAACTCAATCACACTCAATACATACACAGCCATACACCACCCACACACATACCACATACACTCCAGCGCTTACCCACCCCCCTGACCCAGAGACCAGACAGACCAGCAAACAGTATTTTAAATTGTTCCAAGCCATTCACCATAAATCCATCATCGACAAATCTATCACCACTCTGACCCCACCCTCAGGAATGCTACGCCAAATTAAAAGATTAACGGATTTCATCAAACCTTCCACCCTTGTGAAGAGAGCGCATCAAAGTACAGGACAATACTACACAGTGGATGAATAACAACATGCATATCTTACAGGATCATTATGCCCACATAATCTCTACACTCCAACATACACCTCCAAATAAACTCGCACTACAAATAGCCATTGGCTGGGCGTGCAAACGTGGACCACGCCTTACCACCACCACCATTCATTCAGTCCAGCACATCCTCAGCCTCCATCTCTCAGAGACACCCAGCCACACCCCACCCACCTCTACCAAACCTTCATGGCTAACAACCACCACCCAAATACCGATCCAAACCCTTCCAACCATTCCAGAGAGGGATGAAGAAGAAGCCTTCCCCGTCCTTCCTAAAGCTCAGCGACCAAACAGATTGACATTGTGCCTTGGACAAAAGAAAACACTCTCAGAACATATCCAAACTTATCAGGATCAACCTGTTCATAGACCACCCCTGCAACACAACCAGTGCAGGAACAGTGACTCTGCCACTCAGCCACAAAACACCAGGATTAAAAGCTCAACCCACAAGAAGACCACTAACCATCTTCCCCGGCAACCACTTTGGACCCCCCCAGCCCATACAATACCAGGCTACCCCCTGCAGTTATCAGTTAATGACCCCCCTACATTTCAATCAACTATAACATCCCAGCAAACCACCAACCATTTCCCAGAACCATCAGCTGCAAAGCCACCTACAGTCAAGACTACTAACCCACCGCTACGGCTTCCAACCAAGACTCCAAAACCACAGATGAACCAACTTACTGAGGCTTCAGAATCCATCCTTCCAGGGCCCCACAGCAGAGGGAAGACACTACAGTGGCCAAAGGATGATAGCCCCACCCTGGGATGCAACCAAGTCCCTAAAGGCTACCCAGCCCAACTACGTCCACCCCCCTCCAACAGAAAACTAGTCTTTTAGCGCCAGCCACTTCATCCACTAACAACGCATTTACTCTCACAGACCTCCAGCTCTCCCCTGTTGTCCCAGACCTGACAAACCAACCAACTGCACATTCAATTCAAACCCGGCTCTCATTCACAAACACATCACCACAACAATTACTTCACTCGACAAACACTGGGAGGACCCTGGAAGTCCAAGCCCAAGTTCACCTCCCACAAAAAAACCTGCCTAAACAAGGTCCTGTTTCCTTCCTCCTCACAAACACACCTCAAAGGTCAAATGTCTCGGTTAAACTAACTGATCTAATCTCTCCTCTTGCTTCACCCCCAGGTGGCACCAGCACCAAGGACACCAGGAGAACAGGTCCCATAAAAACAGCTCACAAGGCCTCAAATGTGGGGGGAATGATGAGTGGGTCCTTAAACCAAGACCATGACTAAAACCCTAACTGAACCCCCCTCACTCATTACAGAACCCACTGAGTCCTCCTCCTTGGCGACTGGTGCCACTTCCGTGTCTTCATCCACCCTGGGCTACCTTCCAGGCTCCTCCCAGCCTAAAACACCCTTCACCTCAACACCTCCCCCGCTCAACTTATACAAACCTATCTACCACCTGGTCAGATCAAGTAGGAAGCTCCAGGACTGGTACTTCATTAGGAGAAGGCCTGTCCTTATCCTGGGGGACTCCAATATCAATCGAATCCCCCCTCACCATCACAGAAATATCCAGTTAGACAGTTACCCAGGAGCCAATATTTATCACTTTCACAAACTTATGGAAAAATCACAAATCAATACATCCACCAAAATCCTCATTCTGGCCATAGGCCTAAACAATAGGGAACAGGACCCCCAGCAAACATCTGTCAAACAAATGAGTTCACTGTACAAACAAGCAAAGTTGACCTTCCCTAATGCAGACGTATACTTTCCTAAAATCAATTTCTCCCTCAACCTCCCTCAAAAACAAAAGGAAAATCTTATTCAGCTTAATAAATACATTGCCACCCACTTTCCCTCTCTAGTAGAAATCCCTCAAGACACCTTCATTACAGTTGCAGATAATATCCACTGGACACCTACCACGCTATATTCAGTAACTGGCTCCGTCAACTAAATTTAATCTAGATTACTATTCCAACCCGGTCTCCCCCAAATACAACTCCCCATTTATTACCCAGTCCTTTTCTCCCACTTGACAAACCCCAGTGGATCTGGGGTGGAGCTCGGCCTCCAACATCTTAAACTTATCCACCCTCTTCACGCCAACTACTGCACAAGTTAGCTGCTGGAGAGAGGCCTTACTTTTATACCACGTCCCACAAAACCTAACCGGGAGGAACTTCAAAAGAACTTCCACTACTATCACCGTCGTCTCAAAATAGCCTCTTATTTCCACAATAGAACCTCCTCCAGTAGCCGACCCTTCACCCATCCATCTTTGTGGGAACCTGCTACTTCTCAAACAAATAAATCTCTGGACTTCTTGTCGGCGGAGATTTCAACTGTAGCAGCACAACAAAAGAAAATCATTGATCTGATGGGGGAAATACAAACGCTAAAAAGGCAAAGCTTGGAGAAGGACCGAAAGATCGCTATTCTGGAGACTCAGGTTGCTGACCTCGAGCAATACACCAGAATTAATGATGTGGTAATCAGCGGTCTGAAAACTCAACACCGGAGCTATGCTAGGGTGGCTGCAGTCGATGGGCACACTGCTGCCGGAATGAGTGAAGCCTCCGAGGAGGAGAAGGAGTCGCTGGAACAACAGGTGATTTGCTTTTTGGACAGCAAAGGCATCCATGTTGACAGCGGGGACATTGAGGCTTGTCATACCCTTCCGAACAAAAGCAAAACAGCCACTCCATTGGTAATAATCCGGTTCATGAACAGAAAGAAAAAGTTAGCACTCCTCAGACAGGGAAGGAAATTAAAAGGCACCGAAGTTTACATTAACGAACACCTCACCAAGAAAAATGCTGACATCGCCAGGAAAGCACGAATTCTCAGAAAACAAAACAAGATCCAGGCAACATGGGTAAGAAATTGTAAAATATTCATCAAACTACATGGGTCGACACCTGAGGCAGCGAAAGTGCTTCTCATTAAGGATATCACCGAGCTGGATAAGATTGAAGAAGGAATGAGATGAGATCAACATAGGCCTACATAAGGTAACTGAAAACAAACTGAACTGAACTTATCAAACACAATGACCATGATAAACTCGGGCAGAAACTTATCTGTTAAAATGAACAACTGAACTTAGAAACGTACAAATATATAGAACATAAACCACAAGATATTGAAAATGATATTGACCCAGATAATAATTTTTATATTGGGACTGACAGCCAGTGTGAATATTACACAGTTGAGCAGTTAAAAAAAATAAAAATGGATGGCACAATATCAGTTATACATTTTAATAGTAGGAGCCTTATACAAACCTTTCCAAAAATCAAACAGTACCTAAAACAAGTGGAAAATAAATTCACAGCAATAGCAATAACAGAAACTTGGCTCACGGAAGAACACCATGATTGGGTTGAGATTGAGGATACAAACTGTTTATCATCAACAGGAAACAATCCAAAGGTGGAGGGTTGCATTATACATTGACCAAAGATATCAATGTAAAATAGTTAATAGAATGTCTTTTGCTTTAGATACAATCATGGAATGCATCACAGTACAAATTGAAATGGAAAAATCAAAAACATTTTAATTAGTTGCATTTATAGGAAACCGGGATCAAATATTGACACGTTTAAGGGAAAATAACAGAAATATTTAATAATAGCAATAATAAAAAATGTTTTTATCTGTGGAGACTTCAATATTGATTTGCTCAACCACATGAACACAACAAAACTACAGAGTTCCTTAATTTGATGTATAGTATCGGTTTGTATCCCTCTATCACTCGACCAACCAGAATTACAATAAATAGTGCTACATTAATTGATAACATATTTACCAATGTCCTTGACTCTAAAATTGAAAGTGGTTTATTAATAAATGATGTCAGTGACCATTTGCCAGTTTTTGCAAACATACATAGCTACACTAGGACCTGGAAAGACAAAAATATACACAATGACCCGACACAGAACCCAAGAAAATATCAATAAATTCAAAGAGGATTTAATGAAACAAGATTGGGAAATGTGTATGTAGATAACGCGAATGAAGCTTATGATTCATTTTTGACTGCTGTAATATCACTTTATGAAAAAAACTGTCCTGTAGTAAAGAAAGAGGTAAAACTGAAATCTGATGAAAAACCGTGGATAACTAACGGAATATTAAACGCATGTAAGAAGAAAAATGTACTATATAAGGAATTTTTAAAGAAGAGGACAAAAGAAGCAGAAAATAAATACAATATATACAAAAACAAACTAACCAGAATCATGAGAACTATTATAGTAAACTACTGGAGGACAATAGAAGCAATATAAGAAATACCTGGAAAGTGCTGAATGAAATTATTAAGAAAAAAAAAGGCAAAATGGGACACACTAACTATTTTCTGACTAAAGATAATATAGAAGTTACGGATATGACCTTAGCTGCAAATGAATGTAATGATTTTTTTGTTGGCGTTGGTCCAGGTTTAGCTGAAGGGTTTGCAAAGACTGGAAGTATAAATGATGAGCAAGAATGTAAATATTAATGAATCTATGTTTGTTAAGGAAACTAATGAAAATGAAATTATAGAAATAGTTAAAACATTTAATAGTAAAAAGTCAACTGACTGGAATGGTATTGACATGTTTATGGTAAAAAGTATTATTGGCGGTGTTGTTAAACCTTTAACTCATGTATTAGTAATGGGCGATATGAACGATATGCGATATAAATGATAAAAAATTGGCATACGATAGAGATTTTAATTCTATTGCACTACCGCGATAATACATGTTGATGACGCAATTTCCCCGCAAAATTTACAGCCACGAGCTGCAGCTTGAAACATGGCTGAAAGCGAAACGGAGGAGCTGGTGAAAAGACGCAACATCCATTATTTGGGCGTAATTCGGATTTAAGCCGTCTGGCGTGCAGCAGCAAATTATACTCTGTAGAGTGTGTGGGGCAACAGTTCCGGCTAAGAGAGGTAACACGACTAATCTGTTGTACTACCTCAAAACGAAACATGTTACTGAATACCAGCTGGTATTCAGTAACATGTTTCGTTTTGAGGTAGTACAACAGATTAGTCGTGTTACCTCTCTGAATCTCCGTGAAGACTTCACGGAGCTAAGCATAGCCAGGCAATGCAGCCAAAGAGCGGCGAGCGAGCGAGAGAGAGCGCAGAGAGAGATTATAGATTAAATTAACATATAAAATCTTACACGTTTGTCAACAGAAAAAAGTGTGAAAGATCCCCGAATTGACCGTGCTGTTGCTTTATGCAAGAAGATTGTGAGTTCCTTTTCAGGAATACAGGAATAACATTAAAAAATACATTTAGCAGTTTGGCTTTCCTTAGGATCTATGTAACCTGTTCTGAAATTATTCTATTATAATTTATATATCGCAATATATATCGTTATCGCAAGAGGCTGCAATGTATATCGCAATATGGATTTTTGGCCATATCGCCCATCCCTATCATGTATGTAATCAATCTTTGAAAACGGGGGTTTTTCCAGATAAAATGAAAATGGCAAAAGTGATACCAATATATAAGGCTGGTGAAAAACATACACTCTCAAACTACAGACCTGTTTCACTGCTCTCTCAATTTTCAAAAATATTAGAAAAAATATTCTCCAAAAGGCTCAATAACTTTATTTCTAAACATAATATACTGTGTGATCAACAATATGGTTTCAGGACTAATAGGACAACCTCTCATGCACTTATTCAATTTGTGGAAGAAATAACAACAGCAATAGAACAAAGAAAATATGCAGTAGGGATATGTTTGGACCTTAAGAAAGCATTTGACACTGTAGACCACAATTTCTTGATTATGAAATTACAAAAATATGGAATTAGGGGGACTGCACTTTCTTGGTTAAAAAGCTACTTATATAATCGACAACAATATGTTGAACTGCAAAACTATATTTCAAAGGCAAAGAAAATTACTTTTGGGGTCCCCAGGGTCAGTGTTGGGACCATTGTTGTTTAACTTGTATATTAATAATGTATGGGAGGTGTCAAAAACTCTGAAAACCATTTTGTTTGCTGATGATACTAATTTAATCTGTTCTGGAGAAAATCTGGAACAACTTTTGGACACAGTGGAAAATGAATTACAAAAGATAAAGAGATGGTTTGATGCAAATAAACTAACACTGAACTTAAGTAAAACTAAATTTATAATTTTTGGTAATCGTGCTACAACTGTAAACAAAAAGCTTAGGATAAATGATATTGAAATAGAACGAGTAAAAGAACTTAAATTCTTGGGAGTAATAATCGATGAAAAATTATGTTGGAAGCCACATATACATTATATTAAGGCTAAAATATCCAAATCAATTGCTATATTATATAAAATCAATTACCTATTAAATCAGCAAACATTGTATATGTTGTATTGTTCCTTCATACTTCCTTACATTACTTACTGTTTGGAGGTATGGGAAACACTTACAAAACCAATACTGAACCAATATTTATCCTTCAAAAGAGAGCCTTAAGAATTGTAAATAAAACCACCTATAGAGCACCAACTACTCCACTGTTTATTAAATTAAAAGCACTAAAATTCAGAGATATTGTTGACTTCAAAACTGCACAATTTATGTATAAAATAAATAATCAGCAACTATCTGACAGTATTCAAGGGTTGTTTCAAATGAGAGAGAGCAATTATCACTTAAGAGGAACATATGTATTTAAAAAGAAATCTATAAGAACAAATTCTAAATATCAATGCATCACAACCAAAGGAGTTATTGTATGGAACAGCTGCAGTGAAGAGATGAAATCATGTACAACAATAAGTCATTTTAAAAGATTATTTAAACTGAATATACTAAATGGATACGAAAAGGACTTGAGGTGATAGTATTGTATACAGGTTCATTGGTCTACATGTTAAGTATAGTATGGAGGTGTTATTATTTGATTTGTTATAGATAAATGGAAAAGAAAGAAAAAAAATGGGAGTGTGTGTATGCATCTGTATCTATGTATAGGTTTATGTGAACAGAAGGTAGGTTGATATAGGATGTATATATAAGTGAAGCATCAAATTGTTTGTATTTAATTAAAGGATAAAAATAGAGAAATGGGGTAGGACTTGAAAAGTTTGTTATGAACTTCTTCCTTCTCCTTTTGAACATGAGAATTTCTAATTTGAATTATCTACAATAATATGGAAAGATTGTGCTGAGAAGTACATGACTTAATTTGGCTGTTATTTTAATTGTATAAATATTATGCATGATTGTATGAATATAAATTTTTATTTGTATTTGTATTTTTTATTTTTATTTTTTTATTTACATGTTCAAATAAACAAACAAAACAAACATATCCATCCAACGCTATATCAGCAGCAACCTCCGCACTCTTCGCACTTTCCAACCCACGCCAGATATTAAAGATAACCTCGCCCCTCAGGAACGTTCAGCCCTCCGTCAACTCATTCATAACCCCAACATCATTATCAAACCTGCAGACAAAGGTTCCAAAATAGTCATCCTGGACCGACAACAATACCTCTTCGAAGCAAATCGTCAGCTCAATAATCCCCAGCACTACCGTCCCCTGGCCAACAGCATACAATCTATCACCCAGATGCAACTACGATCCATAATACAATCTCTTTATGACAAGAAAGTCATAACAAACAAACAGCTACACTTTCTCTACGGTCCAGATCAGCCCCCTCGTATCTTCTATCTCCTTCCTAAAATCCACAAAGATCCTCATACCTGGACTATTCCTTTTGAGGTTCCTCCGGGTCGCCCAATAGTCTCAGATTGCAACAGTGCCACTTACAATATAGCTCAATACCTAAACTCCTTCCTTAATCCACTCTCCAACAGGCACCCCAGCTACATTAAAGACACCTATCACTTCCTGGACACCATCAGGCCCATGGCTGTCCACAACCACACTTACCTTTTCACAATTGACATAGATTCTCTATATACTAATATCATAACCAACTTGGGCATCTCTGCCGTTCAAAAAACCTCCTATAGATATCCAGACCCTAATAGACCGGACTCAGAAATCATTCAGCTTCTTAAACTCTGTTTAGACAACAATGACTTTAGTTTCAATAATAAACATTATCTCCAGATAAGTGGAACAGCCATGGGCCAAAGGTTTGCCCCCGCCTCGCCAACATCTACATGGCGAGTGGGAGCAGGAGGCCCTTACAAAATGCCCCCTCCAACTCCTGTTTTTTCTCCGTTATCTGGATGACATCATTGGAGCATGGCCACACCCTCTGCACACTTTCCAACAATTTATAGACATCTTAAATAATCACCACCCATCCATCAAACTCAAATACACCATACATCCACAGCAGGTTCATTTTCTGGACACAACAGTTTTTTTCAGCCCCCTAAAAGAAACCCAAAAACAGATCAAAACCAAGGTTTACTTCAAAACGACAGATACACATGCCCTTCTTCATAAATCGAGCTATCACCCCAAACACACCTTCTCTGGAATAATAAAATCACAGCTCATCAGATTTCATCGCATCTGTTCAAATACCACAGACTTCAACCAGGCTACTTCAACCCTGTTCTCTGCTCTGCGTAAGCGTGGCTATTCAAAAAGATTTCTACGTCACCTAAAATACCAAACCATGGCCTCCCTTACTCCCACTCGCTCCGAAAGAGGCCGACTTCCACCCCTGGTCCAAGAAGAATGGAAGAATGTCTACACTAACCGCCACCCCTATCTCCCAATCCTCCCCTTTCCCCTACCCTAACCAGGGTTTGAATCCCTTCCTCCAGTCCCTGTCGATACTGCCCTTGCCCCTACCTAACCAGGGTTTGAATCCCTACCCTCCAGGCTCTGCAGATACAGAACTTGCGTATTCTTCCGTTGATCACCACATTCTCCCACACAATCTTAAACCTACACAAAACAATTAAACAGTCCTTCACACACCTACAACAAGACTACCAGCCATTCTGTCAATACCACATTGTCTCCGCCTTCAGGCGCAACAAAAACCTTCAAGATTATCTGGTCAAATCATGTTACAAAGAACACAGGCACAATCCCAACCCCATCAACCAGTTTTACAAAAGCGCAAATTCATTCATAACCCTCATAGCAACACTGGTCTGCCAGTCCCGTTACACTCTCACTACAAACATCCAACACAGTTTATGTCATCACCTGCACCTTCTGCAATAAGCACTACAGGAGAAACCAAACATACAATTCAAACCCGGCTAAAACAACACCTGTACAATATTAGGGAAGGTCGACAGAACACATCTCTGGTCACACACTTCCTCATCCATCCCACAACTAACCTGATCATCACCGGAGTCGAGCACAACGACCACTGGACCATAGGCCAGAGGAAGAGAGCAGAACGAATCTGGATACAAAACCTGGCCACACTAGCCCCTAGAGGCCTAAATGACAAGTAATCAATAACACAAAACCCCAACCAACCCCCTCCCTTTACTTTATTTTGTTATTTTAATTTTTTATTTATTTACTTTTTTCTCCCATAACCCTCAATATTTCCCTAACCTTAACCATTACCCATCCCTAACCTTAACCATCACCCATCCCTAACCTTAACCATCACCCATCCCTAACCTTAACCGTTACCCATCCCTAACCTTAACCATTACCCATCCCTAACCTTAACCAGTACCCATCCCTAACCTTAACCATCACCCATCCTTAACCATCACCCATCCTTAACCATCACCGTTACCCATCCCTAACCTTAACCAGTACCCATCCCTAACCTTAACCATTACCCATCCCTAACCTTAACCATCACCCATCCTTAACCTTAACCATTACCCATCCCTAACCTTAACCAGTACCAATCCCTAACCTTAACCATTACCCATCCCTAACCTTAACCATTACCCATCCCTAACCTTAACCATTACCCATCCCTAACCTTAACCATTACCCATCCCTAACCTTAACCATTACCCATCCCTAACCTTGGCCCATAAAACACTTTCTCCACCAGGTCCACACCTGTCTCTGATTTGAGTAGAACCTGAACCACTCTCCAGTATTGCCACCTTTTCATTGACACGATTTCTGACTATACCTCCCTCAGTAAAACCATTGTGTATATTGTAAATAATTTGTGTTTTGGTGTGTTTTTTTTAATAATTATTGCTCATGTTATTTAATATTTTTAATGTTTATTTATTGTATGAAGCAATCTTCCTTATAGCACTTATTACTGAATCTAAAAAACTAGACGCACTTACCTGAGGCATGTTATAGTAATGTCGGTGGGACCTGGCTCTATGGAGAGGGATCTAATCGTTCTACTCATATGTACAACAGCATACACACAGACACAGACCTACAGGGACAGCACATTAGCGGGGAATCCATGGATCAAGTCTCGGACAATGGTTTGACTAACTGTGTGATTACTAACAAGGTTTTATCTTTACTAACTCCTATTTTATTAATTGATTTGATATTTCCCATTAAGCACTTGACTGATAGCACTTAAACAGCACCAAGACTGCACTATGGATGACCTGCTTTATGACCCCCCCAATAGGCCTGTGCTAAACAAAAGAACACACACCAGTAAAAAATGCCTCTCCTCTGGCCTCTGGTGTAAAATTCAGGCAGGATTTGACTGGACCCCCAGGTGACCTACAGGTTTTCTTCCTCTATTCATCAGGTCAGTAGGCCCGTGCACTATATCCTTAACTAGGAATTTTTTTCAAATAGACCCCTAATCCCCAACAGGACTAAACCGGGTCTAAACCAGGACTAAACCAGGTCTAAACCAGGACTAAACCAGGTCTAAACCAGGTCTAAACCAGGACTAAACCAGGTCTAAACCAGGTCTAAACTAGGACTAAACTAGGACTAAACTAGGACTAAACCAGGACTAAACCAGGACTAAACTAGGACTAAACCAGGTCTAAACCGGGACTAAACCAGGACTAAACTAGGACTAAACCAGATCTAAACCAGGTCTAAACTAGGACTAAACCAGGTCTAAACCAGGACTGAACCAGAACTAAACCAGGTCTAAACCAGGTCTAAACCAGGTCTAAACTAGGACTAAACCAGAACTAAACCAGAACTAAACCAGGTCTAAACCACGACTAAACCGGGTCTAAACCGGGACTAAACCGGGACTAAACCGGGACTAAACCAGGTCTAAACCAGGACTAAACCAGGTCTAAACCAGGTCTAAACCAGGACTAAACCAGGTCTAAACCAGGACTAAACCAGGACTAAACCAGGACTAAACCAGGACTAAACCAGGACTAAACCAGGACTAAACCAGGACTAAACCAGGTCTAAACCAGGACTAAACAGGACTAAACCAGGACTAAACCAGGTCTAAACCAGGACTAAACCAGGACTAAACCAGGTCTAAACCAGGACTAAACCAGGTCTAAACCAGGACTAAACCAGGACTAAACCAGGTCTAAACCAGGTCTAAACCAAGTCTAAACCAGGACTAAACCAGGTCTAAACCAGGACTAAACCAGGTCTAAACCAGAACTAAACCAGGACTGAACCAGGACTAAACCAGGACTAAACCAGGTCTAAACCAGGACTAAACCAGGTCTAAACCAGGACTAAACCAGGACTAAACCAGGTCTAAACCAGGTCTAAACCAGAACTAAACCAGGACTGAACCAGGACTAAACCAGGACTAAACCAGGACTAAACCAGGTCTAAACCAGGTCTAAACCAGGACTAAACCAGGACTAAACAGGACTAAACCAGGACTAAACCAGGTCTAAACCAGGTCTAAACCAAGTCTAAACCAGGACTAAACCAGGTCTAAACCAGGACTAAACCAGGTCTAAACAAGGACTAAACCAGGACTGAACCAGGACTAAACCAGGACTAAACCAGGACTAAACCAGGACTAAACCAGGTCTAAACCAGGACTAAACAGGACTAAACCAGGACTAAACCAGGTCTAAACCAGGTCTAAACCAAGTCTAAACCAGGACTAAACCAGGTCTAAACCAGGACTAAACAGGACTAAACCAGGACTAAACCAGGACTAAACCAGGACTAAACCAGGACTAAACCAGGTCTAAACAGGACTAAACCAGGACTAAACCAGGTCTAAACCAGGACTAAACCAGGTCTAAACCAGAACTAAACCAGGACTGAACCAGGTCTAAACCAGGTCTAAACCAGGTCTAAACCAGGACTAAACCAGGACTAAACCAGGACTAAACAGGACTAAACCAGGACTAAACCAGGACTAAACCAGGACTAAACAGGACTAAACCAGGACTAAACCAGGACTAAACCAGGACTAAACAGGACTAAACCAGGACTAAGCCAGGTCTAAACCAGGTCTAAACCAGGACTAAACCAGGTCTAAACCAGGACTAAACCAGGTCTAAACCAGGACTAAACCAGGACTAAACCAGGTCTAAACCAGGTCTAAACCAGGACTAAACCAGGTCTAAACCAGGTCTAAACAGGACTAAACAGGACTAAACCAGGTCTAAACCAGGTCTAAACCAAGTCTAAACCAGGACTAAACCAGGTCTAAGCCAGGACTAAACCAGGACTAAACCAGGTCTAAACCAGGACTGAACCAGGTCTAAACCAGGTCTAAACCAGGTCTAAACCAGGACTAAACCAGGACTAAACCAGGACTAAACAGGACTAAACCAGGACTAAACCAGGACTAAACCAGGACTAAACAGGACTAAACCAGGACTAAACCAGGACTAAACCAGGACTAAGCCAGGACTAAACAGGACTAAACCAGGACTAAGCCAGGTCTAAACCAGGACTGAACCAGGTCTAAACCAGGACTAAACCAGGTCTAAACCAGGACTAAACCAAGACTAAACCAAGACTAAACCAGGTCTAAACCAGGACTAAACCAGGTCTAAACCAGGTCTAAACCAAGACTAAACCAGGTCTAAACCAGGACTAAACCAGGACTAAACCAGGTCTAAACCAGGTCTAAACCAGGACTAAACCAGGTCTAAACCAGGTCTAAACCAGGACTAAACCAGGTCTAAACCAGGACTAAACAGGACTAAACCAGGACTAAACCAGGTCTAAACCAGGACTAAACCAGGTCTAAACCAGGACTAAACCAGGACTAAACCAGGACTAAACCAGGACTAAACCAGGTCTAAACCAGGACTAAACAGGACTAAACCAGGACTAAACCAGGTCTAAACCAGGACTAAACCAGGACTAAACCAGGTCTAAACCAGGACTAAACCAGGTCTAAACCAGGACTAAACCAGGACTAAACCAGGTCTAAACCAGGACTAAACCAGGACTAAACCAGGACTAAACCAGGTCTAAACCAGGTCTAAACCAAGTCTAAACCAGGACTAAACCAGGTCTAAACCAGAACTAAACCAGGACTGAACCAGGACTAAACCAGGACTAAACCAGGTCTAAACCAGGACTAAACCAGGTCTAAACCAGGACTAAACCAGGACTAAACCAGGTCTAAACCAGGTCTAAACCAGAACTAAACCAGGACTGAACCAGGACTAAACCAGGACTAAACCAGGTCTAAACCAGGTCTAAACCAGGACTAAACCAGGACTAAACAGGACTAAACCAGGACTAAACCAGGTCTAAACCAGGTCTAAACCAAGTCTAAACCAGGACTAAACCAGGTCTAAACCAGGACTAAACCAGGTCTAAACCAGAACTAAACCAGGACTGAACCAGGACTAAACCAGGACTAAACCAGGACTAAACCAGAACTAAACCAGGACTGAACCAGGTCTAAACCAGGTCTAAACCAGGTCTAAACCAGGACTAAACCAAGACTAAACCAGGTCTAAACCAGGACTAAACCAGGTCTAAACCAGGACTAAACCAAGACTAAACCAGGTCTAAACCAGGACTAAACCAGGTCTAAACCAGGTCTAAACCAGGACTAAACCAAGACTAAACCAAGACTAAACCAGGTCTAAACCAGGACTAAACCAGGTCTAAACCAGGTCTAAACCAAGACTAAACCAGGACTAAACCAGGTCTAAACCAGGTCTAAACCAGGACTAAACCAAGACTAAACCAAGACTAAACCAGGTCTAAACCAGGACTAAACCAGGTCTAAACCAGGACTGAACCAGGTCTAAACCAGGACTAAACCAGGTCTAAACCAGGACTAAACCAAGACTAAACCAAGACTAAACCAGGTCTAAACCAGGACTAAACCAGGTCTAAACCAGGTCTAAACCAAGACTAAACCAGGACTAAACCAGGACTAAACCAGGACTAAACCAGGACTAAACCAGGACTAAACCAGGACTAAACCAGGTCTAAACCAGGTCTAAACTAGGACTAAACTAGGACTAAACTAGGACTAAACCAGGACTAAACCAGGACTAAACTAGGACTAAACCAGGTCTAAACCGGGACTAAACCAGGTCTAAACCAGGTCTAAACCAGGTCTAAACTAGGACTAAACCAGGTCTAAACCAGGACTGAACCAGAACTAAACCAGGTCTAAACCAGGTCTAAACCAGGTCTAAACTAGGACTAAACCAGAACTAAACCAGAACTAAACCAGGTCTAAACCACGACTAAACCGGGTCTAAACCGGGACTAAACCGGGACTAAACCGGGACTAAACCAGGTCTAAACCAGGACTAAACCAGGTCTAAACCAGGTCTAAACCAGGACTAAACCAGGACTAAACCAGGTCTAAACCAGGTCTAAACCAAGACTAAACCAGGTCTAAACCAGGACTAAACCAGGACTAAACCAGGACTAAACCAGGACTAAACCAGGACTAAACCAGGACTAAACCAGGACTAAACCTGACAGGACACTAATACAGACCTACGTTCCTACCAGATCCCTGCGCTCTGCAAATGAACAACGTCTGGTGGTACCGTCCCAAAAAGGTAAAAAATCACTCTCACGTACTTTCTCTGGCTCTGTTCCACATTGGTGGAATGATCTACTGCTGCTACAAGATCAGCAGATTCTGTAGCCATCTTTAAAAAACACCTGAAAACACATCTCTTCCGTCAACACCTGACTGACAAACACTGAGTCCTACTTCCTTTCTATCGATTCCTTTCTAAAAAAAAAAAAAAAAAAAAAATTCTCTTATCCTTAGCATTGTAAACTGCGCTGAGTTTAAACTGACTAGTTTTTTGTGCACTTATGCTTTTTGTACCTTGTGTTGTTAAAATTGCTTCCATTGTTATCCTCACTTGTAAGTCGCTTTGGATAAAAGTGTCTGCTAAATGACTAAATGTAAATGTAAAATGTAAACCAGGACTAAACCAGGACTAAACAGGACTAAACCTGGACTAAACCAGGACTAAACCAGGACTAAACAGGACTAAACCAGGACTAAGCCAGGTCTAAACCAGGTCTAAACCAGGACTAAACAGGACTAAACCAGGACTAAACCAGGACTAAAGGTCACTGTTGAGCGGTTCTAAAACAACTGGAAGCTCTAATTACTTTTCTTCTGAAAAAGGACGTTTAGACGTACTTCAAAAAATGTAATTTATCAACTTGTGACTTTGTGTGATTGTTTTTGTTGCAGCTGTTGGTGCCGCGCCTGTGAAGGAGGCTGCTGCAGTCGCATTACTCGTCTGGGACCCAGGCTACTACCACCTGAGCCACTGCGCCCCTTCTTTGCTAAACTCTCGCTGAAATGAAACTTCAGTCTGTGTCCAGCAGGGGGCAGTAGACAATAGTTTGTTGAATAAAAGGCTGTGTTGCTTCAGGAGCAGCGCTGTGTGACAGATGCACTGAACACAAGTCATGCAGCACAAAACTAATTTCTTTATATAATATAATATTAATAATAATAATTATTATAAAGTGCTATAGTTCCACCTACTGTAGTAGGCACTCAAAGTGCTTTACACACATTAAACTATTCACCAGTGTTACAGAACACTCACTGGAGGCAATGTAGTTTAGTGTCTTGCCCAAAGACACAACAACAGTATGAACTGTGGGGGAGAGCGGGTTGATGTTTTTGGAATGTTTCGAGCGGGATCGAACCGCCCACCCACCTGTCGTACGCCCCCTGGTGGCGGCCGTAGTCCATCTGCTGAAAGGGCAAAGTCTGGTCCTGGTCCTGGTTTTTCAGTCGAAGAGCTCCGTGCCACAAAAAGCCACCACTGCGTTCCAAGAAGAAGACCACCTGCCGAAAAGTGAGACAGTCAAATCTTTATTTAACATTAGTGTTTTTTTTGGTCTTTTTCCCATTTTAGCTTTTTTTATTAAACAGATTGCTGCAACAGCCTTAAATGTAAAGCTGAATTACCAGATTTGACTTATGGCAATGTGACATTATTCGTCATTTTGGAAGGATGTCTGGGCCAGTATTAGTACAGCTATCAATCAGGTTTCAGAAAAGCCACGGATGTTTCCTGGGACATATTTATGATTGTACAGAGTCTCTGGTTCAATTCTGATGTTAGCCAAATAGGTCATTTTAGTGAGATGGGTCTCTGTGGAAGTGACTCTCATTAGACTGGAACATTATGTTGATGGAATTTCTCAAATCTTTAAAAAGAAATGGAAAAGGCCACTGGAAATACTGGGAGTGCATTTTAAATAGGACTCTAATGGACAACCACTGTGGGCATAAATCATTTTAAATAGGACTTGTAATGGGAAAATGATCTTTTCCTCATTCACATACTCTTTTGTTATGTGTTTGTCCTTGACCGCAGCAGAATGATATGTGCAGAACCATCTGTGTGTAATGTTTTCAAACTGATACAATTGTCTTAAACAGAGACAAGTCTGTTTTCTGGGAAAACCACTAAAATGCTGATTCATGTTAGACGGCTCACTCTCTGTGAGCCAGTGTTTCCGATCGTCATCTCTCGATCCAACGAACTCAAATAACCTCCAAACCAGTGTTGCCAGATTGGACTAAAGATTTCCAGCCCAACTACAGCTTAAATCCGCCCATTTAAAAATACCAGCCCAAAATACATACTGTTATTAAAACTGTTATAGAATAAAACACACCATTTTCTTATTAAACAACCAGACTAACAAATCGCACATTGGAGAGCACAAATCGTCCACCGCATTTATTGAACTGTGACAAGCAATGTAAGCAGCGATTCTAATTTCACGGCGCTTTTGGTCATCTTTAATCGGACACTGCCCTGCTGCTCCCACTGACACAGTAAAAGTTTTTATACTTGGTGCACAGCGCGATTTGTCTTTTTTTGTATTATTTCAAATCATTTAACTGTGCTCTGATTTCTGATTGACAGTATTTACAAAATGCCTTTGTATCATCGCCTACCACAGGTGTAATCCATGTTTTTAAAGACTGGTCGGGAACCCGCCCAATCTGGCAACACTGCTCCAAACGGTAAAATTATTACAAATTCATTAAATTAAGAGAAAACATTTTGTAACAGTGTAGACATACACCCATTCACACAGCCGACGTATGTATATAACAAAGGTAACATGATAGGGCCTGGGTCCTTGAACAATTTAAGAATAAAAATAAAAGATAAAAGACATCAGAGCAGAAAAATAAAATCTCCATAATTATTTCCTCAGCTCTTTGTTTAACAGCATAATTGCAGAAGGAATAAATGATCTCCCATAACGGTTTGTTTTTCTGGGGGGCTGCATATAACGCCGACCCGATGGCATAAGAACAAATTCGTCCCCCAAAATATGATTCTGGTTCAACAGACTTTTTGCTTTTTGAAGAACACGTTTCTCCCATAGAGAGTTTAGGTCGCACATTTGGCTTCCAATAATTTTGGAGCAGATTTTAACAATGTTATTTAGACAATTCCGGTCCTTCACTTTATTTATTTATTTTTTTTTTTACAAATAAAGATGTGTTTTCAGGTGTTTTTTTAAAGATGGCTACAGAATCTGCTGATCTTGTAGCAGCAGTAGATCATTCCACCAATGTGGAACAGAGCCAGAGAAGGTACGTGAGAGTGATTTTGTACCTTTTTGGGACGGTACCACCAGACGTTGTTCATTTGCAGAGCGCAGGGATCTGGTAGGAACGTAGGTCTGTATTAGTGAGTGGAGATATGGGGGTGCAGAACCAGAGGTGGTCTTGTAGGCCAAGAGCATAGCTTTGAACTTGATGCGGGCGTCAACCGGGAGCCAGTGTAACCTAATGAATAGAGGAGTTACGTGTGCTCTCTTCGGTTCATTAAAGACCACTCTTGCCGCTGCATTCTGGATCAGCTGCAGAGGTGGACGAAGGACGCATCCCGGTGATGAATCTCTCCTGGCATTGTCTCAAAAGTTACGTATTTATTATTTCTTTAACATTGTCAACACTTTAACTGTGCACCACACCTCATGATGATTATATTTCTGCTAGAGGTTAGAACTAGAGTTGCTGTCGTTTTGTGAACAGGGCATTTTGTTTGAGCCCACTAGCTAACATGCTAGCGGGTTTTTAGCAAATGAGTTAGCGCTTAGCATACCTTGATTGTTGTGTTTGTTACTGTTTTCTACTGGTGGTTAGTCTTGTTGTGTGTGTTGTGTGTGTGTGTGTGTGTGTGTGTGTGTGTGTGTGTGTGTGTGTTAGAATTTATCATTGCGAGTTGTGAACAGTTGGCTTGACTTAGCTGTACCTACACTAGCTTAGCTAAGCTTTTTCATCTGTTTGGGGCAATGGATTGCCATTTTTGTTCGGTATTATTAGACAGATTGGATAGTATCAGATGCAGGTCTGATAGCAGTCCTGCTAGCGATAGCTCCAGTTGCGGCTCAGTTGTTTCGGCAGCTGTTGCAAAGAGTCCTGCTTTTCTCTCGGTCTGTCGGCAAAGTGGTTCAGGCAGGCGCAAGCCTCCGGTTGTCCGCTCCTGTCCACGGTCACCCCCTCTGACCGCGAACCGGTTTTCAAGCGCTCAAGTCCGCTTGTCCGCGCAGATCACCGGCCTGTTCCCTCTGCGCCGGCCAGCCGGAGCGAGCATTGTACTCTGGTGATAGGGGACTCCATTACCCGCAATGTTAGACTTGAGACGCCAGCCATTGTCCACTGTTTACCGGGGGCCAGGGCTTCCGACATAGAGGCTAACCTTAGAGTGCTGACATCACACAGGAAGGGAGAGTTTCCCAGGACACATACTCGCACTACATACAAGCAGATAGTTATTCATGTCGGCACCAATAATGTGAGAATGAGGCAGTCTGAGGTAACCAAAGATAGCCTAGCTAGGACTTTTGAACTGGGAACAAGATGAGTCGGCATCGATTAATTGTCTCTGGCCCCCTCCCCGTAAGGGGTAGTGATGAACAGTATAGCAGATTAGTTTCCATGAACCGGTGGCTGGCCCGGCATTGTAGTCAGAAAGGTTATGTGGTTTTGTGGATAACTGGCCTTCTTTCTGGGGCCCCCCAGGCCTGCTGAGGGCAGACGGCCTGCATCCTACTGGACAAGGTGCTGCCATTTTGTCTAGTAATATAGACAGGTGCATTCAATGCATTTGACACAAGGTATCTCAGCAGGTCGCAGGAATTAGAGAACCTGCTAGTCATGATAGTGCGGGTGTGGAACTGGATAATGTTGCAGCTTTTAGTTGTCTGGTAAGGCCGTATCAATCCAATGTTTACTGCCTAAATCTATTAGATATGGTGAATTTATTAAGTCCTCAAACACATCTGAAAACTCACAGTCAGTGACCCAAAAGCATCATGTCCTCATGTTATTATAACTCAGAGGCATTCTTTTAAACCCGGCAGAACTGTTAGAGCTCGACAGCTTGTTCCTGTCACTATCGCTCCACTGGACCAGCCCTCAAATGCAGGCTCTACATCAAGACTGAAGATTGGTCTCCTGAATGTGCGGTCTCTATCCTCCAAAGCACTCTTAATTAATGATCTTATTACTTCTCATTGCTTGGATTTACTTTGTCTTTGTGAAACTTGGCTTAGGCCCAATGTTTTTCTGCCACTAAATGAAGCCTCTCCCCTTGATTATGCACAGGTAGGTCGCACGTCGAAACAGGGTGGTGGTGTTGCAGCCATTCATAAAGCTGCATTTTGCTTTACAGGTCCATCATCACAGCCAAAATTTAACTCATTCGAAGTGTTACTCATTTTATTTAGCTCTAGTCTATCGCCCTCCGGGTCCCTACTCTTCTTTCTTGGTTGAGTTTGGAGTTTTCCTCTCGGACTTAATAACCCACGCTGATAACATACTTCTAGTTGGTGACTTTAATATTCATCTAAATAAGGAGTGTGATCCTCTGGCCAGAGCATTTCAATCACTGCTTACAACCCTGTCTTTCAACCAGTTTGTTCATGAGCCCACACACATTAGTGGAAACTATCTGGATCTTGTTTTGGCTCGGGGAATAGATGTCTCCCATCTCTTCGTCTCCTCTCTTTCATCTGCTGTTTCGGATCACTCACTGGTGGAATTTGAGATTAGTTACAGACTCCCCTCAAATTCCGACAATTTGCGTAGTGTCTGCAATGGAAATGTTTGCCACACGGCTGGCTCAACAAACCTACTCTGGATCCTGGATGCCTAAATAATTACCGTCCTGTCTCCAATTTACCTTTTACATTTACATTACATTACATTTAGTCATTTAGCAGACGCTTTTATCCAAAGCGACTTACAAGTGAGGATAACAATGGAAGCAATTTTAACAACACAAGGTACAAAAAGCATAAGTGCACAAAAAACTAGTCAGTTTAAACCCAGCGCAGTATACAAAGCTAAGGATAAGAGAATTTTTATTTTTTTATTTTTTTATAGAAAGGAATCGATAGAAAGGAAGTAGGACTCAGTGTTTGTCAGTCAGGTGTTGACGGAAGAGATGTGTTTTCAGGTGTTTTTTAAAGATGGCTACAGAATCTGCTGATCTTGTAGCAGCAGTAGATCATTCCACCAATGTGGAACAGATCCAGAGAAGGTACGTGGGACGGTACCACCAGACGTTGTTCATTTGCAGAGCGCAGGGATCTGGTAGGAACGTAGGTCTGTATTAGTGAGTGGAGATATGGGGGTGCAGAGCCAGAGGTGGTCTTGTAGGCCAAGAGCATAGCTTTGAACTTGATGCGGGCGTCAACCGGGAGCCAGTGTAACCTAATGAATAGAGGAGATACGTGCGCTCTCTTCGGTTCATTAAAGACCACTCTTGCCGCTGCATTCTGGATCAGCTGCAGAGGTTTGGTTGTGCAGGCGGGGAGTCCAGCCAGTAGAGCATTGCAATAGTCCAGTTTGGACAAGACAAGAGCCTGGACTAGAATTTGTGTAGAGTGCTCTGATAGGAAAGGTCTAATTTTCCTAATGTTGTAGAGGATGAATCTACAGGACCGGGTGGTGCTGGCGACATGACTTGTGAAGTTTAGCTGATCATCAATTACCACTCCCAGATTTCTGGCAGTGCTGGACGGTGTAATGGTTGATGGGCCTAGTTGAATGGAGAGGTTGTGTGTCGGATCGTCAGGATGAAATGACAGGTGGAGTTGAGTGTCATCTGCAGCAGTGATAGGAAAAGCCATGCTTCTGGATGACAGAGCCAAGGGATGTCATGTATATGGAAAAGAGTAGCGGTCCGAGCACTGAGCCCTGTGGCACCCCTGTATTGAGATGTTGGGACTCAGAGACCTCATTTCTCCAGGATACTCTGAATGACCTATCCGAGAGGTAAGACTTGAACCATTGCAACGCCATTCCAGAGACACCCATTGCCCTGAGAGAGGATAGGAGGATGTGATGATTAACAGTGTCAAAAGCAGCAGACAGATCCAGTAAGATGAGTACAGATGACTTGGATGTTGCCTTTGCCAGTCTCAGAGCTTCATGACTGAGAGCAGGGCAGTTTCGTGGAATGACCGCTCTTGAACCCAGACTGGTTCTGGTCCAGGAGGTTGTTCCGTGTGAGAAAGGATGAGAGCTGAGTAAACACAACTCGCTCCAGAGCTTTGGCAATGAAGGGAAGGAGGGAAACCGGTCTGTAGTTTTCAAGCAGAGTAGGGTTAAGAGTGGGTTTCTTCAGTAGTGGTGTGATGCGGGCCTCTTTGAAAGCTGTGGGAAGGACCCAGTGGAAAGAGATGAGTTGATGATGTGGGTGAGAGCAGGCACAACAGATGGAGAGATGGCCTGAAGGAGATGTGTGGGGATGGGATCCAGCGGGCAGGTAGTAGGGTGGTTAGAACTAATGACCTTGGAAACATCTGCTTCAGTTAGAGGAGAGAAGGAAGTGAGCAAACACATATCAGGGTCTGAATGAGCTCGACAGGTGGTGGCGCAGAGAACTGACTGCTGATGGCGGTCGTTTTCTTTACAAAGAAAGACGCGAAATCATCAGCTGTTAGATCCGATGAAGGTGGGGGAGCAGGCGGACAAAGGAGGGCGGAAAAGGTTCTAAAGAGAGTCGCGAGTCAGGTGAGTTGATTAACCTAGAATGGTAGTAGACAGTTTTTGCAGAGGTGACATCAGCGGAGAAAGTAGAGAGGAGAGACTGGTAGATAGAGAGGTTAGTAGGATCTTTAGACTTGCGCCATTTTCTCTCAGCTGACCGGAGGCTGGCGCGGTGCTCGCGTGAGAACATCGGATAACCAGGGGCAGACGAGGATGTACGGGCTGGTCTAGATGTAAGGGGGCATAAGTTGTCCAAGCAGGATGTAGCGTGGAGCACAGAGTGTTGGTGGCGGTGTTCGTGTTTAAAGAGAGAGCTCCTCAGAAGAGGGAGCGCAGAAGAGACAGCAGAGGAAAACGGGAGGGACTGAGTGTACGCAGGTTGCGTCGGAAAGTGACCAGCGGTAAAACAATTGCAGTGTCTGGAGAAGTTAGGTCAAGGTCGAGTAATGAAGAAATGATCGGAAGTGTGCAGTGGCGTGGACGTGAGTGTGCCGAGTGGAGCAGTATCTTATGTAGATAAGATCTAGTTGGTTACCAGACTTGTGGGTTGCCGATGTGGAAACCTGCTTGAGGTCAAATGATGCAGTTAGGTTAATGAAGTTAGCAGCCTGTGGCTTTTCAAGGTGGATGTTGAAGTCTCCTAATACCACCAGAGGGTACCATCGTCAGGGAAGGATGAAAGAAGCACATCCAACTCCTCCAAGAAATGTCCAAGCTGACCTGGGGGCGATAGATAACTACAAAATGACTTTTAACAGGGTGGGTGATGGTAACAGCATGGAACTCGAAGGAGCTGTTGTCACACAAGGGTGATAGCTGTTTGAACTTCCAGTCAGTAGGAATAAGTAGTCCGGTCCCTCCGCCCCTTCCAGTGAGGCGAGGACTGTGGGAGAAAGTGTGATTATGGGAGAGGCGGCGGGAGTGGCAGAGTCCTCTGGTTTGATCCATGTTTCTGTAAGTGCTACAACTGAAAGACCAGAATGTTGAACAAAAGCTGTAATGAAATCAGCTTTGTTCACAGCAGACTGGCAGTTCCACAAGCCTATTGGGAAAGTAGAAGGGGCAGTTTTTGACAGTGATACAACATGCAGATTATTATGGTTGCGTCGCCTTTTGCGTGAAACAGATGATAATTTCCGTGGTGAAATGACAGTAGTAATTTGGAAACACATTTAAGAGCCGAAGAGGAAAAAATATACAAGAAGAAAGTAATAGTAGAAATAATAGAATATAAGTGCAAACAATTAGTACTAAAAAAGTGCAATACTCAGGTCCTCTGTCGGTGTGTCCCTGTTAGGTTGAGTCGTGTGCAGGTAGAGTCGATGGTCTTTACTCTCTCCGGTCTTCACGCGATGACGGCTGCCGCGACCGCTGCCGCGACCGCTGCCGCGGTGGCTACTCCCACTTAAATACCCGTCTATTCAAGTAATTGAATTCAGCAGGTCCCGCCTCTACACACACAAAGAACTCACACGAAACTAGCCCGCTAACAGCTGAGACTACACACCGGTACACCACGTGACACGGTCGTAGTAAACACACTGCGCGGTTTCTCAGCAGTAACACGGCACAATAAGCTCAAAGAGACAAGAATTACATACACTCACACAGTTCTGTAGGCTTCTGCTGCAAAGTTGCTTCTCCTTTTCTATCTAAAGTCCTCGAAAAAGTTGTGTTAAAACAACTTACTCTAGATCTATCAGAAAATGACCTCCTCGAGCCGTTTCAGTCTGCATTTAGGGCCTCTTATTCCACTGAAACAGCTTTAGTTAAAGTGACTAACGATCTCCTCCTTCAGATTGACGAGGACTCATCGGCTCTACTGTTATTGCTAGATCTCAGCGCTGCATTTGATACGATTGATCCTGCAGTGCTAATCAACAGACTAAAGAATGTGTTTGGCATCTCTGGCTCTGCTCTTGCTTGGTTAGAATCCTATCTGTGTGATAGGTCTCATTTTGTCTCTTTTAATAAATCCTTCTCCTCCACGGCACCAGTGAAATTCGGTGTGCCACAAGGGTCTGTGCTTGGTCCCATACTTTTTTCACTATATGTTACACCATTGGGACAAATCATCAGAAGTTATGGAGTAAACCTCCACTGTTATGCCGATGATACACAGCTGTATCTACCAATAAAAGCGAATAATAATACTGACATCAAGCGTCTAGAGGCCTGCCTCGTTTCAATTAAAACATGGATGTCTCAAAACTTCCTCCATTTGAACTCGGATAAAATAGAGCTCTTGTTAATTGGTCCTGCCAGTCATCGGCACAAGTTCAACAATCTTACTGTCTCGATCAACAACTGTGTGTTGGAGCACGGCAACACTGTGAGGAACCTTGGTGTCATTTTTGACTCCACACTATCACTGCAGCAGCACATTAGTGAGGTCACTAAACTGGGCTTTTTTCACTTGAAGAATATCTCAAAAATTCGCTCCTGCCTCTCTTTGGCTGATGCTGAAATTCTCATTCATGCATTTGTCACATCCAGGCTGGACTACTGCAATGTGTTATTCTCTGGACTGCCGAGGAAACGTACTCACAGACTACAAATGGTCCAAAATACAGCCGCCAGACTTTTAACAAAGACCAGGAAGTTTGATCACATTACTCCGGTCCTGGCTTCATTACATTGGCTTCCTATTCATGTTAGAGCAGATTTCAAAGTTCTCCTGTTAACATATAAAATCCTTTGTGGAAGTGCGCCCTCTGACCTATCTGACCTCATCACCCGGTATACTCCAGCTCGTACCCTTCGCTCTCAGGACGCTGGCCTCCTTCAACTTCCTCGAGTAAAGAAGAAATCTGCTGGCTACAGAGCCTTTTCTTATAGAGCCCCATTTTTATGGAATGGGCTCCCGGTGGAAGTGCGGCGAGCTGACTCTGTTGAGGTTTTCAAAAGAAAACTCAAAACTTACTTATTTCACCAAACGTATGAAGACTGATTGATCATAGGTATACGTTTACACTGGTTGTAGCTGTAGATACACGTTTACACTGGTTGTAGCTGTAGGTACACGTTTACACTGGTTGTAGCTGTAGGTATACGTTTACACTGGTTGTAGCTGTAGGTACACGTTTGTTATGAGAATTTTATTATTATAATTCTGTATATTGTTTATAGTTAGTAGGTGCTCATAGTTCTACGGGCGGCAGTAGCTCAGTGGGTAGAGTGGTCGTCTTTCAACCGGAAGGTAGGGGGTTCGATTCCCGCTCTCCCCACAATTCATACTGTCGTTGTGTCCTTGGGCAAGACACTTAACCCACCTTGCCTCCAGTGGCTGTAACACTGGTAATTACATTAGAACAATGTAAGTCGCTTTGGATAAAAGCGTCAGCTAAATGAATAAATGTAAAATGTAAATGTAGTTCTCTACAGGTCATGTCAAATCATGTCATGTCCTCCATTCTAGTCCAAGCAGGGAGTACACATAACTAGATAGACATGGGTTGCCATGGTACTTCTGCACCTGGAGCTGGGGCCTTGTGGGGTGTGTATGTAAGATACGCCTCCGACTGACAGCCCCCACTTTAGTGATATAAAATGTCCTGTTTTGCTTACCTCTGTAAGCAAAACGCACTATGTACCTTTGATATATCTGTGTACTTTGCTTCCCTTGCAAGGAATAAAACCTGGCCTTTCGCTTTTATAATATAATCTGTCTCCGTGTCTCTCTGGATAATATAAGGATACAGAATTCTTATAACATTTGGTGCCGTGACCCGGATCTCAATATTCGTTGTTTCTCATACAAAGAGGTGAGCTGACGTGCACGGAAGAAATGCACAAAGAAAGCATTTCTTGTAAGTCCCAAGCTGTGCTATTTAGCAGTAAAGGGCCAGATATCCCCTCTGTGTGTGTGAACACGATGACGAGATCTGGACTTAAAAAAAAGAGAAGAGCAGAGAGACGAGAGAACAGAACAGACAGTCTGGCTGCGGAACAACTGGACTATTGGACTGAAAATTCAGGTAAACAGCTGTTTAATTTATTTTTGGTGTGTGTGTGTGATTTTTTTTAATACCAAAGCTTCCGGAAGTAGCAGTTTTGGAAATCTGACGTATGTTGAGCGGGCTGCATGTAGTTTACATCATTAGTTGATGTTTTTCCATAAAGTTGGCCAACATATGAGATTCTTAAACGCTGAAAGATCGAGAACCTAAATGTCATCTAGGGGTGAGATTCGCTTTATCGAGAACCTAAATGTAAAATCTAAGGGTGAGGTTTAAAGCCGAAAAAGTATGTGTTTTTGATCGAGATCCTACATGTAAAATCTTAAAGGGTGAGGTTTTAAACGGGATATTCTGATGTTAATCTGTGTTAAAGCTTGTTGTCTTGCTGGATTTTAGTTTGATAGATACCTTATGCTTTGTAAGTCTTCAGGTGTTTCTTGAAACTGACTCGTGCGATTAGTTCATTGGCCGTGACGAGTGCGAACCTCTATGCGAGATAGAGCACCTAATTACAAGAAGAGGTATGAGGTCTAAAGAGCTTGTCTAGAGAGCACAAGAATTTATCTTAGATTAATAATCACGTATCGTAATACGCCACAATCGAACTGCCTTGCATAGCTAGTATTGTTGGTTTAATGAATGGAAAACTCGAGTATTGACCATTATCGAGAACCTTACTAAAAACAACAAAAGGTGAGATGAATGAGTCCGAAGTCAATGTGACTATAAAAAAGGCCTGCCTACGTAGTATTGATTCCTGCAGATGAGAAATGAGATTTTAAAAGCCCACGAGAGCTTTTGCTGAAAAATGTTCACTGCTGGTGACGCGGTGAGTGAGAGAAAGAAAAGGCCCACTGAAAGTGACGGGGCTTATACTGAGAATTGTTGACCTAAAGAGTTAAAGATAAAGGTGTGTTTGAGAGAATAAATGTGTTATGAATGGGCCATTGTTGGATGAAGAATGAGTCTAATGATGTGAATCAGAACAAAAGTAATGTTTTTGTTTAGAGAAAGTTTGAACAACATGAGAGAGAAAGGTAGCTTCCATAAGCTATTTTTCTAGTTTGAGAAAAAACAGAGAAGTAGAGAAGAGATTTTGAAAGAAGTACACACGTACTTCAAAACACTAATCATTTGTATTTTGTATAAATGTTTTCTGGGAGCCTCTAGGTCTCGGCTTCCTCCCTCCGCTCGGAAAACAGTGCCCTCTCCAAAACTTCATCTGCACCCCACCTCCCACCTGCTCCTTTTCGGCTGAAAAGAAGCTGCAGACAGACCAGCAGCAGCAAACACGGAAGCGGTAAGATAAACGAATTCACACTAACGTTTATTTGTTTTAAATTTTGATCTATTGAGATTGACCAAAAAGGTATTTGTAAAGTGTGTTTGTAAATTGGATGAAACTTGAAATTAATATGAATGTAATGTATTTCTCTGAGGAAAAATGCACAATTGCCATTGGAGACCGAGAGCGAGGTGGAGGTGGGCGTGACAAACGAGAGGGCACTGAGAGGAGGAGGAGGTCGAAACTGGGTCCAGACGAGAGACGAGGAGAATGACCTCATAACTGACCGCTTCAACTAACAGTCAGGTACATAAACACATAAAGACACATAAAGACACATGAGACACACATAAACACACATAAAGACACATGAGAGACACATAAACACATGTAAATACACACATAAAGACACAAACACATGACACATGAGACACACATCTACAGAGGAGGATGTGATTTTGGTTTATGAGAGAAAATAATGAGTATTCTGTTAAAGAACAGAGTTGGTTTTGTATTTTATGTGACACGTTCGTGTGAACATTAAAGGTTTGAAGAAGTTAAAGATCCAACACTTGGATCTAAAATAAAATTAGTGATGGATGTTTAGCTAAACAATTTTGTGTATCTATTAGTACAAGAACTAATAGAGGTCCTTAATATCAGTGTGGTTCAAACACACGGTATAACGCCAATAAAAGAATGAAAATGATTACTTTGTAATTGGAAGAATTTAAATATATGTTTTAAAGTTGAATTGCGCAGAGTAAGTTTATAAAGATAATATAACTTTATAGTTGGGCCATAAGCTCATATTTAAAAGAAAACAAGGTTACCAGAACCTAAGTAAAGAAAAGAAACATTTATGTATTTCTCTGGTTTGGTTTTGACAAAGTTTTGGAGAAAGTGGATTCAAAGCAACCACTGTTTGGATTCACGAGGAATGTTTAAACACAAGATAACATTCTATGAAAGTCAAGGTAACAGGAGCTTCACAGCACCCTGCTTTTGCTCCAAGAGCGAGAAATGTTTTGGTTTGGGTTTTTGTTTTTTAGCTCCACAGACGGGAGTCTTTACATTAAACAAACTTTTAATGTTGAGAAAAATGCTGAGTTATAAATGTCAGTGACAGAAACAGTCTGCACTGAACTAATGTGTTAAATAAAGTTTATGATGCTTAATTATGAAAACGGGTTGACCTTCTGACAGGTCTGTTGATATGAATAAAGTCCACATTTGAGTTTTATTGAATCTATGAAACATGATTTGGTAAACTAAACGATTGAATTAATGAGATTGAATATGGTTTTTGAAAAACTTAAAGTTTAAGTAATTGTAAAATTGAAATGAAGATAGTTCAAAATAAATAATACTCATTATTTATTTTGGTACTTTATAATTAAGGTATAGTGTCATCTATACAATACAGATTTAAACTGTAATGTAAATTGGTAATCTGGTTTTGGTGATTAAAAACATATCTATGTTAAAACAGTTCAAACTGTTAAAACGATCTTTAAGGTTTTATTTGAAAAATTGAAAGTTAATGAGAAATAAATAAAAAAGATAATTGTTAAACTAACAAGGTGAATTGTTAAAGTTTAAGAGCATATGCCAATGGCTCGATGGGTTTAATCACTGAAGTGATTTAAGAATTTTTTTTAAGTACTGGGACTAACACAAGGTCTTTTTGAACAGACGTTAAGTTTTTGTTTTGGTTTTGATCAAACTTTGGGTCGTTTTAACCTAAAGAAAAAAAAAAAAAAGAGGTTGAGATGTTACATTTTATTAAATGAACAGTAATGATAATTACTGATTACAATTTTGGTGAATTTGAATAAAGAAAGAGAGACACGTTATTTTGATTTTACACTTGATGTTTAAAGTTTCTGTTTAACATTGAGTGAGGTGAATTCTTTATGTGGCATCTGAATGATAAATTAGTGGAAACATGAAAATAGTAATTGATAAAACGTTTTTATGTTACGTTTAAATTAATATGGGAAAAATACAAAAACAAACTGGTTTATTGTATTGAGCACCTGGTGGTAAAACTGAGTTTTACAGAGACAGTATAGAACAAATCTATACTGAACACAATCCTGAAGAAATTTTATTTAAAAATAAAGCAGAATTTGAGAGGAAATTTGTTGATTTTATGTTTAGTCTTTCCTTTTAAAAACGACAGTCACAAAGATGATGGTGTTTTAGAGGAAAGCAGTGTGAACAGAGCAGAGGCTTTGTGGTGTGTTCAAGACATGCTGCTGTTACTGGTTTAACCCCAGAGGGGGGGTCTGAACCTAAGGGTGATTAAGAAATTTTGTTTTGAAGTAAGAGAAAAATGTGTTTTCTTTCTAAAGAAAGTAATTTGAAGTAAATTAAACAATATTTTGAGAATATTCTAATTTAAAAGAACACGTGAAATAAATTGTGAATTAAAGGTGAATGTTTAAAAGTTTGTGAAAATAGATCATGAGAAACCAGTTCTGATCTATATAAATAATTTATGTTTACATCGACTGAGTTAAAATTTGTCAAATTGTGGATGATACCAATTACAGTTACAGGTAAAGACCTACAACTAATGGAAACTAAAAATAAAACTGAACTAAACAAAGTTAAGTTTTAAATATAACATAAAGTTCATACTGTCGTTGTGTCCTTGGGCAAGACACTTAACCCACCTTGCCTCCAGTGGCTGTAACACTGGTAATTACATTAGAACAATGTAAGTCGCTTTGGATAAAAGCGTCTGCTAAATGAATAAATGTAATTAATGAAATAACAATTTAAGGTGGTAATTGGAAAAAAACATTCTGTTTTTATTTTATTTTTTTTATCTTTTATTTTATTTTGTTTCATTTTTATGGTTTGATCATTTTAAGGGCTTTTATGGTTTCGTTTGACGAAAACCTAGGAGGCACTTTCTATGGGTCTATAATGTCAGATAACGTTCTGATTTGTTTGTTTGTTCTTTATTTGGATGGAAGCCAACTACAACAAGTATACCAGTTCAGAAAAGGAGTTTTGACAATTAATATAGCCACCACCAGTAAGAGCTAATATTAACATAGTTCTTTGAACTTATATCATCTTGGTTTACACCTGTGAAGGAAGTACACCTGTGAGCAGGGCTAGTGACGGGGGTCACATGACTTCCTGTGACATCACTCTGAACTTGACAAACGTAGAGATCAGGGACAGGTGCAGTGCAAAGCAGAAGTCTGGAGGTTTTGTGAAAGTAAGACCATTAGACCAGCGTTGCCTGCTGACCGGAAACATGCGTCCTTAAAGGATCCTCGTTTTATTTGTGTTCACATACAATGTGACGGAGAACATCGTGAGTGGAAACTCACACTTTAGGAGCCAAACAGCAGCTCCCTCAGGTTCATTTGAGAGCCCCATTTACATCGACGACAGAGGTGTCCTTCGAAGGTGTCCTTGATGAATATAAGGCTAAAATTCAATTAGCATTAGGATTGGAATTTTTACATTTGAGACAATTTATGAAAATGTGGATTAAAGTATAAAAAGTATATTTATAAACAACAAAGGTTTATGAATTGTACGAGAGATGCTGTAACTGTTAATTAAAACTGGAAATAAGAGGAAACTGGTCCAAGGACTGGACAGAACAAAATAGCACTGAGCATGCTTTTAGCTGAAAAGGGGGATCTACAAAAGGATTTCCTCCAAAGTAACACAGGACTAGTTACAGCAGAACTAAAGTCTTTGAGAAAGGACTTCAAACTCTAACAGAGAAATTAGAGTATTCTGGTATAGAGAAATTAATTTTGACCTGGTTTTACAACATATTTGGAAAACTGACTGGGATTTTAGAATCTGTGTTGAGATACAGTACATGTACTTGTTGCACTTCCATGTCTAATAACGTTTGTTTGTGTTGCTTTACATGTACCGGAGCTTGTTGGTGAGATTGATGAATGTGGCCATTGCTGGGTCAACATTCCTGGACATGCACCTGCCAAACGACTAAGGTCAAGGCTTTGACCTCAGATGAACACTTTGATATCTGAGGGACGTTATTGTTTGCATGTACACCAACGGGACAACAGCTCCAGGACGGATCATACTACAGACCTAAGGGCCGTATGGTTCATTGAATTGATTATGCTGAAGAGAATTGATTTTAATCATTATGAATGTGCATAAGTCTCACTCCATGTGTTTTTCTTTTCGTTCCAGGGACAGAAATGGACAGGCAGGGACAGGCCAGAGATCTTGAGTCCAATGGGTCGACCAGCTCAACCTCTGGCAAATTTTTCTACTTTATTTTGGAGTGACACTGTGTTTTGATTTATGATTTATGGACATTTATGATTTATGGACTTTAAAGAATTTGACTTTGAAGAATCAGTGCATTACTCTGTGGGTTCCCATTTGATTTGAAACATATCCCATTATAATCATTTGTTGTGTTTGTTTTGACATGTGTTGTAAGTTAATCATTTGAAGTGATTACATACGTTTGATGCTTGATGTTTGTGTTTTGTCACCGCCTTTGGGGCGAGGGGTGGATAGAAGAGTTTTTCCCAGCTTTAGGTCATTTTACCAATGGGTCAAAATGTTCTTCTGGCTAGGTCAACGCCCTGCTGGGTTTTCGCTTCTGTCATAGTTTACAACTCACACTCAAGCTAGTAGGTTGTTTATGCTAATGGTTGTCAGCATAAAGAGGGGGGGATGTTATGAGAATTTTATTATTATAATTGTGTATATTGTTTATAGTTAGTAGGTGCTCATAGTTCTCTACAGGTCATGTCAAATCATGTCATGTCCTCCATTCTAGTCCAAGCATGGAGTAGACATAACTAGATAGACATGGCTTGCCGGAGGACTTCTGCACCTGGAGCCTGGAGCTGGGGCCTTGTGGGGTGTGTATGTAAGATACACCTCCGACTGACAGCCCCCACTTTAGTGATATAAAATGTCCTGTTTTGCTTACCTCTGTAAGCAAAACGCACTATGTACCTTTGATATATCTGTGTACTTTGCTTCTCCTTGCAAGGAATAAAACCTGGCCTTTCGCTTTTTATAATATAATCTGTCTCCGTGTCTCTCTGGATAATATAAGGATATAGAATTCTTTTTAACATATAGAATTCTTATAACAACGTTTACACTGGTTGTAGCTGTAGGTACACGTTTACACTGGTTGTAGCTGTAGGTACACACTAAATCCGCTCATATTATCACATCTACCTATTACAGTTTTTTTTTCCTCTTTTCTCCCTCCTCCTAGGGTGGACACAAACCTCTTACCTGCTGGGTGATGTGTGCCCCCCCCTTTGAGGCGACTGTTGTTGTGATATTGGGCTATACAAAAATAAATGTCTTGTCTTGTCTTGACCGGGTGGTGCTGGCGACATGACTTGTGAAGTTTAGCTGATCATCAATTACCACTCCCAGATTTCTGGCAGTGCTGGACGCTGTAATGGTTGATGGGCCTAGTTGAATGGAGAGGTTGTGGTGGGTCTTTGGATTGGCCGGAATCACAAGCAGTTCTGTTTTTGCAAGGTTCAGCTGCAGGTGATGGTCCTTCATCCAAAGTGAGATGTCACTCAGACATGCCGAGACGCGAGCAGAGACCGTCCGGATCGCCAGGATGAAATGACAGGTGGAGTTGAGTGTCATCTGCAGCAGTGATAGGAAAAGCCTTGCTTCTGGATGACAGAGCCAAGGGATGTCATGTATATGGAAAAAGTAGCGGTCCAAGCACTGAGCCCTGTGGCACCCCTGTATTGAGATGTTGGGACTCAGAGACCTCGTTTCTCCAGGATACTCTGAATGACCTATCCGAGAGGTAAGACTTGAACCATTGTAACGCCATTACAGAGACACCCATCGCCCTGAGAGAAGACAGGAGGATGTGATGATTAACAGTGTCAAAAGCAGCAGACAGATCCAGTAAGATGAGTACAGATGACTTGGATGTTGCCTTTGCCAGTCTCAGGGCTTCGATGACTGAGAGCAGGGCAGTTTCGTGGAATGTCCGCTCTTGAACCCAGACTGGTTCTGGTCCAGGAGGTTGTTCCGTGTGAGAAAGGATGAGAGCTGAGTAAACACAACTCGCTCCAGAGCTTTGGCAATGAAGGGAAGGAGGAAACCGGTCTGTAGTTTTCTAACAGTGTAGGGTTAAGAGTGGGTTTCTTCAGTAGTGGTGTGATGCGGGCCTCTTTGAAAGCTGTGGGGAAGGACCCAGTGGAGAGAGATGAGTTGATGATGTGGGTGAGAGCAGGCACGACAGATGGAGAGATGGCCTGAAGGAGATGTGTGGGGATGGGATCCAGCGGGCAGGTAGTAGGGTGGTTAGAACTAATGACCTTGGAAACATCTGCTTCAGTTAGAGGAGAGAAGGAAGTGAGCAAACACATATCAGGGGTCTGAATGAGCTCGACAGGTGGTGGCGCAGAGAACTGACTGCTGATGGTGGTTGTTTTCTTTATAAAGAAAGACGCGAAATCATCAGCTGTTAAGGTTGCGTCGGAAAGTGACCAGCGGTAAAACAATTGCAGTGTCTGGAGAAGTTAGGTCGAGAGTAATGAAGAAATGATCAGAAGTGTGCAGTGGCGTGACCTGAGTGTGCCGAGTGGAGCAGTATCTTATGTAGATAAGATCTAGTTGGTTACCAGACTTGTGGGTTGCCGATGTGGAAACCTGCTTGAGGTCAAATGATGCAGTTAGGTTATTGAAGTTAGCAGCCTGTGGCTTTTCAAGGTGGATGTTGAAGTCTCCTAATACCACCAGAGGGGTACCATCCTCAGGGAAGGATGAAAGAAGCGCATCCAACTCCTCCAAGAAATGTCCAAGCTGACCTGGGGCGATAGATAACTACAAAATGACTTTTAACAGGGTGGGTGATGGTAACAGCATGGAACTCGAAGGAGCTGTTGTCACACAAGGGTGATAGCTGTTTGAACTTCCAGTCGGTAGGAATGAGTAGTCCGGTCCCTCCGCCCCTTCCAGTGAGGCGAGGACTGTGGGAGAAAGTGTAACAAAGCCTAGACCAGGAATGATCTATTATTATTACCATAAGTCAGGATTGACTGAGCAGGCCTGCCATAAAATGAGTAATAATAATTTCTGAAAGGGTTTTGTTAGTTTCTGTGTTGTTGTTTTGTATTGTTGTTTTTGTGTTTCTGTAGTTCTAAAATTTCTCTATAATCTTCCTGAACATTAAATACTGACGAGTATTTAATCAATCTGAAATATGGGTTCCAATACAAGTAAAAACACTCCTGCAAAGGACTTCTGTGAAAACAATGTGATGTATATGATAGAAACCTGGCCAGGGAGTTGTGATAAAATGGATGAATGTTGAATGGTTTTAATTAACGAATGAGTGAAAGTAGTTTGACTGCTTTACGCAATAGAATACAAGATGCAGAAAAGAGACATATGTCCAAAAAATCAGTAAAACCGAAGCAAATAAGGAAGGAGATTAAAAGACATTATGGATGTTTAGAAATGTGGGAAAAAGCAGCTGAAGCAAAGAAACAAAAAGAAAAAGAAAACAGGGAAAGAAATTTGAAACACTTAGATACAGTAAAGGGGCCATTTCAAAGCATAGATAATAAAGCAACTGATAACATAACTAATGTGATGTCTTCTTGTTTTCCGAGTCTGACCCAGCCTATTGGTCTGGCACTCATGAGTGAAGACGATGACCAGACCTACGTCAGCGCTTCAAACAGCTGTTGAAGACCAAGTAGGCATGAACTCCCTCCCCATAATTCAATGGGCAAACGCCTGTTTAAGAAAAGAAGAGACCGAGCTGACCAACGCCCTGACACTGCTCTGAGTGACCCCAACTGAACCGAGGGACTTGGCCTCGCAAAATGAGATGAGTATAACACACGAAAAGGACACCACACCTGTCACTGACAATGCACACAACACCGCACTGCTCTCAAGCAATGAAGACGCTTCAACTGACCCACTGCTGGCCTTAGTGACAGAAACCATTAAACAACTTGAAATGAAAAAAAAAAAGCTGAAATGTTTAAAGGTACCTATGCTGAGTTAACAAAATCTGTGTGTGAAAAATTACCGGTGATAAAATGTGACATCAATGGAAAAACTCTGTCATTTATGGTTGACTCTGGGGCCATAAACTCTGATCAGAAAAGATCAAATTCAAACTGCATTAAATGGCAAAATAACTCACTCCATTAGTGCAAATGGACAGATTGTTAAAGAACCATTCACAAAACCTCTATCTGTAACCTGGCATTTACCTGATCAATCAGTGTCCACTACACACAGCTTTCTGTTGTCTGAGTTGTGTCCAGTGAATCTAATAGGTCGTGACCTAATGTGCGCACAAGGAATTACCTTGTCTGCAGACGAAAATGGTATCAAAATCAAACAAACCAAATCTGAATTTTACCTAATGAAATGTGAAGTGATCACTCCATTGTATGTTTATCAGTGGAAACTGGACCATCTGCTGACTCCAAATTTGTTACATGTGCCTAAACAATACATGAGCTCATCCTCTGAATTCCCTGAAGGCAAACACACTACATGTTACAGACATGTCTCCATGGGTCCAGATGAACAGTATGAAGAAACTACTGACCCACTCATTCTGAATTGACTGTACTTTAACCAAGATTTTTGCGCCTATAATGTTCCATTACCTCACAAACTGTCAAAGTTCTACAAAATCCAAACCTCAGCTCGCATGTCTCAATAGCCAAACCACATAACAAACAATGGCGTGATGTTGGTCCTTTTATGGCAAAATGTTTAAAAGCTACAGATTGGAAACAAGACCCAGATAATCCAGACATTTACCACTCTTACAAACTCGACACATTCTATGTGACATTCTCTGCAGGAGTCAATTGTAACTCCTGCTACCTTCTTCCTCAAAATGACTCCACCCCATCAGCCTCTCACACCCAGTGATGTGTCTCCACTGTTAGCACAGTTACCAGACTCATTGTGGGCCAAACACAAATATGATGTAGGTTTAGTTAAAAACTGTAAACCTCTCCAACTAACTCCAAAGTCCGAATACAGACCAAAAGCACGTATCCTCTGAAGCCTGAAGCTGAACAGGGGATAAAACCAGTCTTTGACTCTCTACTGAAAGCAGGTGTAATTGTTGAGTGCTCTGAATCTCCCTGCCATAAAAAAGATCAGACTACAGGAAATGCCCACTTTGTCCAAGACCTGCTGTGAACGATGCTATTCACTCTCCAGCACCAATCTGTCCCAATCCATACACCATCATGTCACAAATTCCAACAACCTCTAAATGGTTCTCTGTGGTTGACGTTTCAAATGCTTTTTTCTCTGTACCTGTCCATCCAGACTCCCAGTTGTGGTGTAATATTTTATATGTTATGTGTTTTAAACTATGTAGACCCAGTTAGTTATTCATTTAAACATATTAATATAAAAGACAAAACCTAATGTCAGACACACACACAGGAAGGACCAGATAAAGACGCAGGTGTCTGTTATCAGAGGATACAGAGTCTGAGGAGGATCCCCCCCCCCAAGGCCGTACAGAATGACATCAGGGAGTTAATGAGGAGATCTACCAGGCCTTACAGGATGATATCAGAAGGTTAATAATAAACTTCCAGGCTTTACAGAAAGAGTTATTACTGTACTGTCATATCAAAACTGTATAAAAGCTTATGTCTACTGTTCTAACATCAGTAGTGCTGGGGAGTCTACTCAGGTCGTTTATTCTGTTGGTTGTGAAACAATAAAGACTCTATTGACATTGAGCTGGTGTTGCGTTCATAACTTATTCCATACAATAGTGCCAAAGACTGAGAGGTCAGTTTTGACACTACACAGTTTTGGTTTGCCTTTAAATTCGCAGGAAAACTCTATTCCTGGTCTCGAATGCCACAAGGCCTAAATTGCGCTCTAGCGTTTACTGTCAGGCATTACGCGACAGTCTCTCTCATTTGACACTTCAACACTCTGCCATTTTGCAGTACTTTGATGATATCTTGCTCTGTTCAGACACAAAGGAGCAGTGTGAGACTGACACGCTGCTTCTATTAAATCACCTAACTGAGCACAGGGTATCTGCAGATCCTTAAAAAGTCTTAAAAGGTATTAAATTCCATAATGTCAAAGGCCTTAATTAGCATTAAAATGTCTGAAATCCATGTTTCAAAGGTCTTAAAAATGAACCAACAACGTAAAGAACATTTTATTTTCATTTTAAAATAATGTAACATTACGTCTTTGTCACGCAGAACAAAAGGAACCAAATAATTAATTACACGTTTTTGCTATGAAATTGTTCTTAAATTTAATTTTAGATGGTATTAAAAAGGACTTAAAAAGTCTTAAATCTAAATCTCAGAAACCTGCAGATACCCTGTGGGCAACGCCACAAGGTTTCACTTTCTAAAATTCAGTTTGTAAAACAGGAAGTTCAGTTTGTTGGTCATGTCATCACTCAGAAAAAAACATTACTACAGACAGGGTGACAGCCATTGCCAACTTCCCAAAACCATTGACTAAGAAACAAATGCTGTCTTTCCTTGGCATGTGCTCCTACTGCAGGACTTTTATTCCAAAATACTCTACTGTAGAACGCCCACTACGCGATCTCACTTTGAAAAAAGACATGAAAAGACTTCACTCTAAACTCACAAACTCACATGAACATCTGAGGCTGACTCTGCACTTACTCATTTGAAACTGCTACTAAAGACAGCCCCTGCATTGGCGTTGTCTAACCCTGACAAGCCTTTCTTCCAGTTTGTTGATGAACGTGATGGTTGTATGAATTCTGTTCTCGCCCAAAAACAGGGACAACTGCTGAAGCCTGTGGGATACTTCTCTACACACCTTGATCCTGTTGCTAGAGGCCACCATGTCTCCGTGCTTTAGCGGCCTGTGAATGTAGGCCTATGTAGGCTACAGTCATCTCACCCTTTTTGCTCCACATGCTGTCTCCAACATTCTGACTGAACAAAAGACAGCTCACTTGACCCCTGCTCGTCAGCTACGTTATGTAATGATATTCGGTAACATGTAATATATTCAGGTAGACACAAGGTGGTGCTAGAGGATAACTTACAATGTACTTAAAGAGAGGAAGAGGTACTTTTAAGGATCACGGTGACAGGATGTAAAACAAGATGGTAAATAAATGACTAGCAGAAGCTAGCTGTTAATCTACAACCATGTGTCATCATTGAACACAGAAATGAACGTTACATGGTACCAGGAGTATTTATTGAAGTTACGATAAGGACAATTGTGAAACGCAACATGGAGTCGTTGAGGCCACCGGAGGGTTTGAAGCTCACGGGAAATGTTGACTGCAATTGGCGGACTTTTAAACAGCAATTTGAGCTGTACATCACGGCGATCGGGTTGGAGGAGAAACCAGAGCGGAAGATAGCATTACTGCTAACAATAGCAGGTCCAAATGCGATTGAAATGTTCAATACGTTCGTGTTTGATCAACCTGACGATGATAAGAAACTGGAGGAAGTGATAAAGAAATTTGATGCTCATTGCTCCCCGAAGAAAAACGAAACTTATGAGAGGTATGTGTTTCGTACGCGTCAACATGAGACATTTGATAGCTTTCTCACAGATCTGAAATTGAAGGCGCAGACATGTAATTTTTCGGATTTGAAATCATCCATGATACGTGATCAGATTGTCTTTGGAATATATGATAAAAAGGTCAGAGAACGTCTATTGAGAGAAACTGAACTGAAAATGGAGGATGCTGAAAAAATATGCCATGCTAATGAATTGGCTCAAAAGCATGCTAAGACCTTCAGTGACATAAATAACAGTGCAAATGTAATTGGTGACAGTGCAGAAGTCAGTGCTGTATTTTTCAAGGAGAAGAAGAATGTGCAGTACAAGAACGCAAAGAAGTCTCAGGACGGGACATTTAGTTGCAAAAGATGCGAAAATCATCATCAACCGAGACAATGTCCAGCAATGTTTTTCAAAAGGAAAATCAAATAAAGGACAATCTGTGCATGTTGTTGAGGACACTGATTTAGATGAGACATTCTTTGTAGGAATGGTGTCATGTGATTATTCATCTGAGAAAGCCACAGAAAATGTGAAGCCCACAGTAATGAGCAATGTTGACTATGAGGTGAATTCAGTAAAAGAAGATAAATGGATTGTGCCGCTGCAGATAAATGGAACTGTAGTAACATTGAAACTTGATACAGGGGCAAAAGCAAATTTGATAAGTATAAGTGACATTAAAACTATGAAAGAAAAACCAATAATGCAGAAAAAGACAATACCATTGAAGGACTACAATGGACAGAAAATAGACTGTTTTGGTGTGTGCAGACTAAAAGTGAAGTTAAGGAGAAAAATGCACCATATATTGTTTGCTGTTGTTGCTGAAGGGCAGGATTCACTGTTAGGTGACAGAGCTTGTGAGGATTTGGGATTACCCCTGCGTGATCGACTTAAAAAAGAGCTGGAAAGGATGACCATGCTTGGAGTAATCAGAAAGATTGAAGAGCCTACAGATTGGGTCAACTCAATGGTGTGTGCTAAGAAAAGAACAATGAACTACAGTATGTATGGATCCAAAGGATTTAAATGAAAACATAAAGCGTGAACACTACCAAATTCCTAAGAGAGAAGAAATCACCAGTGAAATGTCAGGTGCTAAATACTTCACAAAGCTGGATGCTTCTCAAGGATTTTGGCAGCTTAAGTTAGAAGAAGAGAGCACAAAATACTGTACCTTTAACACACCATTTGGCCGATACTGTTTCCTCAGGATGCCCTTTGGTATCATATCGGCATCTGAAATCTTTCACAGAGCAATGGAACACATAATTGAAGGTCTGGAAGGAGTCCGGGTTTATGTGGATGACATCATCTGCTGGGCTCTACTTTACAGGAACACAATGAGAGATTGATCAAATTGCTGCAGAGTGTTCAGAAGAATGGACTGAAACTCAACAAAGCCAAGTGTCAGTTTGGCGTCCAGGAAATTACATTCCTAGAAGATAAGCTGTCTGCTCAAGGAATAGAGCCAGATAAAGACAAAATAAAAGCCATACTGGAGATGCCCTGCCCACAGACAAGAAAGGAGTACTACGGGTCATGGGGATGATCAACTTCATTGGAAAATTCATTCCTAACATGTCAGCCAAGACTGCCTGCATGCGAGACCTTCTACATAAGGAGAATGAATTTATATGGACAGCAAAAATGAAGAAGAGTGGGTGAAGCTAAAAACAACGCTGACTACAACACCTGTACTCACTTTCTTTGACCCTACCAGGAGAATCAAGGTGTCCACAGATGCATCAAAAGATGGCCTGGAGTGCGGTCTTACTGCAAGCAGAGGAGAGGATTGGAAGCCTGTAGCTTATGCCTCCAGGTCTATGACTGAGTCTGAGTGTCTGTATGCCCAGATTGAAAAGGAATGTCTAGGCTTGGTGGTTGGACTGGAAAAGTTTCATGGGTACATCTATGGCCTCCCACTTTTACAGTAGAGACAGACCATCGACCACTGGTCGCTATCATAAAGAAAAACTTAATTGAGATGTCTCCAAGGATTCAGCGTCTCATGATGAAGCTACAAAGATATGACTTTGATTTAATTTACACCCAAGGCAAACACATAGTGTTAGCAGATGCATTATCGAGCCCTACAGTGAGTCATGTGAGCTCTACAGGAGACGACGTTGAGGCTCATGTAAATATGATCACTGCTTCACTGCCTGTTTCAGACACAAAAGTAAAGAAAATAGCAGAACAAACAGAAAAAGACACAGAGTTACAAACTGTTGTACAGAACATTCAAACTGAGTGGCCAAGAGGTTCTTGTGCAAAATATTACCACATAAGGTCAGAGTTGAGTGTTGCAAATGGACTGCTGCTAAGACTGAACAGAATAGTGATTCCACAAACTCTACGCCAGGAAATGCTTACGAGGATTCATGAGGGACACTTGGGAATTGAAAAATGCAAAAGGAGGGCAAGAGACACTGTGTATTGGCCTGGAATCAATCAGGACATTGAGAAGTTTATAAGCAAATGTGAGACCTGCCAGAAACATCAAAATAAACAGGCAAAAGAGCCAATGAAGGTAGCTGTTCTGCCAACAGCACCATGGCAAAAAGTTGGTATGGATCTCCTTTATTTGAATGGTAAAGACTGTTTAATTGTTATTGATTATTATTCCAATTTTCCTGAGATGGCACTTCTTACCAGAATTACAGCAAGCAGTGTCATAATACATGTAAAATCCATATTCGCAAGGCATGGAATTCCAAGGATTGTAGTCAGTGACAATGGGCCATGCTTTAACTGCAAGGAATGGCAACAGTTTGCAGGACACTATGACTTTCAACATGTTACATCAAGTCCCTTGTATGCTCAGATAAACGTAACACTCTCAACCCTGCTACACTCCTGCCTCTCCCAAAGGAGGGAGAACCTCACTGTTGTCTCTCTGAACTTGACCTTATCTGTCTGCCAAGACTTGAGCTGACTGACACTCCTCTTTCTAATCCTGAACTCATTTTTTATGTAGCTGGTTCAGCTTCCAGGGACCCAACCACTGGCCCTGCACACGTTGGATATGCAGTTGTGGATGATCATGCAACAGTGACGTCATCTCCTCTCAGTCCTCGGTTATCGGCGCAAGCAGCAGAACTAATCACCCTGACCAAAGCCTGTCAATTGGCATCTGGTAAAACAGTTAACATTTACACAGACAGTCAATATGCATTTGGTGTTCTACACAACCACGCAGCACTTCCGCCGTGGCAGTATGTAAGTGGTCTGCACATACCTCTGCCAAAGATCCAGTCTCTCTAGGTAATGCACGAGCAGACGCAGCTGCAAAAGCAGCATCACTCACACCCTACGTTGTTACATTACTCTCTCAGACAACAGATCACACACCTACTCTGACATTGTTTCACTCTGATTTGGCCCGCATCTCCACTCCAGCAGACAAAGCTGCTTAGAAAAAGAAAAACTGTACAAACACAAATGGTGTTTGGGTGGCAATCCATGTCTTCCTCAAGCCCTCTTCCTGCCTTTTGCAAAACTGATACATGGCGTTGACCATGTGTCAAAGGAGGGAATGAGAAAAGACCTTCATGGGGGGTTTAACAAATTTGCTGAAGACTTTTGCTCAAAATACTTCATATGCTTAACCAACAATTCTAAAGGTAACCCCTACAACAAAACAGACGTTGGAGGTCACAAACCCATCTCCAGGCCTTTTGGCCACATTCAAATGGACTTCATTGAGTTAACACCCTGCGAAGGCAAGAAATACTGTCTTGTAATAGTCGACATGTTTTCAAAGTGGGTAGAAGCATTCCCAAAAAAACACTGCACTGCTGACACAGAAGCAAAAATCCTCTTTAGAGAAATAATTCCTCGCTGGGGAATTCCGAACCTAATTACGAGTGACAACGATACTCATTTTGTAAATGACATCCTGAAAACACTGAACGCCAAAAATTTGACCTGAAAACTCACTGCTCCTACCATCCAGCCTCTGGAGGAGCTGTAGAAAGAGAAAATGGCACTCTGAAACGCAAATTGGCAAAAATATCTGAATAAACAGGTAAAACCTGGGTAAAATGTCTGCCTATTGCTTTGATGTATCTGAGGATGAGAGTGCGCGCGAAATAACCTTTCTCCCTTTGAGATAGTGTTTGGACTACCTCCTGGAATTGGGTTTGGACCCCCATCTAAACCTGCAGCACTGGCCGACAGTACTCTGCCAGACCCAATGATATCTTATTGTATTTCACTCTCTAATGTTCTTGCCGATATTAAGTCTCAGGTGCTTGATTCCCTGCCCAAACCGGCCACCCACCAGTTCCACAAACTCCAGCCTGGCGACGACATCCTGGTGAGAAACCTGAGGAAGCGCAGCTGGAGAGACAAACCCTGGTGTGGCCCCTATCAGATCCTGCTCACGACCCGCACGGCTGTGAAGGTCGCAGAAAGAGCCCCCTGGATCCATGCACAACACTGCAAGAAGATTCCTCCACCTGACCAGCTCGCCAACTGCTCCCCCCACTGTCAAAGAGGGGACACAGTGAATGATCACAAAAGTAAGAGGCTTGTCCCAAGAACAAGCTCCTACGTGGGAGATCTGAGGTGAGACCTTAGCTCTACCTCCTCCGTTGACTACGTGGGAAGACTGGGGGGAGATTTCCACTCACCTCCTCCGCTGAAACTGCTCTGGTAAACGCAGTTCAACGTTGAGACCAGTGCCGAGAGCTGGTCCCACCTACAATCAAGTTTATGACAAACTCTGTACCACCTGAAGAAATAGAGCCGACCGTTTTCAGCAAATTTAACAGCGTAACTATAACATCTGACACACACTCATCTGTCCCCAGTGGCGCAAAAAGGGGGTATGCAGCATATGCCTTATATATACCTTGGGGGGCGCCAAAGCGATGGTACAAAAAAAAAAAACTTTTAATTTATTTATTTATTTGTATTTCCTAAATGTAGCTTAGCTGCTGTTGTGTGTTTCTAAATCATTTCAGTATTTCCTCAATACTATAACATTTTATAGGACTAACAGGCTTCAATAGACGCCCTCATTAGATTCCATAAATAGAATTAATATAATATCACGAGTGGGCGTGGCCTGCGGGGGCGCCGTGAGCGCGCTGAGCCAGCAGGTAACGCTCTGTGTTCGTTGTCACAGTACGCACACAGTTGTCTTTAAAAGATGGATAAAATAAATAAAATAAAGAAAGAGGGAAAAGGAGATGGCAGGAGATGGTGTCAATCTATGGGACAGCTGATAAACAAGTGGATAGTGAAAAGCAACAGGTAGGACTTAAAGTGAGACGTCTGTGCGTGGAGGCTTGCAATATTCATGTTAACAGACTTAGCGTTAGCGTTTGCTAAGGGGCGGCAGTAGCTCAGTGGGTAGAGCGGTCGTCTTTCAACCGGAAGGTAGGCGGTTCGATTCCCACTCTCCCCACAGTTCATACTGTCGTTGTGTCCTTGGGCAAGACACTTAACCCACCTTGCCTCCAGTGACTGTAACACTGGTAATGTAATGTAAGTCGCTTTGGATAAAAGCGTCTGCTAAATGAATAAATGTAAATGTAAATGTAAACACTGGGAATGCAGCAGCCAAATGGGGTTTAAATTAAGTCTAGCCTTATCTGCAAAACTGAGGTTACTGAGCTGAAAACTGGAAAATATAAGAGAGCATGCCATGATCAATAAATTACAAAAACGTGGAAAACAACTAATATACATAGTGTCCCAAGGTAGATTCGAACCTGGGTACACTAAATGTAAAGCCTACTGCTTACCAAATGACCTTTTGCCACATTTCAGGCTTCAAACATAAAGATATGAAACTGTAATTTTTGGTGAAGAATCAACAACAAGTGGGGCACAATCATGAAGTGGAACAAAATTTATTGAATATTTAAAACTTTTTTAACAAGTAAAAAACTGAAAAATTTGGCGTGCAAAATTCTTCAGCCCCTTTACTTTCAGTGCAGCAAACTGTCTCCAGAAGTTCAGTGAGGATCTCTGAATGATCCAATGTTGACCTAAATGACTAATGATGATAAATGGAATCTACCTGTGTGTAATCAAGTCAACCTTAGTGAGGGAGGGGCTGTGGTGTTCTTTTCCCAGCGTTAGGTCAAATGGTTTATGTTTCTGCTTGATTTAGTCGGCCCTCGGCTGAGTTTTTCGGCACCACAACTGTATTTCAACTCACAAAGCTAAGGTTCATTTGATTTATGTTTTTTAACATAATTGAGTTTTGATTGATTTTGGTTGATCAATTGTGTTTGATCAAAAGGAGGGAATTGTAATGGGAAAATGATCTTTTCCTCTTTCACATACTCTGTTATGTATTTGTCCTTGAGAATGATATGCGCACCATCTGTCCTACTGTTTTCAAACTGATACAATTGTCTTATACAGAGACATGTCTGTTTTCTGGGAAAACCAGTAAAATGCTGATTCATGTTAGACGACTCACTCTCTGTGAGCCAGTGTTTCATTTCTCTTATCTGCTGTGATTTCAGTATAAATTCTAAGCCTGTGTACTTTTCATTGGGATTGTTCATGTAACTCTGGACACACAGACTTGTATGTCCACTCCTCCTTTTGTACAAAAGATGACTCTAAACTACTTTTTCCTTTTTCCTTAAATAAATCACGAAAAGAAATCTGTTGTTTTCTCTCAACCTTATTCCACAATAAAACTTTTTTTTTTTTTTTCCAACGACTCTAATGGACAACTACTGTGGGCATAAATGAACACTCCTCACACATCATGTGGACTCTTGTATCTCGACATGTCTGTGGTGAGCGCTGTTATGACGCCAGTGGGGATTATGTTTGGGGAAAAAATATAAAAAAATACATTTTAAAAAAGGAATCATTTTGTGGAAGATGTAAAAAAATAAAATAAAATAAAAAAGTGGCATTTGCACTTGTTGTAAAATTAAAAACTGCAAAATGCGCCAAATAGTGGGACCAGACTGTGTCATAAACAAACAGCTGGCAAAAAGTGAGACAGTGATCCTTCAGTGAACATATATAAAGACAGACTAGACAGGACTAAAGGCAGAAACCACACCTGTATGATGTAACCATGGCGACGCAGCAGCAGGTGCAACGGGACCTGGTCACCAGACACGTCCAAACCGACCAATCGCGGGTCTTCACCTGAGAACAGTGCATCACAGTTTACTAAGAATTAAAGAGAAAGGACAGAGATCATAAACCCACCTGTCGTCAATAACACCTGGAAGTCCTTCTGCTCCAGAGCCGTCAAGAACCCGCTCTGAAGGACAAAGGCATTATGGGTAAATATCTCAAAAACTTTATTGTAAAATATAATTCAAGTTGCATTAAACAAAAGAAAAATGAAAATAACAAAGTGGTGCCATACTATTTTCTCTGTATCTTACTGTACAGCTGTAGGCACACACTCACACTGGCTGTAGGCACACACTCACACTGGCTGTAGGCACACACTCACACTGGCTGGAGCTGTAGGCACACGCTCACACTGGCTGTAGGCACACGCTCACACTGGCTGTAGGCACACGCTCACACTGGCTGGAGCTGTAGGCACACGCTCACACTGGCTGGAGCTGTAGGTACGCGCCCACACTGGTTGTAGCTGTAAGTACGCGCTCACACTGGCTGTAGCTGTAGGTACGCGCCACACTGGTTGTAGCTGTAAGTACGCGCTCACACTGGCTGTAGCTGTAGGTACGCGCTCACACTGGCTGTAGCTGTAGGTACGCGCCCACACTGGTTGTAGCTGTAGGTACACGCTCACACTGGTTGTAGCTGTAGGTACACGCTCACACTGGTTGTAGCTGTAGGTACGCGTTCACACTGGTTGTAGCTGTAGCAACCAGTGTACGTTTACACTAGTTGTAGCTGTAAGTACACGCTCACACTGGTTGTAGCTGTAAGTACGCGCTCACACTGGCTGTAGCTGTAGGTACGCGCTCACACTGGCTGTAGCTGTAGGTACGCGCCCACACTGGTTGTAGCTGTAGGTACACGCTCACACTGGTTGTAGCTGTAGGTACACGCTCACACTGGTTGTAGCTGTAGGTACGCGCCCACACTGGTTGTAGCTGTAGGTACACGCTCACACTGGTTGTAGCTGTAGGTACACTCTCACACTGGTTGTAGCTGTAGGTACACGCTCAGACTGGCTGTAGCTTAAGGTACACGCTCACACTGGTTGTAGCTTAAGGTACACGCTCACACTGGTTGTAGCTGTAGATACACGTTTACAATGGTTGTAGCTGTAGGTACAAGCTCACACTGGCTGTAGCTGTAGGTACACGTTTACACTGGTTGTAGCTTAAGGTACACACTCACACTGGTTGTAGCTGTAGGTACACGCTCACACTGTTTGTAGCATTAGGTACACGCTCACATTGGTTGTAGCATTAGGTACACGCTCACATTGGTTGTAGATTTAGGTACACGCTCACACTGGCTGTAGCATTAGGTACATGCTCACACTGGTTGTAGCTGTAGGTACACGCTCACACTGGCTGTAGCTTAAGGTACACGCTCGCACTGGTTGTAGCTGTAGGTACACGCTCACACTGGCTGTAGCTGTAGGTACACGCTCACACTGGTTGTAGCTGTAGGTACACGCTCACACTGGTTGTAGCTGTAGGTACACGCTCACATTGGTTGTAGATTTAGGTACACGCTCACAATGGTTGTAGATTTAGGTACACGCTCACATTGGTTGTAGATTTAGGTACACGCTCACATTGGTTGTAGATTTAGGTACACGCTCACACTGGCTGTAGCATTAGGTACACGTTTACACTGGTTGTAGCTGTAGGTACACGCTCACACTGGTTGTAGCTGTAGGTACACGCTCACACTGGTTGTAGCTGTAGGTACACGCTCACACTGGTTGTAGCTGTAGGTACACGCTCAGACTGGCTGTAGCTTAAGGTACACGCTCAGACTGGCTGTAGCTTAAGGTACGCGCTCACACTGGTTGTAGCTGTAGGTACACGCTCACACTGGCTGTAGCTGTAGGTACACGTTTACAATGGTTGTAGCTGCAGGTACACGCTCACACTGGTTGTAGCTGTAGGTACACGCTCACACTGGCTGTAGCTGTAGGTACACGTTTACAATGGTTGTAGCTGCAGGTACACGCTCACACTGGTTGTAGCTGTAGGTACACACTCACACTGGCTGTAGCTGTAGGTACACGTTTACAATGGTTGTAGCTGCAGGTACACGCTCACACTGGTTGTAGCTGTAGGTACACGCTCACACTGGCTGTAGCTGTAGGTACACGTTTACACTGGTTGTAGCTGTAGGTACACACTCACACTGGTTGTAGCTGTAGGTACACAGTTACACTGGTTGTAGCTGTAGGTACACACTCACACTGGTTGTAGCATTAGGTACACACTCACACTGGTTGTAGCATTAGGTACACACTCACACTGGCTGTAGCTGTAGGTACACACTCACACTGGCTGTAGCTGTAGGTACACACTCACACTGGCTGTAGCTGTAGGTACACACTCACACTGGCCGGTTAGACTCACGTTGCGTCTCCATTGGTTGGCTTTTAGGCCAAAGGCTGTGGTTTGTCGGCTGCAGAGGAAGCTGCAGTGAGGGTCTCGAATCAGACGGTCTTTGTGCCGCAGTGTATCCTGGGAAAGTAAGGTCAGCGCTGCGACATCAATGAGGAAAACGGGGAGTCGGTACCGGAGTGAGATGGACAGGAAGGACTTCAACGATTGCTGTGAAGAAATCAACAGACAAAAAGATCAGAGCTGCTGCAAAATCTTTGTGAGTTCAAAGGAATGAAAGAGACAGCAAAAAGGTACAAAGAACAAACAAAGCTTACCCATTGGACGTCAGTGTAGGTCGTGTGTCCTGTTCTGCTCAGGAGCTGGGGTCCGGCCTGAAACAGAGAGAAGAGCACAGATACATGAGACAGAAACACACTCTGTAGACGTCAGCGCTTTAACCCACGAGAAACACAAGGCGTTTTGTTGTTGTAACATTTGTTTAGTTTAAGCTTAAGACATGAGCTCCAGACAGGTTTAACCTACTAATGATAGATCTCATCTCGTGTTACTGCAGCAAAACATTAGAGCTAGTTTATTACAGCAATCAGAAAGTCCAGGGCCTGGTCGCGGGGGCAGCAGTCTAAGCTGAGACACCCAGACTTCCCTCTCCAGACACTTCCTCCAGCTCTTCCGTGAGATACCAAGGCCCTTCCGGGCCAGCTGACAGACATAATCCCTCCAGCGTGCCCTAGGTCTTTCCCGGGGCTTCCTATCGGTGGGACGCACCCAGAACACCTCCCCAGAGAGGTGTCCAGGAGGCCCAAGCCTCAGCTCAAAGTAGAGGAGCAGCGGCTCTACTCTGAGCGCCCAGCCTCCGAAGGAAAGTCATTTCAACCACCTGTATCTTGTTCTTTCGGTTATGACCCAAAGCTCAAGAAATCTGTTTAATCCGTTTAAACTAGGGCTGGGACTTAATGCGTTAATTAAGATTAATTACGCAAAAATAAATAACATAATTTTAACCACGCTTATTTTTGCATCGCGCGTTTTCAATTAATGAGTTTCGACGGACCGATTATACTGGAGCACCAACTAGCGTTCTTGACTTCCGACAACAACAAACCAGTCAACATGACGAAGAAGCTGGCGCTTTGCTTGGCCCGTGGATAGGAAATTTTGTTTTAAAAAACGAAAGGATGGAAGCGTCGACAAGAGCATGGTTGTGTTCAAGCTATGCAACAAGGGTTTTGCGTATCACCGCAGCACATCGAGCCTCAAATATCACCTCAACGCAAAACACATAGGAGTTAGCGTGGACGTCAGCCCGACTCTGAGTAAAGTTACAAGGACCAGGGTAACTACACTGCTGCACTTAATGACAAACATTGCACTGGTCTGCTGGACTGAAATAAATAAACAATATTTTGTTGATAAGCTTATGTATTCAGGCATTATTCAATGGTATACTAAAAATCCATGTGAAAAAATACTTCTCACTGTTCTCAGGTCAAATATTTATATGCAATTAAAATGTGAATAATTTCGAATAATTAATTACAAAGCCTCTAATTAATTAGATAAATTTTTTTAATCGAGTCCCGGCCCTAGTTTAAACCAAAAGACTTTATTCTTCTGAACCTGTCACAGCTGTGTTCCACTAAAAGAATAATAAATATGACCCGTATCAGAATCAGTAAATGTTCAGTAAATAACAGCGGCGTGAACAAAGCGGTGCTGACCTTTGTGACATACTTCCGGTAGTAGTACACCTGGAACAACAGGAACGCGCAGCTGCCAAGCGCGAACCCGTACAAAAGCGCGCTCCGGTTCACGCGCACCATCCGCCTCTCGGTCACGCGCTCCTCATTCCGAACCAAGAACGCTAAAGGCGGGAAACCGGGGCCGGAGTGGGAACACGGAGCGATTGAAGAGGAGAACCGCCGCCATCTTATCACAACTGCACTTCCGGAGCATGGGCTTCACAATAAAAAACACGGCATCACAATAAAAGCCCTACCGGCCTAACATCGGGGTGGATCATAGATTGTATAAATAGGGGTGGATGAGGCTGTCATCTACCTGCTCTACTGTGAGAGTCACTTGTGTGCTTTCAGACCATCCAGCCGGCGCTGCTGAGGGAAGCTGGAGGGGGCAGGTGTGGATGGATACCTCGCTGCATGGACCATTGACTACCCCAGTAACAGTCCAGTTTGTGAGGCTGAGGTGTTGGTCTGCAGCACTGAGGCCCTCAGGGAACAGTTCTCTCCCCGTTCCTCTTCAAACGCTACACTTCAGACTTCTCTTACAACACCAGCAGCTGACACCTCCAGAAGTTCTCAGATGACTCAGTCATTGTTGGCTCTGTCCTGAACTGCCCATTGGACCCGATTGAGGAGGTGTAGGATGTTTATTCTATTTTAAATATTTTCTGCTGCTGAGATTATATATACATTTTTTATTCTATTGCATGTGCACAGCGGCGTAGCACCAAATTTTGGGCCCTGGGTACAAACCATCTTGCTGGGCCCTCGTACCAAATACCATAGTGATACCAATGGGTGGGGTATTGCTTTTTTATCATAAAAACACTTAAAATGTAATCAAAATAAGACACACTCTGATTAATATATTTTTATTTTATTGTCAACAGTACTTCTACTTACTGAGATGACAAAAGGTCCATAGTAGGAAAAAAAATACTATGGAAGTCAATGGGGACCAGCAACTGTTTAATTACCAACCTTCTTTAAAATATCTTATTTTGTGTTCAGCAGAATCAAAGGAACTCGTACAGGTTTGGAACAACTTGAGGGAGCGAAGGCGTGTCCACGCTTCCAAGAAGTGCGATAGAGAGTGCACCATGCCCTGAACAGGAGGATGCATCGGCCCACCCGCCATCACAAACCCAACTGGAGGTTCGGGATGCGGGGGCAGGGCCCCTAGAAGGAGTCGCCCACTCCTTCAGGTGGTGCACCTACACTCTTAACCCGAATTAGTTGACTTTACTCGCAAATCGCGAGGAAATCCGTTGCCTTATACCACTTTAGTTTTTACACAAGCTGAAACTAAACATGTCGAGTTGTATTAACATGGATCCCTAAGTTTAGTATTTATATTTATGACTTATTGCTACTCAACATTTAACACAATTACTGTATTTTCCTCTAATTTAATTAGCTTTTGAGGTTTTTTTTTAAAAATATGTTAAAAAACATTGTTTCTATTAAATAGGATGGGAAAAAAAGAAACACCTCTAAATGCTGCATGCATTTTATTTGTAAGAAAAATGGTAAAACACAGCCAATCTTATGACAAATTTAACATCAGGTCAACATCAACATGTTCAATATAAAATGATTAATCTGAAAAAGGTCATTTCAAATCATTGAAACAATTGTGTGTGTTGTGTCTGTGTTGGTCATGTGTGTTGTCGGTGTCGGTGTTGTGTCTGTGTTGTTCATGTGTGTTGTCGGTGTTGGTGTTGTGTCTGTGTTGTTCATGTGTGTTGTCCGTGTTGGTGTTGTGTCTGTGTTGTTCATGTGTGTTGTCGGTGTTGTCCGTGTCGGTGTTGTGTCTGTGTTGTTCATGTGTTTTGTCCGTGTCGGTGTTGTGTCGGTGTTGTTCATGTGTGTTGTCGGTGTCGGTGTTGTGTCGGTGTTGTGACTGTGTTGTTCATGTGTGTTGTCCGTGTCGGTGTTGTGTCTGTGTTGTTCATGTGTGTTGTCCGTGTCGGTGTTGTGTCTGTGTTGTTCATGTGTTTTGTCCGTGTCGGTGTTGTGTCGGTGTTGTTCATGTGTGTTGTCGGTGTCGGTGTTGTGTCGGTGTTGTTCATGTGTGTTGTCGGTGTCGGTGTTGTGTCGGTGTTGTGACTGTGTTGTTCATGTGTGTTGTCGGTGTCGGTGTTGTGTCGGTGTTGTGTCGGTGTTGTGACTGTGTTGTTCATGTGTGTTGTCGGTGTCGGTGTTGTGTCGGTGTTGTGACTGTGTTGTTCATGTGTGTTGTCGGTGTCGGTGTTGTGTCGTGTCTGTGTTGTTCATGTGTGTTGTCCGTGTCGGTGTTGTGTCGGTGTTGTGTCTGTGTTGTTCATGTGTGTTGTCGGTGTCGGTGTTGTGTCTGTGTTGTTCATGTGTTGTCCGTGTCGGTGTTGTGTCTGTGTTGTTCATGTGTGTTGTCCGTGTCGGTGTTGTGTCGGTGTTGTGTCTGTGTTGTTCATGTGTTGTCGTGTCGGTGTTGTGTCTGTGTTGTTCATGTGTGTTGTCGGTGTCGGTGTTGTGACTGTGTTGTTCATGTGTGTTGTCGGTGTCGGTGTTGTGTCGGTGTTGTGTCTGTGTTGTTCATGTGTGTTGTCGGTGTCGGTGTTGTGTCTGTGTTGTTCATGTGGTGTCGGTGTTGTGTGTCGGTGTTGTGTCTGTGTTGTTCATGTGTGTTGTCGGTGTCGGTGTTGTGTCTGTGTTGTTCATGTGTGTTGTCCGTGTCGGTGTTGTGTCTGTGTTGTTCATGTGTGTTGTCCGTGTCGGTGTTGTGTCGGTGTTGTTCATGTGTGTTGTCCGGGTCGGTGTTGTGTCGGTGTTGTGTCGGTGTTGTGTCGGTGTTGTTCATGTGTGTTGTCCGGGTCGGTGTTGTGTCTGTGTTGTGTCTGTGTTGTTCATGTGTGTTGTCGGTGTCGGTGTTGTGTCGGTGTTGTTCATGTGTGTTGTCCGGGTCGGTGTTGTGTCTGTGTTGTGTCTGTGTTGGTCATGTGTGTTGTCCGTGTCGGTGTTGTGTCGGTGTTGTGTCGGTGTTGTGTCGGTGTTGTTTGTGGGTTTGCACGTGTCTGTGTTGTTTGTGGGTTTTGCACGTGTCTGTGTTGTTTGTGGGTTTTGTATGTGTCTGTGATGTTTGTGGGTTTTGTACGTGTCTGTGTTGTTTGTGGGTTTTGTATGTGTCAGTGTTGTTTGTGGGTTTTGCGTGTCTGTGATGTTTGTGGGTTTTGTATGTGTCTGTGTTGTTTGTGGGTTTTATGCGTGTCTGTGTTGTTTGTGGGTTTTGTATGTGTCAGTGTTGTTTGTGGGTTTTGTACGTGTCTGTGTTGTTTGTGGGTTTTATATGTGTCAGTGTTGTTTGTGGGTTTTGTACGTGTCTGTGTTGTTTGTGGGTTTTTGTACGTGTCAGTGTTGTTTGTGGGTTTTATGCGTGTCAGTGTTGTTTGTGGGTTTTTATGCGTGTCTGTGTTGTTTGTGGGTTTTGTATGTGTCAGTGTTGTTTTGTGGGTTTTGTACGTGTCTGTGTTGTTTGTGGGTTTTATATGTGTCAGTGTTGTTTGTGTTTTTGTGTGTTGTGTGTGTTGTTTGTGGGTTTTTTACGTGTCAGTGTTGTTTGTGGGTTTTATGCGTGTCAGTGTTGTTTGTGGGTTTTTGCGTGTCTGTGTTGTTTGTGGGTTTTTGTATGTGTCTGTGATGTTTGTGGGTTGTCGTGTCTGTGTTGTGTTGTGGGTTTTGTCGTGTCAGTGTTGTTTGTGGGTTTGTATGCGTGTCTGTGATGTTTGTGGGTTATGCGTGTCTGTGTTGTTTGTGGGTTTTGTATGTGTCTGTGATGTTTGTGGGTTTGTATGTGTCAGTGTTGTTTGTGGGTTATGCGTGTCTGTGTTGTTTGTGGGTTTTTGCGTGTCTGTGTTGTTTGTGGGTTTTATGCGTGTCAGTGTTGTTTGTGTTTTATGCGTGTCTGTGTTGTTTGTGGGTTTTGTATGTGTCAGTGTTGTTTGTGGGTTTTGTACGTGTCTGTGTTGTTTGTGGGTTTTGTATGTGTCAGTGTTGTTTGTGGGTTTTGTATGTGTCAGTGTTGTTTGTGGGTTTTATGCACGTGTCTGTGTTGTTTGTGGGTTTGTGCGTGTCAGTGTTGTTTGTGTGGGTTTTGTGCGTGTCTGTGTTGTTTTGTGGGTTTTGTATGTGTCAGTGTTGTTTGTGGGTTTGTATGCGTGTCTGTGTTGTTTGTGGGTTTTGTATGTGTCAGTGTTGTTTGTGGGTTTTGTACGTGTCTGTGTTGTTTGTGGGTTTTTGTACGTGTCAGTGTTGTATGTGTATTGTGTGTGGGTACTGAATGTGTCTGTTGTTTGTGTGTGTGTCTGCGTTTTACGCATGTCTGTTGGTCCGCTTGTTTTACAGAAAATAAAAAGATTTACACCACAGGTAAGAAAGTAAAAAAAAAAGTCAACAGCTTATTACAGTAGACTTGACATCTCTTTACATTGTGAGCTGATTTTTCAAAATCTGTAGCTTTGGCTTTAGGTCAGTGTGGCCTAACAAGAGCAATGCCTGTTGGATGAACTGAAATGTGAGCTTCATTGTCTTGGAGTAGTTAAGATGGAGTGCATAAGTGAGTCCAAACAGAATGCACATTGCTTTTGGCAGATCTGGAATGTTGTCCATCACGACTTCTCCCTCAATGATGATTTTCAGCGAGGCTGGACTGAGATGGTGGGAAGAAGACAGCACCTTCACGTATCCCAACGTCGAGGTCACAAAAAGAATCATCATCATCTGATTCCTAAATAAAGAATAACAGAACAGCACAATCATTACATTATATTTTTCTCATTTGAAAAACAACTTTAATCAATATAAGAGTGTCATGGTGAAAAAAATAATGGTAAAATTATAAGAAAGCAAGAGCTTACTTACGAAGCCTGCTTTGAAGAGGTTTGTGGGGTTGTCCCCAAGGATGATAGGAAGCCCTCTGAGCACCTGTGTCCGGATCGCAGTTGGCTCTGTAGTCTTTTGGGAATTAAACACAGTACCACAAGTTAGCTAGCTAAAATGAAAAACAAATAAATGATCTATAAGAAAGCTTAAAAAAACAAGCAATGTTTGGATTAAATTATACAACTAATAGAGTAGCATTATGATATGATGTTTATACAAACCCTGAGAAAAACAAAGCCAAGTATAGAATATGTATGGACTTACATTGGTCTGTTGTGAAATCTGTGTCAACAACTGTCCAACATTCCCTCTCTTGGATCGAAATAACTCAAGGAGACAAGGTCTGTGCCGATTGATGCTCTCATAAAATTCCTGCTTGAGGTTCTTGCCCACAATCCTGCTGAACTCCATGAACACCTGAAAATACAAAGAACAAAAACTGAACTTAGATCAACTGAACTATACAAGGCAACTAAACCATCTGAAAAGTATTGCTGAAAAACATCCATGAATGTCCTTTTTATATGATTTGTAATGTTGTGTGTTGTGTGCTCCTTACTTCTGTCTGCATTAAATGTAGAATACACATTTGTGTGAAAGTTACAGCCATTATATGGACACTGGACTCTGTGATTTACCTTTAAATGTGTACTGCGCAGGTGAGTGAGAAATACTGTTTCTGTGCAGGGTGCAGAAAAATCACATGACTGACAGTGAAAGGTTACTTCAGGAGTTTCACTCAGTTGTGTAGCCTGGGTTTTCTGGTGAATCTTTGCTAAGTGGACCTTAAGTGCATTAATGGATTTAAATGTGCACACACATTTTTGGTGTAAGCAGGGAAATGGGACAGTTCTACCATAGTTTCCGTGTTTTAACCGATAATGTTTCAAAAGGTTACCCCTTTTCTCACACATAAACTCACAGTACTTACACTTCCACAGCATCCTCACACCACAAGGAAACAGAAACAGGAAAAACTTTAGCTCAACGACTCAGTTCAACAAAATATTCCGTTCTGTATTCACAGGTTCAATATTTGAAAATAATTATTTAATATTATCTGTATTTATGTCAAAACCTAGAGACTTTCAAACATCAGTATGCTATTTATTAATATGTATTTGTGTCAAAATTACATAACATCTTTTCCTTTTGTATTTTTCCTGGAAACGCTTCCAACACGCTTGCGTGTCGTGTGAACAATTGGCGTCGGTTCAATTTCTAGCAGGCAGTAAACTCTAACCTGTTAACATGTGAGCCTAAATATAAACGGACACGCCACGCAGGCTGACAGGCTAACGCGACGCAGCTAGTGTGTAGCCGGCCTGAGAGTGAGTGAGAGGGAGAGTACTAGACTCCTTTGCCCCGACAGCGGTGGAATCGCGGAGGGGCAGCAGCCAGGCGCAGCAGGAGGGGCAGGAGCGTCAGGAGGGGCAGGAGCGTCAGGAGGGGCAGGAGCAGCAGGAGGGGCAGGAGGGGCAGGAGGGGCAGCAGCCAGGCGCAGCAGGAGGGGCAGGAGCAGCAGGAGGGGCAGGAGCAGCAGGAGGGGCAGGAGCAGCAGGAGGGGCAGGAGGGGCAGGAGGGGCAGGAGCGTCAGGAGGGGCAGGAGCAGCAGGAGGGGCAGGAGCGGCAGGAGGGGCAGGAGCAGCAGGAGGGGCAGGAGCGGCAGAAGGGGCAGGAGCGTCAGGAGGCAGGAGCAGCAGGAGGGGCAGGAGGGGCAGGAGGGGCAGCAGCCAGGCGCAGCAGGAGGGGCAGGAGCAGCAGGAGCAGCAGGAGGGGCAGGAGCGGCAGGAGGGGCAGCAGCCAGGCGCAGCAGGAGGGGCAGCAGCCAGGCGCAGCAGGAGGGGCAGGCGCAGCAGGAGGGGCAGGAGGGGCAGCAGCCAGGTGCAGGAGGAGCGGCAGGAGGGGCAGCAGCCAGGCGCAGCAGGAGGGGCAGGAGGGGCAGCAGCTGGGCGCAGCAGGAGGGGCAGGAGCGGCAGGAGGGGCAGGAGGGGTGGTGCCCGACACCAGGAGGTGACAATCCTCGGGCACAATCCATTCTTCTACTACACTGTAAAAAGTGATTCTGAGTTTTAGTCAGGTGGACAAATAAAATCATGTCCTGTCAACTTGCAGTGTCTCAATACACAATAGGAGGAGTTATAACAACCTCAACTTGAAGGGAAATGGAAAACTTACAATAACGTTTTCATATAACAACAAAACATAGGTTCTTTCAATTTTCAATTTTCTGCGCATGTGCCAGAAACGCTACGTCATGATGACGTACTATTTTAACGAATTTTAGCCAGACGCGCCATCGCCATTTTCTACACGAGAAGACGAGATCACGACACTAGTTGCTGATGCGAGGAAAAAGACGAAGGAGCTCTTATTTGAATGACTACAGATGGATTTTTATAGTAAGTATACCCTGATTTGTTCCTTCTTTCATGTAAAAATTATGCTTGTTTTGTTTGCGCTCACCGACCGCGTATTGATTTCATGCTATCACATTTCACAAACTAAGACAACTTGATTAGTAACGTTAATCAGAAGCTACACGCACTGGCACATTTTTGCTAGATATATAGTGTGTTAGACACCGAGCTGCTGTCGAGACGTGAGCAGAAAGAGAAGTCGTCTTTGACTAGTATACGTTAACCCTTTAAGCGCCAAAGTCGCAAAATTGCGACAACAAACTTAACAGGAAAAAACAGCCGCTACTTCCGGTTTATGTGCTAAATTATGCTTCCACTCCCTTCCACCAGATGTCAGACACCCTGTACTTTGTTTCTAGTCCACTATTACCCATAGATAGTATAAATATGGATGATATCCGCCCATTGGTCCCCTATTCACCAATATTGTCATTACGAATGGGCAATAAAATGGCCGTTACATCCTGGCTTTTTCCATAGTAAATCAATAGTTTTTAGATAGCATAAACAAACATATTAATCAAAAATTCACTCCCCCCAGAGTTGTCATGTAGTAAAAACTTAGCTCTAGAGACCGGAGCCATCTTTTGTACCAGGCTGTGAACATGAGTTTTACTCTTGTAAAGTCGCCATTGGGTTTCTCCTTATATTTACGCTTTTGGAGCCTGCCCTCTGGTGGACGGAGGTATATCGCTGTATTTCGCTGTAAAATCACTGTATGGCGGCGCCCTTACACGAGGACCATTTTAGAGGTTCCATGGGAGAGGCTTGCTATTACCATGTGTTGCCATTAAAAAAATTTGTAGAAGAAGACCTCAAAGACGCGTCTCAGTGGGAGTGTCAGGACCGGCTCAATAGAAGCCTCCTTCTCTACACGCGAGCTGATAAACATGAAAATAACAAATAAAAAATACACCTGTGATGAAGTTTTGGTATTAGTAATGGCTGACTCTGATTCTGAGGGAGAACATCTACCTTTAGAGTCTTTTCAGCCGAGTGAAAGTGAGAATGAGCGAGAGTGAGAGCGTGTGTAACTTGGACAGCGGCGCCGCTGCTCGTGCCTTTCTCAGTGTCTCTCATAAAGCACACGCTGTTTTTCACACATTTTGCCAAACATCAGTGAAAGAAACGGGAGGAAACTAGTCGCTCTGGCCGCGGTAGTGACGGGGAGGTTGAGAAGGGAAGCCGTGAGCACGTAGCACCTGCAGCTTTACCTTTAGCACCTGCAGCTTTACCTTTAGCACCTGCAGCTTTAACTTTAGCACCTGCAGCTTTAACTTTAGCACCTGCAGCTTTACCTTTAGTACAGGTGATAGAAGCCGGGGCGCGTGTACTCGCTGTGGCCGCGGTAGTGACAGGGGTGTCGGGAATAATGCGGCTTCTATTGACAGCTGTTTGGGACAAATACGTGTTGGTCATCCTGACACTTTACCCAGTCGAGGAGGGAGAGGCAGGGGTAAACATAGTCAGTGAGAATGCACTAATCAAAGCAGCGATCGTAATAAAAGTGATGGCTGTGTGCTGTGCTTTATGAGAGGTCCCACACTCTTAAAAACTACTAACTCTGCCACATGGATGGATAAGAAAAGATAAAGCAACTGCAACCACACACATACAGTACATGTGTATATTTCTCATTTGCATACGTTTTACTAGTTATGGTATATTAGGGGCCGTCCACACGGAGACGCGAATCACTGTATACGTATACATTTTTTATTGTCGTTTCGTCCACACGGATCCGGCGTTTTGGGAGACTGAATCCCCTATTTTTTGAAATCGGGTTCTAAAGTGGATAAATCTGAAAACGACGCCCTTGCGGTTTCGTGTGTACAGCCAATCCGTATATTTTGTGATGTCATCGCATCACGTGTCGGCCTCGTCACACGTAACAGCAACAACAATAATGGCGGACTACGTGATTGAGTTCATGCTGCAGAAGCTACTAAGCCTACTAGCTTTATTACAGCAAAATCTATTGCTTCTATGCAGTTGTGGTGAGCAACAAGCGATAATGGACAACACCATACGCCACATGCTCTTAGATCCACCTCAAATAAATATTTAGGTCTTCCTCTTCTTCTGCAGCGCGCAAGGTTATGCGCATGCTCAAAGTCTTCTTCTCCGTGTATAGTGTATATCTGTGGCAGAATTACAGCACCCCATACTGGTCTGGCATATATACTACATCGTTTTCAGTCGGTTTCAGTGGTTTCGTGTGAACGCAGATATTTCTTGAGACGACGCCGTGTTTACGGAATTTTTTTTTAGAACAAGGAAAAAAAAAGATCGGATAGGGGATGCACTGGCTTCGTGTGGACGTAGCCTTAGAAGTTGTAGTTGTTCTTTATTTTGGTAATGTTGCTTTTACAAATTACTGTTATAAAAAATATTTCAGAAAAAGAAAAAAATACTATTATAATATGTTCATTAGTGTGTATGTACTGTAAAAAACATAACCGCCAATATATAATGTCATGGTATGCAAATTATAGGCAAATTAGATGCTTAAAAATGTACTTATATACTTTGGGTCATACCTGACATTTTTCTAGTCTAGAGTAGGACTCTATCTCTAATCATTTTCAAACCTGTTATAAGAATTCTATATGTTAAAAGAATTCTATATCCTTATATTATCCAGAGAGACACGGAGACAGAGTATATTATAAAAGCTAAAGCCAGGTTTTATTCCTTGCAAGGGAAGCAAAGTACACACAGATATATCAAAGGTACATAGTGCGTTTTTGCTTAAAGAGGTAAACAATCCACGTCGTTTTATACCCAGTAGTACTCCTACGCAGTCTGCGACCTAGGTCGTGATGGCCTGCATGTCATAGCATGGAGCAGACAGAAGAATCATATCTAAACTAAAACATAGACACTAAATGAAAACACATACAATTCCCATAACAAAACCACAGCCTTTTGAAATTTAGATCTCAAAAAGCTGTATTTTTTTAAATAAACCCTGGCGCCTAAAGGGTGTTGGTAAATAGATAAAAAAGTGTACATATAAATTACTTTTTAGTGTGTCCTTGATCGGATCTCATTATCGTTAGAAACACAGAATGACCAGTAACGTTAATATCTTAAGCTCCGCCGACAGTCCATATTTGTGTTTACCATTACGAATAAAAATGCTTGATTTACTTCTGTTTAATGCCCAGTTGTTAATTTTTTCAAATGACATAGCATAATGTTTTTGAGCACGTGCGAATGGTGCGTCTTCTGTAGGCCTAACGTTCTATAGGCCTAGGTATTTTGTATTAATATAATGTCAACTTTTTGTAGTTCATAATCACATGATTAAACTTTTATGCCAATTGTGTTACCTGTGAAGCCCTGAAGAATCATGAATTTCAGGATTACGTTATTTATATAAAACATTTTCACATAGCCTAATAAAAGCTATATTTACAGCACTGCTCAATTTTATTTTGACAGTAACATCATTAGTGTAACATTAAATGTATCACCAGAAATAGAAATAAGAATTTAAAAAATTTTTTTCCTCATAATTGTATTTGGGAAGTAAGATGTTTTAGGGCTGCACGATTGTGACAAAAAAGCATAGCCTATTTGTCGATTATTCCCTTAAAATTGTAATAGGTGATTATTAATTACAAATTATTGAATGATGTTTTGGATAGCCTAGTTTTATCACAGTGGTTCTCAACTCGTTCGCCCATGGCACCCATATTTTCCCATGGTAATTTTTTATGCCTATTATAATAAATCTGTTTACACAAAAATTGTAGACTTAAACAAGTACTGTCCCCCTTTACTTAACATAAACATAAATTGTAAGAATATGACTAATACTGATAAATAAACACTTAACAAGTGTATTTAATAGCAGTCCCAAACTAGTTTTGTTAAAACAATGCTGGATTTACCACAGTCTTTGAAAATACAAAGTTAATATCAGGCTATATACAAAATAAGACAAAGTGAACATAAATTGGCATTTTTGGGTTATGGAAACAACACTTACCATGGTAAATGGTAACTGGTAACTCCACCGAAACTGCCCTGCTCTCAGTCATCGAAGCTCTGAGACTGGCAAAGGCAACATCCAAGTCATCTGTACTCATCTTACTGGATCTGTCTGCTGCTTTTGACACTGTTAATCATCACATCCTCCTGTCTTCTCTCAGGGCGATGGGTGTCTCTGGAATGGCGTTGCAATGGTTCAAGTCTTACCTCTCGGATAGGTCATTCAGAGTATCCTGGAGAAACGAGGTCTCTGAGTCCCAACATCTCAATACAGGGGTGCCACAGGGCTCAGTGCTTGGACCGCTACTCTTTTCCATATACATGACATCCCTTGGCTCTGTCATCCAGAAGCATGGCTTTTCCTATCACTGCTGCAGATGACACTCAACTCCACCTGTCATTTCATCCTGACGATCCAACGGTCTCTGCTCGCCTCGGCATGTCTGAGCGACATCTCACTTTGGATGAAGGAGCATCACCTGCAGCTGAACCTTGCAAAACAGAACTGCTTGTGATTCCGGCCCATCCAAAGACCCACCACAACCTCTCCATTCAACTAGGCCCATCAACCATTACACCGTCCAGCACTGCCAGAAATCTGGGAGTGGTAATTGATGATCAGCTAGACTTCACAAGTCATGTCGCCAGCACCACCCGGTCCTGTAGATTCATCCTCTACAACATTAGAAAATTAGACCTTTCCTATCAGAGCACTCCACGCAAATTCTAGTCCAGGCTCTTGTCTTGTCCAAACTGGACTATTGCAATGCTCTACTGGCTGGACTCCCGCCTGCACAACCAAACCTCTGCAGCTGATCCAGAATGCAGCGGCAAGAGTGGTCTTTAATGAACCAAAGAGAGCGCACGATCTCCTCTATTCATTAGGTTACACTGGCTCCCTGCTGACGCCCGCATCAAGTTCAAAGCTATGCTTCTTGGCCTACAAGACCACCACTGGTTCTGCACCCCCATACCTCCACTCACTAATACAGACCTACGTTCCTACCAGATCCCTGCGCTCTGCAAATGAACAACGTCTGGTGGTACCGTCCCAAAAAGGTACAAAATCACTCTCACGTACTTTCTCTGGCTCTGTTCCACATTGGTGGAATGATCTACTGCTGCTACAAGATCAGCAGATTCTGTAGCCATCTTTAAAAAACACCTGAAAACACATCTCTTCCGTCAACACCTGACTGACAAACACTGAGTTCTACTTCCTTTCTATCGATTCCTTTCTTTAAAAAAAAAAAAAAAAAAAAAAAAAAAAAAAAAAAAATTCTCTTATCCTTAGCATTGTATACTGCGCTGGGTTTAAACTGACTAGTTATTTGTGCACTTATGCTTTTTGTACCTTGTGTTGTTAAAATTGCTTCCATTGTTATCCTCACTTGTAAGTCGCTTTGGATAAAAGCGTCTGCTAAATGACTAAATGTAAATGTAAATACACTATACGTACAAAAACTGTTAATACAACACAGAAACTATGTTTCCCATAGGAAACTCCTGATTAATAGAATGGACATCATACCTGCACGCAAATTCTTCTCAGCTAACACGGCGTACTAGTAGTAACGTGGTATTTTACTTTTTATTTTGTGACTTTCTAATTTACAATGTATCGACGTTGCATGCTCATAGGTTCTTATGTAGTGAAGTAGCTCAGTGGGTAGAGTGGTCGTCTTTCAACCGGAAGGTAGGCGGTTCGATTCCCACTCTCCCCACAGTTCATACTGTTGTTGTGTCCTTGGGCAAGACACTTAACCCACCTTGCCTCCAGTGGCTGTAACACTGGTAATTAAATTAGAACAATGTAAGTCGCTTTGGATAAAAGCGTCAGCTAAATTAATAAATGTAAATGTAATACACAGAGTGTGCGCAGTATAACGGCTGACAGGTGAGAGACCTTTTATTTCAGAGTACACTTACGTCACTGTTCACTGGTAGTTCCTATTGTGCTGCTTTGTTGTTTGAACAATAACGTTATCGTGGCATCCGTAATCACAATTAGATATTTGAATAGTTGTGCAGTCCTATGTTCAGTGAATATTTCTGTATGTAACATGTATATGTGTACTTGGATGGAGTTTTACTTTTTTATTTTTTTATTTGCAGGATCAGTATAGTGCAAGCAGAGTGGAAGCAGGAATCAATGAGGTGGTGTTGCAAGAACCACACACTACAAGCTTAAACACTGTCATCAGGCAAGTCACTGTCCACTGCCATGCATCTATAAAGATTGTGTAAACACATTTAGGAGTGAACTGTCTCTGAAGAAGCATTTAACCTGCGAACATAGTCAATGTCTTCAAGCCTCCTCAAAATTGCTTAAAGCAACATCAAATGTGAATTGTGACCTGTGTAATTGTTGCAAACAAACTTGAGGAGACGGTGGATTTCCAAATTTGATGTCCTGATTCCACACGCTATGCACGAACACACTGAAGGCTAACTCTCGCTCGTATCCAAGTTAAATCATCAACACTATCATCCCTTACATGTATTATATTTAACTAAATACATCATAATAAGCTTTAAACGCATGTGCAGGTCACATTACCTCCTGAACAAGTGCGCACCCGAGTCCACATGACAAAATCATAATGTGAGCTGTCATGTGGACTCTAGTGTGCACTGTGGTACCTTTAGCCAAGACTACCTGGAGGAAGTGGTCTTTGTTCGGTTGCACTCGAACCGTGCCGCGGTTCGAGTGAATGTGAAAGCAACACGGACTCGGGTGCGCACTTGTTCAGGAAGAAATGTGACCTGCGCATGCGTTTAAAGCTTATTATGATGTATTTAGTTAAATATAACGGATATAAGCAGTGTTAGCCTTCAGTGTGTTCGTGCATAGCGTGTGAATCAGGACAACAAATTTGGAAATCCACTGTCTCCTCAAAAGAGTTTGTTTGCAAGCAGCGGAAAACCAGCTTATGCATCACACACACAGTAAACCTGTGTTGTTCACTCAACTGCGCATAATAGCACTGAATAAATAAAAATATATAAATTGACCCACTTTCTGTTTTCTATCATGCGTCATGCACGTTTGTGATGACGAAATAACGCACCAGGGTTTGATAGAATCCAGTTGAGTGTGAAACCAGAGCGACGCTGCGGGGGTCGCCGGAAACAATCGCACTCGGGCTCGGAGTCCATAAGACCGCAACAAACGATCCCAGTGTGAAAGCAGCCTCAGACACTCCTGGTTACGTGACATGAGCTGGTCACATGCACTATTAAATCTTATTTTGGTGCTGAACAAAAAGGTAAAAAACAACAGTTGTTGCACATCACTGGTGATTTATTTACAACAAAAGTATACAAGTGTACATATTTGAAATGAATGTTTTTATTTTTCAAGACAGGGAGGGGGTGAAAGGATAAATGAAAAGGAAAAACAAAGGGTTGAACCAATAAAGCAGGTACTTTAACCATTCTATATTTTACAGACAACAAACCAAAGAATGAGGACTGCAGCAGTGCTTGGCCGGCCGTGGTATCGAGAGACTCCTTCTAAATTCAGGAAGATATGTGAGGTGAGCTGAAACCTTTAAGGCTAAACAAGGGAAAATTGAACATTTAGATCTCTTAATTTGCAGGGGTGTGGGGACTTTAAATTGTTTGTGAAATTGGTTTTAAGTAATAGTACCTTCATTTTGTTTTCATTCTACAAAGCCCAGTGACCGTGAAGAGGATGTGATGAAGGGTGTGGTGATCGGAATCCTGCTGGTTGTGGAAAATGTGATGGAGCCTCTCCCAGAATTCTACAATGACGTTGCCCTGGTGATTGAGGAAGAAGTGGTGATGCGTCACCTGAGTGACTTACCTAATGCTTTTCTGAACCTGATGGGCCTGGTGTATGCATTAAACCTTGATTACCCAAAGGAACTAAAATTCACTTTTGAAGTGATACAGCGCCTGTTCATCGGAGTTGGATCAGACTCATGCACCGCAAGAGTTCACTCTTTGAAGAGCAAGTTGCTGAGATAAGAAACTATTTTCTCCTTCTTGCTACTATTAGCACTTAAACTGTTACACTGTTTTAAATATTAAGACCATTGTTATTTTAGATTTCATTGTTTTAAGTGTAACATTGGTATTCTTGAACAGACTGTTTTCTTGTTTCCTTGTCATGTTTGACGTTTGATTAGGAATTGAAGACACTATTTTATTTGAAGTTGTTAAACAGCTTATAGTGAATTCTTCATGTACTCCTGTTCCTGTAATGAAAGTATCTGATAGTGACAAGGAGAGTTATTTGTTCTATTCTCTAAGAATGGGTCTGTAAAGAAGTTTGCACATGCTTGTGTGAGCTGAATATATGTGAGGGCTTTCCTTGTGATGTTTTCATAATCTTTCAAGCTAATAGTTTTTGGGTTAGTGCATCTGTTTAAAAAAATAAATGCTGAGAGTTTCAATTTTGCAGCTGTGTTGATTTCATTTAAAAATCTGGTTCCAGGTAGATATCTAGAACTTCTTGTCAAAGCAAGCAACAAAGTCTAGTAAACTCAAAAGGTTAAGTTGTGATGTTGATGAAAAATTACAAATTTATGTCAATTAGACTTGGTAAATGGTTGTGAAAACATGAAAAATTAAGTACAAACAATATTTTTTTAAGTTGACCTAACAAAAAAATCTAAATGCTAATTAATTGATACAGTATGTTGGCCCAATTTACTGCAATTTATTTCAACAAATATAAGTTGAGCTAAACTTAACTGAGTCAATGCAATAAGATGACTTGACCAAGTCAAGTTGTGTCAACAAATCATTTTTTACAGTGTGTAATCTTCGCTCTTTTAAATATGTCAGAAGTGCTGAGAGAGAAGAAGGGAGAGCGTTGGGCGGGGGGGGTTATATAGCCCCTGAGGCTGTGCCAGTACACTGACATGATTGGTGGTGAATGCTTTGATCTTTCTCAGAAGTCTGGCTCGTGCCAGAGAGAGGTAACCTGAAGGCCGTAGGTGGGCGGAGCACACACGAAGTAGAACAATCCTATACTTAATGTAAAAGCGTGCGCGAGCTAATTTGCATAAATGCAGTAAAAAAGGCGCTAACGATCTGTGTTTTCGCAGGTGTTAGATTTTGACAATGGAGGGAAATATAGTGTTTTCATATAAACTTCTGAGTCTGAGAACTGCAGCAGAAGAGACAGGTGTGTTGAGCTCCCAGCTCCGCCTCCGTCTGCTTCTCACTCCGTTATTTACCCAGAAATTGTTTGCTCGCCATGTAGGGTGTGATCGTATAAAGTATTGGTATATTATTCAAATAGAGTACGAACACAAATGTATGATATTCTACCTGGAGTAGATATTTATGTTAAAACAATGTCAATACTCGATGATGCAATTGGAGCTCACCTTTCTTTTCAAAAAAACTGACTGAGCAACTGCTTTCCCTCATTTGCCTTTCTCTCTTTAATCTTCTTTTCTTTTCGTTTTTGAGCCCCTGATTTTCCTTTCTTAAGGAAAGACATGACTCTTCCCGTCTTCCTCGTTCATATCACGGCTAACTCCAGCTCCTGTCTCATTAACTGATTCACCACAGGTCCGCAGCAGAAGCACGTGACCTGCGGGTCGTACCATTTACATTGATTCGAGGGGCCCTGCACTGCATGAAAATGACTTTTTTTTAATACCAACAGTGTCTAACTGCAAGTTTAGTTTTGCACAGGAACTTTATTTGTACATAAATGCTATACATGTATGTTTAGAAAACTGACTTCTAAGGGCCCCCTCGGGCACTGGGTACCCCAGTCCGACGCCCCTGCATGTGCATCTTTCTCTTTCTGTGTGTGACTTTCCCCTCTGTGGGATCAATAAGGTCTTATCTTATACACAATAACACTCCAGACCGATAGTTCTAAAGCACGGTTTTATTAAAGTGTACTGCACCTGTTACTTCATTACATCATTATGTCACATATTTTACAGTTAACATTGCTCCACGGTGTTTAATTCAACTTCACAGGAGTATAATGTAAAGGCAGAGAGGGCTCAGGGGGCGTGGCCTGTCACAGTTTGGCCTTGTTCATGCGGCTCATGACTTTCTCAGTTTAATGGCCATTGTCATGTCGCTTTGATCCGCAGTTTCCCCGACATGAAGGCCATTGTGGGTTTCAGCTTCCCTTGAACATAAAGGAGAAATACTACACTTTACAGCTCCACAAATACAAGAGTAAATGAACAACAATACATTTGAATGACTACAAGCTTGTAAAAAAAGTTTGTAAAAAGCAGAGTCTCTTTAAAGTTAGGGTTACATAAAAGGTTTTCAAAGAACAGAAAGAGCAATTTGGTTTTAGATGGATTTGAACAGGTTTTAGATGGATTTGAACAGGTTTTAGATGGATTTGAACAGGTTTTAGATGGTTTTGAGCAGGTTTTAGATGGATTTGAACAGGTTTTAGATGGATTTGAACAGGTTTTAGTTGGATTTGAACAGGTTTTAGTTGGATTTGAACAGGTTTTAGTTGGATTTGAACAGGTTTTAGTTGGATTTGAACAGGTTTTAGATGGTTTTGAGCAGGTTTTAGATGGATTTGAGCAGGTTTTAGTTGGATTTGAGCAGGTTTTAGATGGATTTGAACAGGTTTTAGTTGGATTTGAGCAGGTTTTAGATGGATTTGAACAGGTTTTAGTTGGATTTGAACAGGTTTTAGATGGATTTGAACAGGTTTTAGTTGGATTTGAACAGGTTTTACTTGGATTTGAACAGGTTTTAGATGGATTTGAACAGGTTTTAGATGGATTTGAACAGGTTTTAGATGGATTTGAACAGGTTTTAGATGGATTTGAACAGGTTTTAGATGGTTTTGAACAGGTTTTAGATGGATTTGAACAGGTTTTAGATGGATTTGAACAGGTTTTAGATGGATTTGAACAGGTTTTAGATGGATTTGAACAGGTTTTAGATGGATTTGAACAGGTTTTAGATGGATTTGAACAGGTTTTAGTTGGATTTGAACAGGTTTTAGTTGGATTTGAACAGGTTTTAGATGGATTTGAACAGGTTTTAGATGGATTTGAACAGGTTTTAGATGGATTTGAACAGGTTTTAGATGGATTTGAACAGGTTTTAGATGGATTTAAGCAGGTTTTAGAGGGATTTGAACAGGTTTTAGAGGGATTTGAACAGGTTTTAGATGGATTTGAACAGGTTTTAGATGGATTTGAACAGGTTTTAGTTGGATTTGAACAGGTTTTAGATGGATTTGAACAGGTTTTAGATGGATTTGAACAGGTTTTAGATGGATTTGAACAGGTTTTAGTTGGATTTGAACAGGTTTTAGTTGGATTTGAACAGGTTTTAGATGGATTTGAACAGGTTTTAGATGGATTTGAACAGGTTTTAGATGGATTTGAACAGGTTTTAGTTGGATTTGAACAGGTTTTAGTTGGATTTGAACAGGTTTTAGTTGGATTTGAACAGGTTTTAGATGGTTTTGAGCAGGTTTTAGATGGATTTGAACAGGTTTTAGATGGATTTGAACAGGTTTTAGATGGATTTGAACAGGTTTTAGTTGGATTTGAACAGGTTTTAGTTGGATTTGAACAGGTTTTAGATGGATTTGAACAGGTTTTAGATGGATTTGAACAGGTTTTAGATGGATTTGAACAGGTTTTAGTTGGATTTGAACAGGTTTTAGATGGATTTGAACAGGTTTTAGATGGTTTTGAGCAGGTTTTAGATGGATTTGAACAGGTTTTAGATGGATTTGAACAGGTTTTAGATGGATTTGAACAGGTTTTAGTTGGATTTGAACAGGTTTTAGATGGATTTGAACAGGTTTTAGTTGGATTTGAACAGGTTTTAGTTGGATTTGAACAGGTTTTAGTTGGATTTGAACAGGTTTTAGTTGGATTTGAACAGGTTTTAGTTGGATTTGAACAGGTTTTAGATGGATTTGAACAGGTTTTAGTTGGATTTGAACAGGTTTTAGTTGGATTTGAACAGGTTTTAGTTGGATTACCTGAGAACATCTTGCTGAAGTCTGCCGAGTCCATTGTCATGATAACATCAGCTTTACCTGTCGGCTCTCCTTCACCTGCGCTGCCTGCTCCGGTCTTTAGGTCCAAGAACCAGACCCCACTGTGCTCCCCTGCAACAAGACCGGGTTAGACCTGGCCCAGACCTGTTCCAGACCTGGCCCAGACCTGGCTTTACCTGTTAGGTCGAAGCGGTACAGGCCTTGAGTGGACTTGACCACGTCTTCATTAATGATGGATCTGATGACATTGAAGGTGCTTTCTATTGGTCCAGAGGATGTGGGCGTGGCCTGAGAGGAGGCAGGTCTAAAGGCAGGAGTCGCACCTGAAACAAAAACACACCTGAGGTTACACTGATGATGTAGTCTTTATTAGAGTCTTAATCCTGGTGGAAGTTGAGTATTTCTTTAGTTTTTACCGTGTTCCCCCATTTTTTGGGCGAGTGCCTCTGGAGCTTCATCCAAGAAAAAATCAGGCAGAAGAGGGTGACCTGTGACCAATCAGAAAAAAGACAGATCATGTGACCTGTTTAAAATGCTGGCGCGTTTTTTGGCTGTCGCTGATCGGCTCTTTAAACTTTTCTTAAGAAATATGTTTGTGGATACTGCATTTGTGGTCTATGAGTAGGCTATTTATTTGAATCTATCCTGTTGACCATCATCTGTTTGTGTGCATGAGTTACGACTAGCTTACCTGCTGTACGTACTCAACATTATTCAAGCCTACCTGCCGCTAAAACCCTCGACAACTATGTGGAATATCTCTTCGTGGCTTGTATTCCTCTGGTTCGTGCTGTCTTTAATCTACCATCCTTCAGCTGCACTGTTCCAGTTCACTACCACTGAGTTTAAGATTCATAATCCACCAAAGCCAGCACTGTCCCAGCAACCGGACATCCTATACGTGCCCCGACGGAGATGTACTCACCGGGGCTCACGTCCCAATATGACAACTCCAACCCTATCAAGTCTTTCTGGTCCACATCTCGCCGCCCACAGAAGAACACCGGTCATCGCGCTGATCTCAGTATTCACGCCTCCCTCTGGATCTGTTCCCTCCTCTCTCAAAACTGCTGCTGTCACTCCAATACTCAAAAAAACTTGTTCAGACCACACAAACCTTAATAACTTTCGCCCTATCTCTAATCTTCCTTTCATCGCCAAAATTCTGGAAAAAACTGTTGCTGCTCAAATTCACACCCACTTATCTTCCAATAACCTTTATGAAAAATTACAATCTGGCTTCCGACCCCTCCACAGCACCTCTCACTGAAACTGCCCTCCTGAAGACCTTTTTTGACTCTGTGGTTGCCTCAGCCATATTCTGTGGTGTAGTATTCTGGTGCAGCAGCATCTCTAGTGCAGAAAGGAAGAGACTGGACAAGCTGATCAGGAGGGCCAGCTCAGTACTGGGGATTCCTCTGGATACTGTGCAGGAGGTGGGTGCTGGAGAACGACTCTCACCCCCTGTGTGAAACGGTTTCAGCTCTGAGCAGCTCCTTCAGTGACAGACGGTTACATCCGAAGTGTCTGAAGGAGCGATACAGACGCTCGTTTCTCCCTGCTGCTATTAGACTTTATAATCAGAGCTGCTCCCAGTGAACGAGTCATCATGATACTCACTGCAATAACTGCAATTTGTTGTTGTTGTTGTTTTGTAGTTGTTTTTTTTAGTGCAATCACTATACTGTAATTACTTAATATACTTTTTTGTTTTTGTATATGCTGTATATATAGGTATATATACATAGTATATATACATTTTATATATCATGCTGTATATTATGTATATTATTTATGTTTGTAACAATACTGTAAGAATTGCTGCTGGAACAGAGAAATTTCCCCATTGTGGGACGAATAAAGGATTATCTTATCTTAAAATAACTAATGACCTTCTCCTCTCTGCTGACTCCGGCTCACTCTCCATCCTCCTTCTGCTCGATCTAACTGCCACCTTTGATACCATCTCACACTCCATCCTTTTGCACAGACTCTCCTCTGTCGGCGTCACAGATACAGCCCTCACTTGGTTCCACTCTTACCTCTCAGAACTCACTCAGTTCATCCAGTTCAAATCCTTCACCTCCCATCCTGTCCCCGTCACCACAGGTGTACCTCAGGGTACTAGGGTCCCTACTGTTCATCATCTACCTTCTCCCCCTTGGTAACATCTTCTGAAAACATAACATTGACTTCCACTGCTACGCTGATGACACCCAGCTCTACCTCCCAAACAAACCTCTCACCCTCCTCCCTAATCAACTGCCTCTGAAATTAAATCCTGGTTCAGCACAAACTTCCTCAAACTAAACAGTGATAAAACTGAACTGCTCTTAATAGGCATCAAAAACACCCGAAACAAAATCAATAACTTCTCCATTACTTTTGAAAACTCCACCATCACCCCCTCCCCTCAGGTAAAGAGTCTGGGTGTCATCCTCGACAGCACACTCTCCTACACTTCCCACATCAATAATGTCATCCGCTCTGCCTACTTTCACCTCCGCCCCTCCCTCACACCACACTCTACTGCCGTCCTTGTGCACAGCCTCATCACCTCCCGCCTGGATTACTGCAACTCCCTTCTGTTTGGTCTCCCATACATTTACATACATTTACATTTAGCAGACGCTTTTATCCAAAGCGACTTACATTCACCAGTGTTACCTTTTACAGTTGACGCTTTTCATTCAAAGCGACATACATTAAGGTTCCATTCACCAGTGTTACAGCTGGAACACCACTGGAGGCAAGGTGGGTTAAGTGTCTTGCCCAAGGGCACAACGACAGTATGAACTGTGGGGAGAGTGGGAATCGAACCCTCTACTTTCCGGTTGAAGGACGACTGCTCTACCCACTGAGCCACTGCCGCCCCCGTCTTCCTCAAAAAACCCTTCATAAACTTCAACTGGTCCAGAACTCAGCCGCCCGCATCATCCCCCCCCCCACCAATCACATCACGTCCTGCAATAGCTCCACTGGCTCCATATCACATCAACTAAAAAATACTGCTCCTCACATTTAAAGCCCCTTCACATCTCTCAGAGCTCCTCCACCCCTGCCCGCTCCCTCTGCTCCTCCTCCTCCTCTCACGGCTCTCAGTCCCTCGTCTTGTCACCATCTGGAGTAGAGCCTTCAGTCGCTCTGCTCCCCAGCTTTGGAAATCTCTCCCCTCTGACCTCTGACCTCTGCGACACAGACACACTGCCACATTTCATTTTCAAACTCAAAACACGTGTTCAGCCTGGCCTCCTCACTCCCACCATAACTGTCCTGTCATCAATATAAGTGTTGTTTTTATTGTTGTTTTTATTTTGTGTTTTTAATTGTTGTTCTTGAGCATTTTAATTATGTGCTATTGTATTTTTATTGTTGTAAGGCGACCTTAAATAAAATGTATTATTATTATTACCTGTGATCAATCCCAATACAGGAACACAATAATATGCAAATCAGTTGTTGTGACTCTGAATGTCAGTTTTGTATGCATTTGGTATTTACCACTTTTGTTTAGCTTAGATTTGCTTTTTAGTACATTTACATCAATATAGTCTCAGTAAATCTTAGTATCAGCCCGTTACCCGGGTCGTTAGCCTCGGTATCAGCCCGTTACCCGGGTCGTTAGCCTCGGTATCAGCCCGTTACCCGGGTCGTTAGCCTCGGTATCAGCCCGTTACCCGGGTCGTTAGCCACTGTATCAGCCCGTTACCCGGGTCGTTAGCCTCAGTATCAGCCCGTTAGCCTCAGTATCAGCCCGTTACCCGGGTCGTTAGCCTCAGTATCAGCCCGTTAGCCTCGGTATCAGCCCGTTACCCGGGTCGTTAGCCTCAGTATCAGCCCGTTAGCCTCGGTATCAGCCCGTTACCCGGGTCGTTAGCCTCGGTATCAGCCCGTTACCCGAGTCGTTAGCCTCAGTATTGGGTCGTTAGCCTCGGTATCAGCCCGTTACCCGGGTCGTTAGCCTCGGTATCAGCCCGTTAGCCTCGGTATCAGCCCGTTACCCGGGTCGTTAGCCTCGGTATCAGCCCGTTACCCGGGTCGTTAGCCTCGGTATCAGCCCGTTACCCGAGTCGTTAGCCTCAGTATTGGGTCGTTAGCCTCGGTATCAGCCCGTTACCCGGGTCGTTAGCCTCGGTATCAGCCCGTTAGCCTCGGTATCAGCCCGTTACCCGGGTCGTTAGCCTCGGTATCAGCCCGTTACCCGGGTCGTTAGCCTCGGTATCAGCCCATTAGCCTCGGTATCAGCCCGTTAGCCTCAGTATCAGCCCATTACCCGGGTCGTTAGCCTCGGTATCAGCCCGTTAGCCTCAGTATCAGCCCGTTACCCGGGTCGTTAGCCTCAGTATCAGCCCGTTACCCGGGTCGTTAGCCTCGGTATCAGCCCATTAGCCTCGGTATCAGCCCGTTAGCCTCAGTATCAGCCCGTTACCCGGGTCGTTAGCCTCAGTATCAGCCCGTTACCCGGGTCGTTAGCCTCAGTATCAGCCCGTTAGCCTCAGTATCAGCCCGTTACCCGGGTCGTTAGCCTCAGTATCAGCCCGTTACCCGGGTCGTTAGCCTCAGTATCAGCCATTACCCGGTTGTTACCTGGTTGAACAGCGTATTTGTCAAAGTCTTTGACCCCTTCATGTCGCAGCAGGTCCTCGTCGATCAAGAAGTGTCCAGTGAAGTCGGTTGGTTTGGAGAGAACGGCGTATGCAGCGTCAGCCATGATGTCCACTTTACGGCACTGTTTACCCACACCCTCTCCACCGAGCATGTCCATCGCCGCTGTCTGGATTGCTGCAGACCCGAAAAAGGGTTTAGAGGGATCTGAACAGTTTTCAGTTGGATCTCAACAGGTTTCAGTTGGCTCTCACTGACCTGTGCGTGGCCACAGAGCGTTGACAGAGATCTGACCTCTAAACTCCTCAGCCATCCCCAGGACACACATGGACATGCCATACTTGGCCATGGTGTAGGCTACAGAGGAACAGGACAGGTTTTAGAGGGATGTGAACAGGTTACAGATGGATTTACACAATATTTATATACTTTATTTTTCAATTATGATACTTTATTCATCAATTCAAACACATTAAATTATGACATTAACTAATTAAATTCTACAGAACTAAACCTTTTACATTACAGTCACTGCACTCTTCACTGAACTGTATAAACTACATTACTTTGTTTGTGAGAGGTGCAGGCCACCTCAAAAAGAAAGAACATTCCTTTGAGAAAAGCAATGTCCAAAGGCCAGATGGTTTGAGAGAGGTGTGAAGGAAGCCATTTTGTTCAAAAGGAAAGCCCTCTCTGAACAGAGGAGGTGGCTTCAGATTCATGTTGCCTAGTATTTATGACAGTGTTCAGAAACCTAAACCAGAACAGTTTCACTCCAGAAGGACATCTGAATGGAGCAGTGTCACTAACGGCTGAGACTTAACGACTCTCACATCAGGAGTCACACTTCCCTTTTAGAGCCAACGACTATGAGACCAGAACAGCCTGGTCCATTAGGTTTAGTTTCAGGGGAAACTACTCCCTCTAGAGATAAAGCTCAGCTCTCTTACAGTTGATCTCAGAATTAATAAAGTCTCTTGGAATTAGAGACGAAACGTCTTCACCTTGAAAACTGAGTCCAGACGCTTTTACTTCAACCTTTTTTTCAAGATGTCCTGGATGACTGAGAACCTTCACAGACTTCTCCCAAAAATAAGGAACCAGTGGTTTTATGACTGTTTCCAGTCTCTTTCAGATATCTCATGAGAAACCTTTCTTCCCATGTCATCTGAACATTCTCCTTTTGATTTAACTAAATTTCATAAAGTTTACTCATACGTAAACATTTTTTATTACAATCTTTTGTAATGTGTAGGTTATTTAATTTTCATTCTTTCCCACGTTACTTTTTAAGTAACTTCTGACTTGTAAAAATGACCCAAGATGGGATCTTTGGTATATTGTATTGTTTAGAGAGATTTTCAAAAGATTACAGTTCATTATCCTTAAACATTTGGTGGAATCTTATCAGTTCCTTTTCTGCTTACTATTAAAGTTGCACTACCTGATTTTCTGTTCCTGTCTCAGACCCCCCTCTCCCCCAAAAGCAGCCTAAGGACCTTCTGCTTCTCTTTAATAAAAAATAAAACCGGACCAATTTTTCCTCCACAAAATACTAAGTTTAGCGTCTAGCATTAGCTTAGTGTGCTGCTTGAGTGTCAGGACGACAATTATCTCCGCCACTTAAACAGTACAATTAAAATAACAGTATTTATCAGTGTTTTACATTGCCTCCTTTTTCTCTCTTAATATTTGTCTTTTTTGAGCTGTGTTAAGACATTTTCAGTGCTACTAATACAAATACATTTTATTGGCAGCTATTACGCTTCCTAGAACGTCCAATCACAAGCCAGTCTAAACCAATAGGAACATGCGGGTTGCTCGCATGTGATTGGCCAAATTCTTCCGTCCCTAAGTAACTTATTCAATCTCCAATTTTTCACTAATTATTGCTTTTACAATAAACTACTTGGGGTTTATACCATTTTCCCCAACTAGAAAAAGAATTAGGTACAGAATGTTTAAATATATGATCTTCTATGTTCTATCCATTTATTTCCACCTTGGCTTATTAATATCTAATTAATCATTAGATTTGGGCCGCTTTAAAACAAATTTAAAAATCTGGTAATGCTAATCCTTCCCCTGATTTGGGCACAAGTTTTTCAATTTACCACACATTTTTTTCTCATCCTAGATTAATCTTCTGAGTAACCTGTCCCACTCTTTAAAGCACCTGAGTGGTAGGTAAAGTCTTCAGTAGGTTCACAATCTTCCACCCATTACATTTAGTCATTTATCAGATGCTTTTATCCAAAGCGACTTACATTAAGGTTCCATTCACCAGTGTTACAGCTGAACACCACTGGAGACAAGGTGGGTTAAGTGTCTTGCCCAAGGGCACAACGACAGTATGAACTGTCGTTGTGCCCTTGGGCAAGGGTTAGGGTTTCGAACGCGGGTTAGGGTTAGAGCCGGAATCGAACCACCTACCTTCTGGTTGAAGGACGACTGCTCTACCACTGAGCCACTATTAAAGTCTGTTTTAACCCGGTTTATTCATTTAGTACAATTCATTTTGAATAATTTGTCCAATCTTTTTGGTATCCAGACACCCAAGTACTTTTAATGTTTAAATTCCGTACACGTCTCTCCAACCATCGTAGCTTCTGTTTTATGTGTTTAACTGTAACGTTTATCCATTAAACTTTCAAGAGAGTTTTCTACATTTGTTATTGTCACCATAACATCAGCCGCATACACAGTATATATATATATATAGTTTTGTATTCATGCATGCGCCAAAAAATAGACCGCTGTTATCTTTCTGTTTTGTCTAATGCTCTCTGCTAAAGGTTCCATACACAAAACAGAAACCAACAGTACAAGAATTTTATGGAACCCAAAATGCATTGCATGTATCAAAAATAAATTCCCATGAGAGCTGCTCAAAGGCTTTTTCAGCAGGTCTTTTGCTCTCTGCCAGTCTATTAGATTTAAAGTCCTTCGCACCTCATCAGCCAAACGTCTCCCATGTTCCCTTTACTAAATGTTACCGATAATCCGTAGCTACTATTGCAGTAAATCATTTCTGGTCCACATTCAATAAGGACAGTTTTGTAAGGTCTTTCCTTTCTTTTGGGAGTACATTCATTATGAATTATTCCAAGTGGGATGCCAGACAGCATTAGCCAAATTCAATAATTTGCAAAAAATTGGTGCTAGCAATTCCTTGAAGGTTTTGTAACATTCATTTATATATCCATTTCTATCTGGACTTTTATTTTTTATTAATGGACTTTTAATGAATGCAGAACTGTTCCAAAACCCCTTCCTGTTTTTTTGTTCATAAAGAGAAAACTATTTTTCCATTACTTGCTAATTTCCTGTCTCTTTGTGCTGTTTTGTAATTTAAACTGGTTTTAGTTGAACAGGTTTTAGTTGAATCTGAACAGGTTTTAGTTGAATCTGAACAGGTTTTAGTTGAATCTGAACAGGTTTTAGTTGAATCTGAACAGGTGTAGCAACCCCGGGACCAGGACTGAGTTCAATCTATGGACTAGAGTGAACCCAGTGAGTGACCCTCACTAAATGTCACGGACTGACAATTTATGCTTTAAACCCCTTTCCACAGACTCTCAGAAAGTGTTTGCTTTACTGAAGAAGACCCGGTTTAACACACCTCTGCTGATTCGTAGCAGATGGCCAGTTGTTTTCCTAAGGACGGAAACCCCGGAGTAACCCTAATTAGGCCCGAGCCGGTGATGACCGGGAGGGCCTATTGTTTTTGCTCGGATTTTTTTTTTTTTCTTCTTCTCCCCATATGATCCTAAATTTGACCCAGTGAACATGCACGAAAAGTCATTTTATTGGTCCCAGACTTCAAGCTCGGCGAAAAATGTATGTATTTGAAGTCGCCGAAAACAAAATACGAAAAATGACTCAGTGGCGACCCCTACAAAATCAAAATACATTGGGCCTATGGAAAGTGAAATTAACTTTTTTCCAACGTAGAAAAATGAAACTTGGTATATCCATAGGACACCTCAGGGCAAACAGAAAAGTCAATGACAGTCACACCCTAAACTCAACAGGAAGTCCGCCATGTGGGGTGAAACGCGCAGCCACTAAAATCGCACTTGCGCAGAAAGATGCAAATCATTGTGTTTTAATCTAAATGGCCCCAAATTTGGTGAGTATCATCTAGACACGTGTGCCAACCAAAGTTGTGACTTTGTTGTTGATATCTTATCGGGTATGGGTGTGGCAAGCCTGTAACGACATGGCCGTTTTTGTGAAAATAAAATGTCTCTTAACTCTCAAACGCCTTCTCGGATCGAGTTGGACCCAAAAAGGCGTTTGTGCACATTCATGATCTGAACACAAAGATATATAAAAAAAGGGTTATCTTTAGAAATGGCTCTCCAGCGCCCCCTACAAATAGGACCCAAGAATTTAGTTTGTCATAGAGACATGAAATTTGGTACACACATCTCTTATGTCATGACGAGCATAAAAGCCAATGACAACCACCCCCTATCTATAAATGTGTTGCCATAGCAACGTCCCAAATATTTGGAAAAAGTCAATGGGAAGTGAAAATTTTAGTTTGTTGTAGGCAAATGAAACTTGGTACACACATCCAGTATGGGCTTATGAACAAAAAGCCAATGGGGACCACACCCTATCACACACGGGAAATCGGCCATTTTGAATTGAAATTTTGGTCCGACTTAAAATACACCTCTTTTTAAAAGTACACAGAAAAAGCTGCTTCATTCCACAGACACCAAACTTGGGCAAAATGAGCTAAACACATGTATGTAAAATAGACAGGTGTTTTTCTTGACGTTTTACTCGAGTTATATTTTTTATTATAATTTGGTATATATTTTTTATTAAATTTTTTTTGCAAAATGATCCTCAATTTGACCCAGTAAACGTGCAACTAAAAGTCATTTTTATTGGTCCCAGACTTCAAGCCCAGCGAAAAATTTATGTATTTGAAGTCCCGAAAAAAATACGAAAAATGACTCAGTGGCGACCCTACAAAAGTCAAAATACATTGGGCCTATGGAAAATGAAAGTAAATTTTTCCAATGTAGAAATACAAAACTTGGTATATCCATAGGACACCTCAGGGCAAACTGAAAAGTCAATGACAGTCACACCCTAAACTCAACAGGAAGTCCGCCATGTGGGGTGAAACACGCTGCCACTAAAATCGCACTTGCGCAGAAAGATGCAAATCATTGTTTTTTAATTTAAATGGCCCCAAATTTGGTGAGTATCATCTGGACACATGTGCCAATCAAAGTTGTGACTTTGATTGGCACATGTGACACAAAGATATGTAAATAAAAGGGTTATCTTTAGAAATGGCTCTCCAGCGCCCCCTACAAACTTATTATGGGACCCAAGAATTTAGTTTGTCATAGAGACATGAAATTTGGTACACACATCTCTTATGTCATGAGCATAAAAGCCAATGACAACCACCCCTATCTATAAATGTGTTGCCATAGCAACGTCGCAAATATGTGGAAAAAGTCAATGGGAAGTGAAATTTTTTGTTTGTTGTAGGCAAATGAAACTTGGTACACACATCCACCATGGGCTCATGAACAAAAAAGCCAATGGGGACCACACCCTATCACACACGGGAAGGCAGCCATTTTGAATTGAAAATGTGAACCGACTTAAAATACACCTCTTTTTTAAAAGAACACAGAGAATAGCTGCTTCATTCCACAGACACCAAACTTGGGCAAAATGAGCTAAACACATGTATGTAAAATAGACAAGCGTTTTCTAGACTTTTTGCTCGAGTTATATATTTTATTATAATTCGGTATATATTTTTTATCATATTTTTCTGCAAAATGATCCTCAATTTGACCCAGTAAACGTGCAACTAAAAGTAATTTTTATTGGTCCCAGACTTCAAGCCCAGCGAAAAATTTATGTATTTGAAGTCCACGAAAAAAAAATACGAAAAATGACTCAGTGGCGACCCCTAGAAAAGTCAAAATACATCGGGCCTATGGAAAGTGAAAGTAACTTTATTCCAATGTAGAAAAATTAAACTTGGTACATCCATAGGACACCTCAGGGCAAACAGAAAAGTTTATTACAGCCATACCGTAAACTCAACAGGAAATCTACTATGTTGGGTAGAATGCGTGACCACCTAAATTGCACCCCTTGTGTCTAAAGGCTTTTCATCTAAACACCTCCAAATTTGGTGAGTTTCATCTAGACACGTGTGCCAAAAAAGTTATCAATTTGTTTTTTGTTACATTTGTGGCTGTGGTCGTAATGAGTCTGTGAAGAGGCAACCTTTGGGAAATAAATGCCATTTCCCAATTGCCAGGATCCTTCCTTTAGAGGAGGCCCCTCCAGAGCCACGGCTAGAGTCTTAGAAAACTCCTCAGAATCCTTTTACCGTGAAGTTTACGCTTTAAACCATGAAATGCACTCCTCCGAGTGCATGTGTCCCCGCGGTCTCAAGAGAGGCGAGGGCCTTTATCGCCGCTTGCGGCTTTAATTAACAACTTTGTTTTGTTCCATTCCGAAGCAGATCAAGGTATTATCTCCGACAAAACCAGACTTTCTGACTCTCACCCAGACAGACGTAATCATTAGGCCCGAGCCGGTGATGACCGGGAGGGCCTATTGTTTTTGCTCGGATTTTTTTTTTTATCTTTATTGTGACCAAATGATCCTAAATTTGACCCAGTGAACATGCGAAAAGTCATTTTATTGGTCCCAGACTTCAAGCTCGGCGAAAATGTTATGTTTTGAAGTCGCGAAAAAAAATAAAAATGACTCAGTGGCGACCCTACAAAATCAAAATACATTGGGCCTATGGAAAGTGAAAGTAACTTTTTCCAACGTAGAAAAATGAAACTTGGTATATCCATAGGACACCTCAGGGCAAACAGAAAAGTCAATGACAGTCACACCTAAACTCAACAGGAAGTCCGCCATGTGGGGTGAAAGCAGCGACCACTAAAATCGCACACCTTGCGAAAGATGCAAATCATTGTGTTTTAATCTAAATGGCCCCAAATTTGGTGAGTATCATCTAGACACGTGTGCCAACCAAAGTTGTGACTTTGTTGTTGATATCTTATCGGGTATGGGTGTGGCAAGCCTGTAACGAGGTGGCCATTTTTGTGAAAATAAAGCGTCTCTTAACTCTCAAAACGCCTTCTCGGATCGAGTTGGACCCAAAAGGCGTTTGTGCACATTCATGACCTGAACACAAAAATATGTAAATAAAAGGGTTATCTTTAGAAATGGCTCTCCAGCGCCCCCTACAAACTTATAATGGGACCCAAGAATTTAGTTTGTCATAGAGACATAAAATTTGGTACACACATCTCTTATGTCATGGCCGAGCATAAAGCCATGACAACCACCCCTATCTATAAATGTGTTGCCATAGCAGCGTACCAAAAATGTGAAAAAGTCAATGGGAAGTGAAAATTTTAGTTTGTTGTAGGCAAATGAAACTTGGTACACACATCCAGCATGGGCTTATGAACAAAAAAGCCAATGGGGACCACACCCTATCACTCACGGGAAGGCGGCCATTTTGAATTGAAAATGTGAACCGACTTAAAATACACCTCTTTTTTAAAAGAACACAGAAAATAGCTGCTTCATTCCACAGACACCAAACTTGGGCAAAATGAGCTAAACACATGTATGTAAAATAGACAAGTGTTTTTCTAGACTTTTTTGCTCGAGTTATATTTTTTTTTATTATAATTCGGTATATATTTTTTTATTATAATTTTTCTGCAAAATGATTTTCAATTTGACCCAGTAAACGTACAACTAAAAGTCATTTTTATTGGTCCCAGACTTCAAGCCCAGGAAAAATTTATGTATTTGAAGTCCCCGAAAAAGAAATATGAAAAATGACTCAGTGGCGACCCCTAGAAAAGTCAAAATAATTGGTTCTATGGAAAATGAAAGTAAATTTTTCCAATGTAGAAATACAAAACTTGGTACATCCATAGGACACCTTAGGGCAAACAGAAAAGTTTATTACAGCCATACCGTAAACTCAACAGAAAATCTACTATGTTGGGTGGAATACATGACCACCTAAATCGTACACTTTGTGCTAAAGGGTTTTCATCTAAACAGCTCCAAATTTGCTTTAAAGCACGACATGCAATCCTCCGAATATATGTGTCCCCGCGGTCTCAAGGGAGGCGAGGGCCTTTATCGCCGCTTGCGGCTTTAATTTGAATTACGATTTGTGTATTGACACTCTCACAGACGTGAGGAAAATGCTTTGAAGTGTAAAAGACTTGAGACTTCTGTGATGGCAACATACTGCCATCTAGTGACAGTATGGATGAACGACGCCAAGTTTTTCATTAAACAAACGACTGGGGCTTGTATTAAAAGTGTGTATTAAAGTATATTGTGTTAAATGTGTTGATCTTCGTAATGCTCTTTACAGGATCCAGAGTCATAACGAGAAAAATTGACTCCTTGTCATCACTCTTACAGCTTACAGTTAATACTAATGTTGAATGGCGTTATGTGTGTCAGCATGCGTAAATGTGCATTTTATCTGTATAAACCTGCAGTATCGATGTTTTTGTATGCTTATGAGTTGTGGAAAACTAAAATTCAATGTTACTTTGTAATAGAAAAAGGAACATTTGAATCAAAATTAGTTACAATCACCACCTTTTCCCAAACCAAGCCGTTTTAATACAAGAGCGCTTTGGGGATACACGCCCAGCAACGTAACTCCCCTTTGATGCCGTGTCGAAAACCCGCCTCTTTTCATCAGCACAAAACCCTTGTGCGCGCCGGAAATTTTCTCTTCTGCTCTTGCCCTTTTCTTTGTCCCCAGCAACCTTGTGGACTCTCCCCATCATCTTAACTTACTTAGTAACTTTCAAGTTTCTGAGCCACGTGGCATACGCTCGATGCCAAACGTGATTTTTCCTTTTTAAAGCCTCCGCACATTGATTATTTTTGTAAAACACTCTTTTGACGTCATCTCCAGGAGATGGAAGGCAATTTGTAGTTTTGTACTACGACGGATACTGGACTGAACCCGCAAAGCCGTTTTAAGCCGGAGAAAACAACTCCTGAGACCGGTTTTTCAGTGATCAATTTTTGTGTTAAAAGACTCTTGCCTCAACCACTGGGTAGAGGCCTGCCTTACACTCAAAAGACAGTAACAGAACGCCTTCTCTACCCTACTACGGAGCTCCACGGCTCCTTTGGGATCAGCGTACACTTGCCGCCATCTTGTTGCCTGGTAACGACCCGCTGGAGGAACCGCGTAAAGTTCTGAAGCCCCACGGACCCCTTTTGGCGGACCGCTGGTTCTCGGACGACTAGAGTAGGTGAGCACGTGACACTGATGTTTGGCGTTATAAAACTGTACACTGTCTTAAGTAAAGGTCCATTCAGAACTTCGATTATATCCATAAATTCACCTATCTCCTTCCCTAAGCCCCTTCTTAATAGTCCGGTAATTAAACTCCCCAGCCGAGTTTTAATCAGTCAAAACATTCCTTGTCCTCCACAAAGTTCTAATCAGTAAAAGTTATTGTTCATTGTTCTGTGTTAATCATTATTCCCATTATGTGTTAATGACTGTCCCTTTGTGTTCTGTTCCCATCATGATAATCCATATGTTAACTTTGTGTAATCTTTAATAAACTCCATAAAACGTTAAAGATTCTGATTTGATGTTTCCCGTTTATATAAGACGTATTCGAAAACAGAATTCTATTCCTTCAGATTAATTGAGACTTAGTAAAGATAATCAGTTTCCTAGAACTCTAATTCTGGCTGGTGCCCTCAACGAGACAATAATTTTGATAATAAAATATTAATTGATAATTTACATAAATTAATACCTCTATTACCTTATACACACTACACAGGTTTTAGTTGAATCTAAACAGGTTTTAGTTGAATCTAAACAGGTTTTAGTTGAATCGGAACAGGTTTTAGTTGAACCGGAACAGGTTTTAGTTTAATTTAATTTGGACAAAGGCCTGACTCCTACAAAGTTAAATTATATTACAGATTTAATATGAACCGTCACTAAAATCAGACCAAAGATTTGTTGACAGGTTTAAGGTCACCTGTGTGGTTCTTGAACCAGACGGGGTTCAGGTTCAGGGGAGGAGACAGGTTCAGGATGTGAGGCCGACGGCTCTTCAGCAGGTGAGGGATCACCAACTTTGACCTGAAACACACAGGGACTGAATTCAAAGGGTGATACAAGGCTGGTCTGAGAGGTCCAGGGTCACACCTGCTCCAGACTCAGAGAGGTCCAGGGTCACACCTGCTCCAGACTCAGAGAGGTCCAGGGTCACACCTGCTCCAGACTCAGAGAGGTCCAGGGTCACACCTGCTCCAGAGTCTGAGAGGTCCAGGGTCACACCTGCTCCAGAGTCTGAGAGGTCCAGGGTCACACCTGCTCCAGAGTCTGAGAGGTCCAGGGTCACACCTGCTCCAGACTCGGAGAGGTCCAGGGTCACACCTGCTCCAGACTCAGAGAGGTCCAGGGTCACACCTGCTCCAGACTCCGAGAGGTCCAGGGTCACACCTGCTCCAGACTCAGAGAGGTCCAGGGTCACACCTGCTCCAGACTCAGAGAGGTCCAGGGTCACACCTGCTCCAGACTCAGAGAGGTCCAGGGTCACACCTGCTCCAGAGTCTGAGAGGTCCAGGGTCACACCTGCTCCAGAGTCTGAGAGGTCCAGGGTCACACCTGCTCCAGAGTCTGAGAGGTCCAGGGTCACACCTGCTCCAGACTCGGAGAGGTCCAGGGTCACACCTGCTCCAGAGTCCGAGAGGTCCAGGGTCACACCTGCTCCAGACTCGGAGAGGTCCAGGGTCACACCTGCTCCAGAGTCGGAGAGGTCCAGGGTCACACCTGCTCCAGAGTCTGAGAGGTCCAGGGTCACACCTGCTCCAGACTCCGAGAGGTCCAGGGTCACACCTGCTCCAGAGTCTGAGAGGTCCAGGGTCACACCTGCTCCAGACTCCGAGAGGTCCAGGGTCACACCTGCTCCAGAGTCTGAGAGGTCCAGGGTCACACCTGCTCCAGACTCAGAGAGGTCCAGGGTCACACCTGCTCCAGACAGGATGATTAATTCTGCAGTGACAGTTGAGCACCAAACAGTTAAAATCGAAGATTAAAGGGTGTTACTGCAGAAGACAGACCCACAGCTGGGTTTTCAAAAGGTCTGGGTCAAATCTCATCAGAATTAAACTGGAACAAAAGCCTTTTAAACAAAACTTTAAGTTCCAGCTGGTCTAGGACAGGTTTTAGCGGGGTTACGTAAGCGAGGTAGGCGGTCCCAGCCGGTCTAGGACAGGCTTTAGCAGGGTTACGTACGTGAGGTAGGTGCCGCGGAGGTTGATGCCCAGCATCAGGTCGACCTTCTTTAGGGGCGTGTCCAAAGTCCCGGTTAAACTGATGGCACTGGCGTTGTTCACCAGGATGTCGATCCCTGCCAATCACAGACAAGCACAGTCATGGCGTTACTGTTACCGGGCAGAGTCAGGCAGAACAGTGGCGCCTCAGAACATACTCTATAATTAAAACACAACTGAGGACACAAACCAAAGCCAAAAACATAACAGAGGAAATGAAAGCGTTACCCAGACCCACCCCCGAACGTGTCGACGGCCTTCTTCACAGCGTCCAACCTGCTGCTCGTCTCTGATGTCCACCACACACGGCAGAGCTCTGCCTCCGGCCGCCTCCACTGGAACCACACAGAGATTAAATCCTTTAATCAGTCAGAAGTGGTATAAATGTCTCTTACCTTCCCTACAGCGGTGTATGATAATAAGGAATGATAACACAAAAACTTTTTTCACTCATAGTTAGTGTTTGGGTGAAGCATTTATTGTCAAACAACTGTGTTTCCTCTTTTTAAATCATAATGACAACAGAATCTCCCCAAATGACACTGATCTAAAGTTTACATACCCTGGTGATGTTGGTCTGAGAACAAGCACAAGTGACACAAACAGGTTTGAATGGCTCCTAAAGGTAACCATCCTCACCTGTGACCTGTAATCAGTGTGTGTATATGAGAGGTCAGTGAGTTTCTGGACTCCTGACTAGGGATGGGCGATATCCTATCGTTATCGATATACCGGTAAAAATCCTCCCTGCGATAAGAATTTGTCTTCCCGCGATAATAACGATAAATCCTATTTGATGACGTATTTCTGTGTGCGTCGGTCTGCGACCCATTCGCAGCTCACGTGTAACAAGTCAGAGCAAAAACAAGAATGGCGGAAGGCGGGCGTGAAGCTGAGGAGGAGTTAACCGCTAAACGAGGCACTGCCTCAACAATTCGGAACTGGTTTGGTTATAGAAAATCAGATGTGGAGCAAACAACCGTAATATGCAAACTTTGCATATTATTGGCTACAAAGGGTGGAAACACGGTGAAGTTTTATGCCTTAACTGCAGATATGTGGAGTAGCAGAGCGACCGAGCGTACATTAGCCTCACGGCGCATTACATAAACGACTGAGTTTGAACAGCTGCTGCTTCCAGACAAGTTTTTCCTAGATGACCACACTAAAGAAAACATTGTGAGTGGTTTAAAGCAGTTTCTTCAAGATTGGGATTTAGATGAGGAGAAACAGGTGTGCCTGACAACGGACAGTGGCGCTAATATAGTAAAAGCAGCCACTCTAAACGTGGACAAGACTGTCTTGCTTTGGCCATCGTCTACACATTGCTAAGCATACTCTTTCTCTCAGTGTCAATGTATTTTTTGTATGTATATTGAGCATTGTAGCATAAGTTTCATTAGAGGTAATGATAAAAATTTATAAAATTATAAAATTGCACTACACTTAAGTCAGTGATAATGTTTTTTTCACGTTCTGTATATCATTTTTGAATTACTGGAAATAAAAGCATTATAATAGTAACTTAAAATAATTATTAAATTGTGATCATGTTAAATACAAAATTGTTGTATTAAAATGTGTGGTTAGCTACATTTTTTCTTATATATAATTTTAACATTATAACATTTTAACTGAACTTTCATTCATTTTGTTGTTGTTTTGCAGAGCGGAGGATGAGGGATCCCAGGATTGACAGAGCTGTGGGGGTTTGTAAGAAGGTCATCTGTGCATTCTCACACAGCTGGAAAAAGCAGCGAGCACTCAAAGATGCTCAGGTAGAACTTGGCCTTCCTCCACACAAACTTGTGACTGAATCACCAACACGATGGGGATCAAGGCAGAAGATGATACAGCGCCTGCTTGAGCAAGAGAAGGCCATCACGCATGTCCTGGCTGCTGACAGGTCAACCAGGCATCTGGTACTTACATGGCAGGATATTGATATCCTGGACTCTGTCAGTAAGGCACTTGGGCCTCTTCTTGATTTCACAGACGCCCTCTCCTCTGAAAACTATGTCACAGTGTCGTGCTTGAAGCCTACTCTTCACCTGTTCAACAATGAGCTGCTGCAGAGGAAAGATGAAGACACTGATCTCACCATGACTATTAAAAGTTCAATACTGGACTATATGAACACCAAATACAGTGACCCAGAGGTTCAGAAACTAATCAACATGGCAACGTTTCTTGATCCACGCTTCCGCACGCAGTATTTGAGTCAAGAAGAGATCCTGGTCATCAGAGCTAGAGTGGTCAGAGAGGTAGGGGTGTGACGGTTATTATATAACCGTGTGATTGGCGGTTATAGTTGAACACCGTCATTAGAACTCTATAACCGCCAAAACCATGTCATTAAAATATTTTTTATATTTACCACTTCATTAAATTTTGCTTTGTAGAAAACCTTTCTTAAAAACGAATTCTGTTTTGTACAAATGTTATCTTAATTTTAATAAATGTTTCATTAACCAATTGCATGTATTTTAATAAATAAAAAGCAAATATAGCAGACAATGATAACCGTGACATGGGCCAGCGCGCGCGTTCACTTGCACTGCACTGTGAACTAGAGCGCATCTCATCGTAAATGAAACTCAGCGTAGGCCTATGCCTCATACATTAGCACAAATACAGTGCCAGCCACTCAGGAGCTTTTGGCAAAGTCATCTTTCCTTGACCCACGATACAGAGGCAATGGGGATGGATTGGGAGACAAAGATTCACTTGGGGGAAATTGTATCAGCTGACGAGAAAGCGGGCGGAGTTAGTGGTGCCGAGGCTGCTGCTGCTGGAGATGATTCGGGAGAGGTCTGTGCACAATCTTGGAGATCTCCTTAATAAACGGAGGTCTGAAATCTCTGCCCCTTTACCGATCAGAGCGCGCGCTGACACGGAGTTAACCCGCTATCTCCAAGAACAACCAATTGACTCTACGGCAGATCCACTAGCATGGTGGCGAGACAATGAAACACGCTATCCGCTCTTAGCAAAATTGGCACGTAAATACATGTGTATTTGTGCTACAAGCACAGCATCAGAGCGAGTTTTTAGCACTGCGGGGAACATGTTGGTGTTCCTGTCACGGAACTTGGTTTTGTTTACTGTGTGTGATTTATTTAAAACAAAGCATGTTCATTGCAAAGTTTTTTTTTCCGCACGTCATTTTCCGTCATGAAAATTTTTCCGCCATTTTGAATTTTCTAAAAAACGTACTTTTGCGAACTCGTCCTAGGCCGTAGCCCCAATTTTCATGAAAATTGAACCAGATCATTTTCAGACTATGCTGACAAAACAATATTAAATGGTAAATGGCATGCATTTATATAGCGCTTTTTTGCACCCTTCTTGGACACTCAAAGCGCTTTACATCGTGCTTCCACTCACCCCATTCACACACATTCACACCTGGGGTAGACAGAGGGGGGGGCTGCCACACAAACGGCGCTCAACCTTCTCCGACCACCACCAAACACACCTCTACAGTCACACACATTCATACACCAGTGCTACGGACACTGGAGGCAAGGTGGGTTAAGTGTCTTGCCCAAGGACACAACGACAGTATGAACAGGGCAGAGCGGGAATCGACCGCCAACCTTCCGGTTATAGGACGACTGCTCTACCACTGAACCACTCCGTCCCAGTGGCATACCTGCCAACCTTGAAGAAATTTTATGAGTAGCAAGGCCATCTCTCACGATAGCGGTCTAAAAATCTTTGCGTTTTTCAAACCTTTTTTGAGGCGGTTCAGTCACGGCATGAAAGCCTAGGTAGCCTACGTTATCTTGCTCTGGCTTGCTTGAGAGGCACCGTGGCTGAATTTAATGGAGCACGAAGCTCGTGGATAGGAGGGGCAGGTGGTCGGCGGGTTAACATGCAGCGCTCTGATTGGCCGAACGCTTTTCACTGCACTTACTTTGACTTCCTTATGACTTACACACTGTGGATCAGCAGCAGAATCAGCGTAAAAATAGATTGCATAGAAAACGAAATCGGTGAAATGCGAGAAGCAACAAAATGCGTACCTAGAGAGCAGCAAATCGTACAAGCGTACGTATGAGTCAAAATGCGTGCCGAGTACGAAAAATGCATACATGTTGGCAGGTATGCAGTGGTGAATCATTAGAATCACGATGATTAGTCAAACTGTTTTTGAATTACACGCAAATGAAATCGACTTAATGCCCACAAAAATGAAAGTCAGGCTATATCTCTGCAATGCTTTGACATATTGACAACAAACTTTACTTGTGTCATTGTCACCTCACTCTGACCACACCACATCAATTTCGACCTATTGGTCAAAAGTGATAAACCATTAAATCAGCTAATAAGTTACTGTATTAATGATTGTCTAAAATCATCTTTAAATGCCTTTAATTGCTCTTTGTTGCACTTGGTCTAACACTCACAGCCATGTTGGCATGTCTTTGCGCTTGGCCCCGTTAATTGCTGCTCGCAGCTATATTTTAATTTAATTTTGTTGTTTTGCAGAATTTGGCACTATTTACACTATGTAACCTAACTGAAGGGAGGGATTGTTACTTTGTTTCAATGTTTTGCACTACCTTTAGCTTTTGTTCCATGAGACAAGAGTGTGTGATTTTAAAGTAACCGTTTGTTACTTTAAAGGGTTTCATTGCACTCTTGTGTAATTTTGTAACGAATAAGCATGGTTGGGATTGTTACTTTTGCTGTTTGCACAATTAGAGTGAATAAATACAGAATCTGTTTACATTTCAAACTTGTAATTGATTTCTTTTATGTAATTGATATATTCCAGTAGTCTATTTGATGATACATTTGACTTTTAGATCAATGTTTGTGAGGCTCTCAAGACTGCATGCAGCTATCACTTATAGCCAAAAACAGTGAGTGGTACTATATTTATATCGTTATCTATATCGTTATCATGATAAATACCCGAAAATATCGCCCATCCCTACTCCTGACAGACCCTTCCATCTTTCATCCATCTGTCTGGGTCATGGGAAAAAAAAAGAACTGTCAAAAGGATCTGCGGCGAAAGGTAATTGAACTGTATAAAACAAGAAAGGGATATAAAAAGATATCCAAGGAATTGAGAATGCCAATCAGCAGTGTTCAAACTCTAATTAAGTGGAGAATGGAAAGGTCAGGTAGACCAACAAAGATTTCAGCCACAACTGCAGGAAAAATGTTCAGGATGGAAAGAAAAACCCACAAATAACTTCAGCTGAAATACAGGACTCTCTGAAAAAGTGGCGTGGCTGTTTCAAGATGCACAATAAGGAGGCACTTGAAGAAAAATGGGCTGCATGGTCGAGTCGCCAGAAGAAAGCCATTACTGCACAAATGCCACAAAGCAACCCACTTATAATACGTCTAACAGCACAAGCCTCAAAACTTCTGGAACAAATTCATTTGGAGAGATGAGACTTTTACAACCATAAACGTTACATTTGGAGTCAACAAGGCCTATGATGAAAGGTACACAGTCCTACTGTGAAACATGGAGGTGGAGCTGATGTGTTGTGGATGTGTGAGCCACAAAGGCTCAGGAAATGATGAATGCAGCATGTTTAAAATACTGGCTGGACATTTGCACTCATCAGCCCAGAAGCTGCTCATGGGACGTACTTGGACGTTCCAACATGACAACGATCCAAAGCACAAGTCGACCTGTCATTGGTTACAGCAGCAGAAAGAGAAGGTTCTGAACTGACCTCAGTCTCATTGAGTCACTCTGGAGAAATCTCAAACGTGCAGTTCATGCAACACAGACCAAGAATTTACAGGAACTGGAGTTTTTTTGACAAAAAGAAGCTTTACATCTGAGAAAATAAAGAGCCTCATCCACAACGACCACAAAGACTAAAACTGTCCTTGATGTTAAAGGTGCAACACAGTATTAAGAACTGGGGCTAAACCTTTGATCAGTTATGTGGGTAGTTTCTGTTTTCATTTTGATTTAAACAGTAGTTTGACAATAAATGGCTGCAATCAAGCACTAACTTTTAGAAGAAAGGTTTTTTTTTTCGCGTCTCTCACCTCCGTCCACAGCAGCGTACATGTCTCTCACCTCCGTCCACAGCAGCGTACCTGTCTCTCACCTCCGTCCACAGCAGCGTACCTGTCTCTCACCTCCGTCCACAGCAGCGTACATGTCTCTCACCTCCGTCCACAGCAGCGTACATGTCTCTCACCTCCGTCCACAGCAGCGTACCTGTCTCTCACCTCCGTCCACAGCAGCGTACGCGTCTCTCACCTCCGTCCACAGCAGCGTACCCGTCTCTCACCTCCGTCCACAGCAGCGTACATGTCTCTCACCTCCGTCCACAGCAGCGTACATGTCTCTCACCTCCGTCCACAGCAGCGTACCCGTCTCTCACCTCCGTCCACAGCAGCGTACGCGTCTCTCACCTCCGTCCACAGCAGCGTACGCGTCTCTCACCTCCGTCCACAGCAGCGTACCCGTCTCTCACCTCCGTCCACAGCAGCGTACATGTCTCTCACCTCCGTCCACAGCAGCGTACCCGTCTCTCACCTCCGTCCACAGCAGCGTACCCGTCTCTCACCTCCGTCCACAGCAGCGTACACGTCTCACCTCCGTCCACAGCAGCGTTCTCTCACCTCCGTCCACAGCAGCGTACCCGTCTCTCACCTCCGTCCACAGCAGCGTACCGTCTCTCACCTCCGTCCACAGCAGCGTACATCGCCTCTCACCTCCGTCCACAGCAGCGTGTCGTCTCTCACCTCCGTCCACAGCAGCGTACCGTCTCTCACCTCCGTCCACAGCAGCGTAGCGTCTCTCACCTCCGTCCACAGCAGCGTACCGTCTCTCACCTCCGTCCACAGCAGCGTACCGTCTCTCACCTCCGTCCACAGCAGCGTACATGTCTCTCACCTCCGTCCACAGCAGCGTCGTGTCTCTCACCTCCGTCCACAGCAGCGTCGTGTCTCTCACCTCCGTCCACAGCAGCGCACGTGTCTCTCACCTCCGTCCACAGCAGCGCACGTGTCTCTCACCTCCGTCCACAGCAGCGTCACGTGTCTCTCACCTCCGTCCACAGCAGCGTCACGTGTCTCTCACCTCCGTCCAGCAGCGTACATGTCTCTCACCTCCGTCCACAGCAGCGTACGTGTCTCTCACCTCCGTCCACAGCAGCGTACATGTCTCTCACCTTCCTCAGCTGCGGTGTAGATGGTCCCGGGCAGTGTGGGGTGGGGGGCTGCGGTCTTAGCTGCGATGACAATGTTGGCTCCGTCACGAGCTGCTTTCAGAGCGATGGCTTTTCCGATTCCTCGACTCGCTCCGGTGATGAACAGGGTACATCCTGCCAGTTTACTGAGGATCAGACCAGACCGGGTTAGACCAGAGACCAGACCGGGTTAGACCAGAGACCAGAACGAGACCAGACCGGGTTAGACCAGAGACCAGACCGGGTTAGACCAGAGACCAGACCGGGTTAGACCAGAACAAGACCGGGTTAGACCAGAGACCAGAACGAGACCAGACCGGGTTAGACCAGAACGAGACCAGACCGGGTTAGACCAGAACAAGACCGGGTTAGACCAGAACAAGACCAGACCGGGTTAGACCAGAACAAGACCGGGTTAGACCAGAGACCAGACCGGGTTAGACCAGAGACCAGACTGGGTTAGACCAGACCGAGACCAGACCGGGTTAGACCAGAACAAGACCGGGTTAGACCAGAACAAGACCAGACCGGGTTAGACCAGAACAAGACCGGGTTAGACCAGAGACCAGACCGGGTTAGACCAGAACGAGACCAGACCGGGTTAGACCAGAACGAGACCGGGTCAAAGACCTGATTATTAAAAGGACTAACATATATATAAAGTAATGTCTGTTTCTGTTTCAGCCCAGGACCGGTACCGAACACAGACCTCACGGAGCCGTCCTTCATTCGGCTCAGTGTCTGTCTCCATTTTCTGCTGTTTTCTGTGGATTTTTACGGTTTTTCTTGACTTTGACCGGACGCATTTCCTTTTTTTTAACGATATATTTCTCCAGATTTCGTTGATTAAACTCTACATTTTATTTATATGTATTTTTAAAGAGTTGAACTCAGTGTTATTCCGGTGTTTTAATAAATAAAAGTCGAATGTTTTATCTAAACTCACCCTGTGTTCTGAAGCATGGTGCTGTTTCTGAAGAAAAAGAAGTTTGTGAACAGGTCTGACTTTGTTAACCTTTCACCCAGAAACCTCTAGAGGCGCGGAGAGAGCGCCCCCTGGTGCCCCGGAGTCTGGACCAGAGACGTGTAAACTCAAGATTCAAGAGATTCAAGATTGATCCCCAAGGGGAAATTAGTCTGGTGTGGATCATATTACATGTAAACATAGCAGCATTAATGCGCAATGATCTTCAGGAAAATGAAATAGAGCCTTGTACAGACAAACCAACATAACATAGTCACAACTACAGTTACAACATACGTAACATAAACATACAGACATGAGTTCATGACTTCTAACCGAGAGAAGGGACTTGGGCAAGGAAGGGAGACGGAAATGTGTCATTTATCTATTTTGATCTTCGGTAGGCTAATTTATCCGGATCAGTTCTGTTCTCAGCGTCAAGTGCGTGCGTCCATTTCGACCGGAGTCCGGACCAGGGTCTGGACCAGGGTCTGGACCGGAGTCCGGACCAGTCTGGACCAGGGTCTGGACCAGGGTCTGGACCAGGGTCTGGACCCCGGCTCAAAAAAACATAACAACAAACCTCCGGTGTGACGGATCAACTGGCGAGGCCGGTTTTCTGGCGACATGCAGATGTTTTTTGTGGGCGTTCCTCTCTAGGACCCCACTTTTACAAACCAGGAAATATAGGTATTATTTCGTCTTAAATGACATTGATGTGATTCTTTTTACAGCGGACATGTCTATAATGATGTCTCTTTTAGTGTCGATGAGAACAAACGAACGTAGACGGCTTTGATTCGAGAGCGATTTGTGGATTATAACTCGATGTAAACAGGACAGCGCTGTCACCAGTTGATCCAGACGAGCTCCGTTTAACTTGTGGAACATGAGAAACAGCCTTTAAATCAAGAAATACTACAGAAATACTACAGAAGGAACACTGGCGTGGACATGGTGCTCATGCTGTGCAACTTCTTTAAAAACTTGTGTTACCTGCAATAATCGCAATAAATCAGTCCAATGAGAATAAAACAGTTGAGGCTACTCTTACTGTTATTATGTGAGCTCTTGTCTCTGGTCAGCGCTGGAGTCGTACTGGCAACTAAAGCTGTCTTTAAAAAGTTGTTTGTCCCATGTCTTTATGACTGACTCTGCTTTATGTTGTATGTTTGTCTCATGTACTGGTGAGCTGAAGGAAACGTTCCACTTTGGTAAAGTTCTATTCTATTTTGTTCATTAAGCTCACTATAATTAAGCACAAACTCATATAAATAGATGACCTTAGAGAATAAATAAATAAATAGTATATAAATGTAGCTTCTGTCTCCCTCTGAAACAATAAAACATTCTTCTTCATAGTTTGTAAAACCCCATAATGATGAAATTTGAATGTTTGCTCTGTTATGTTTCTCCCTTGACCTTTGACATTAGAGCCTTTGGTATTGTTCACTTGTGAGGTCTGTGTTGGATGTAAGAACTTCCAAGGCCTTAGACATTATGAGTTTACATTTGTTCTTTACAATGAACCTCAAGAAAAATACTTTTATCCATTAGTTCTCTTTCAAAAGGCAACTCCTCAACATTAAACTGGTTCTGACTGTTCACAGGACATTTATACATTTAATAGTGACACTTTAAAGGCTGGAAACAGAAATGACTATAAAACCAATATTTATGACAATGTCAATATGAACCATATAAAAAACATTGTTATAAAAACTTTCCAAAAGGTTTATTGAAGAGAAATGACAACAGAAAACCTCCATTACATGTATTTATTTGGTTTAACAGTGTAGACTGCATAACACCAATAAAAATAATCCCAGATCAGTCTGTGTGTGTCCAACTGCAGAATATTAAGGTTCACGTGAATCGTTCTCAGGACGTCTTAGAAAAGCGATGTCACTGTCGGGACTCTGTCAGGACACTGTCAGGACACTGTCAGGACACTGTCAGGACACTGTCAGGATACTGTCAGGACTCTGTCAGGACACTGTCAGGACACTGTCGGGACACTGTCGGGACACTGTCGGGACACTGTCGGGATCTGTCAGGACACTGTCAGGACACTGTCAGGACTCTGTCGGACACTGTCGGGACACTGTCGGGACACTGTCGGGACACTGTCGGGACTCTGTCGGGACACTGTCGGGACTCTGTCGGGACTCTGTCGGGACACTGTCGGGACACTGTCGGGACACTGTCGGGACACTGTCGGGACACTGTCAGGACTCTGTCAGGACACTGTCGGGACTCTGTCGGGACACTGTCGGGACACTGTCGGGACACTGTCGGGACTCTGTCGGGACACTGTCGGGACACTGTCGGGACACTGTCGGGTCACTGTCGGGACTCTGTCGGGACACTGTCGGGACACTGTCGGGACACTGTCGGGACACTGTCGGGACACTGTCAGGTCACTGTCGGACTCTGTCGGACACTGTCGGGACACTGTCGGGACACTGTCGGACTCTGTCGGGACACTGTCGGGACACTGTCGGGACACTGTCGGGACTCTGTCGACACGTCGGACACTGTCGGACACTGTCGGGACACTGTCGGGTCACTGTCGGGACACTGTCAGGACACTGTCGGGACTCTGTCGGGACACTGTCAGGACTCTGTCGGGACTCTGTCAGGACAATGTCATGACACTGTCGGGACTCTGTCGGGACACTGTCAGGTCACTGTCGGGACTCTGTCAGGACTCTGTCGGGTCACTGTCAGGACTCTGTCGGGACACTGTCGGGACACTGTCGGGACACTGTCGGGACTCTGTCGGGACACTGTCGGGACACTGTCGGGACACTGTCAGGACTCTGTCGGGACACTGTCGGGACACTGTCAGGACACTGTCGGGACTCTGTCGGGACACTGTCGGGACACTGTCAGGACTCTGTCAGGACTCTGTCGGGTCACTGTCAGGACTCTGTCGGGACACTGTCGGGACACTGTCGGGACACTGTCGGGACTCTGTCGGGACACTGTCGACACCGTCGACACTGTCAGGACTCTGTCGGGACACTGTCGGGACACTGTCAGGACACTGTCGGGACTCTGTCGGGACACTGTCGGGACACTGTCGGGACACTGTCAGGACACTGTCGGGACACTGTCGGGACACTGTCAGGACACTGTCGGGACTCTGTCGACACTGTCGGACACTGTCGGGACACTGTCAGGACACTGTCGGGACTCTGTCGGGACACTGTCGGGACACTGTCGGGACACTGTCAGGACTCTGTCGGGACACTGTCGGGACACTGTCAGGACACTGTCGGGACACTGTCAGGACACTGTCGGGACACTGTCAGGACTCTGTCAGGACAATGTCATGACACTGTCGGGACTCTGTCGGGACACTGTCAGGTCACTGTCGGGACACTGTCAGGACTCTGTCAGGACAATGTCATGACACTGTCAGGACTCTGTCAGGACTCTGTCAGGTCACTGTCGGGACTCTGTCAGGACTCTGTCAGGTCACTGTCGGGACACTGTCAGGACTCTGTCAGGACAATGTCATGACACTGTCAGGACTCTGTCAGGACTCTGTCAGGTCACTGTCGGGACTCTGTCAGGACTCTGTCAGGACTCTGTCGGGACACTCTCAGGACTCTGTCGGGACACTGTCGGGACTCTGTCAGGACTCTGTCAGGACTCTGTCAGGACACTGTCAGGTCACTGTCGGGACTCTGTCAGGACTCTGTCAGGACTCTGTCAGGTCACTGTCGGGACTCTGTCAGGACTCTGTCGGGACACTGTCAGGTCACTGTCGGGACTCTGTCAGGACTCTGTCAGGTCACTGTCAGGTCACTGTCGGGACACTCTCGGGACTCTGTCGGGACTCTGTCAGGACACTGTCAGGACACTGTCAGGACACTGTCAGGACTCTGTCAGGACTCTGTCGGGACATTGTCAGGACTCTGTCGGGACACTGTCAGGACTCTGTCAGGACATTGTCAGGACTCTGTCAGGACACTGTCAGGACTCTGTCAGGACTCTGTCAGGACTCTGTCGGGACATTGTCAGGACTCTGTCAGGACACTGTCAGGACTCTGTCAGGACATTGTCAGGACTCTGTCAGGACACTGTCAGGACTCTGTCGGGACTCTGTCAGGACACTGTCAGGACTCTGTCAGGACTCTGTCGGGACATTGTCAGGACTCTGTCAGGACTCTGTCAGGACTCTGTCAGGACATTGTCAGGACTCTGTCAGGACACTGTCAGGACTCTGTCAGGACTCTGTCGGGACACTGTCAGGTCACTGTCGGGACTCTGTCAGGACTCTGTCAGGTCACTGTCAGGACTCTGTCAGGACTCTGTCAGGACTCTGTCAGGACTCTGTCGGGACACTGTCAGGTCACTGTCAGGACTCTGTCGGGACTCTGTCGGGACACTGTCAGGACACTGTCAGGTCACTGTCGGGACACTCTCGGGACTCTGTCGGGACTCTGTCGGGACTCTGTCGGGACACTGTCGGGACTCTGTCGGGACTCTGTCGACTCTGTCGGGACACTGTCGGGACACTGTCGGGACACTGTCGGGACTCTGTCGGGACACTGTCTGGACACTGTCGGGACTCTGTCGGGACACTGTCGGGACACTGTCGGGACTCTGTCGGGACTCTGTCGGGACTCTGTCGGGACACTGTCGGGACACTGTCGGGACACTGTCAGGTCACTGTCGGGACACTGTCGGGACTCTGTCAGGTCACTGTCGGGTCACTGTCGGGACTCTGTCAGGACTCTGTCAGGACACTGTCGGGACACTGTCAGGACACTGTCAGGTCACTGTCAGGACTCTGTCGGGACACTGTCAGGACTCTGTCAGGACACTGTCTGGACACTGTCAGGACTCTGTCAGGACACTCTCAGGACTCTGTCAGGACTCTGTCAGGACATTGTCAGGACTCTGTCAGGACTTTGTCAGGACTCTGTCAGGACATTGTCAGAACTCTGTCAGGACACTGTCAGGACTCTGTCAGGACTCTGTCAGGACTCAGTCAGGACTCAGTCGGGACACTGTCAGGACTCTGTCGGGACATTGTCAGGACATTGTCAGAACTCTGTCAGGACTCTGTCAGGTCACTGTCAGGTCACTGTC
>CM044547.2:46715531-47038031 GCA_024416835.2 Perccottus glenii | reverse complement strand
GGTCTAAACCAGGTCTAAACCAGGACTAAACCTGGACTAAACCAGGTCTAAACCAGGTCTAAACCAGGTCTAAACCAGGACTAAACCTGGACTAAACCAGGACTAAACCTGGACTAAACCAGGTCTAAACCAGGACTAAACCTGGACTAAACCTGGACTAAACCTGGACTAAACCTGGACTAAACCAGGTCTAAACCAGGTCTAAACCAGGACTAAACCAGATCTAAACCAGGACTAAACCAGGACTAAACCTGGACTAAACCAGGACTAAACCAGGTCTAAACCAGGACTAAACCAGGTCTAAACCAGGACTAAACCTGGACTAAACCTGGACTAAACCTGGACTAAACCTGGACTAAACCAGGACTAAACCAGGTCTAAACCAGGTCTAAACCAGGACTAAACCAGATCTAAACCAGGACTAAACCAGGACTAAACCTGGACTAAACCAGGACTAAACCAGGTCTAAACCAGGACTAAACCAGGTCTAAACCAGGACAAAACCTGGACTAAACCTGGACTAAACCTGGACTAAACCTGGACTAAACCAGGTCTAAACCAGGACTAAACCTGGACTAAACCTGGACAAAACCAGGTCTAAACCAGGTCTAAACCAGGACTAAACCAGGACTAAACCAGGTCTAAACCAGGTCTAAACCAGGTCTAAACCAGGACTAAACCAGGACTAAACCAGGACTAAACCAGGACTAAACCAGGACTAAACCAGGTCTAAACCAGGACTAAACCAGATCTAAACCAGGACTAAACCAGGACTAAACCAGATCTAAACCAGGACTAAACCAGGACTAAACCAGGTCTAAACCTGGACTAAACCTGGACTAAACCTGGACTAAACCTGGACTAAACCAGGTCTAAACCAGGTCTAAACCAGGTCTAAACCAGGTCTAAACCAGGTCTAAACCAGGACTAAACCAGATCTAAACCTGGACTAAACCAGGTCTAAACCAGGTCTAAACCAGGTCTAAACCAGGACTAAACCAGATCTAAACCAGGACTAAACCAGGACTAAACCAGGACTAAACCAGGTCTAAACCAGGACTAAACCAGGACTAAACCAGGACTAAACCAGGACTAAACCAGGACTAAACCAGGACTAAACCAGGTCTAAACCAGGACTAAACCAGGACTAAACCAGGACTAAACCAGGTCTAAACCAGGACTAAACCTGGACTAAACCTGGACTAAACCTGGACTAAACCTGGACTAAACCAGGACTAAACCAGGTCTAAACCAGGTCTAAACCAGGACTAAACCAGATCTAAACCAGGACTAAACCAGGACTAAACCTGGACTAAACCAGGACTAAACCAGGTCTAAACCAGGACTAAACCAGGTCTAAACCAGGACAAAACCTGGACTAAACCTGGACTAAACCTGGACTAAACCTGGACTAAACCAGGTCTAAACCAGGACTAAACCTGGACTAAACCTGGACAAAACCAGGTCTAAACCAGGACTAAACCAGGACTAAACCAGGTCTAAACCAGGTCTAAACCAGGTCTAAACCAGGACTAAACCAGGACTAAACCAGGACTAAACCAGGTCTAAACCAGGACTAAACCAGATCTAAACCAGGACTAAACCAGGACTAAACCAGGACTAAACCAGGTCTAAACCTGGACTAAACCTGGACTAAACCTGGACTAAACCTGGACTAAACCAGGTCTAAACCAGGTCTAAACCAGGTCTAAACCAGGTCTAAACCAGGTCTAAACCAGGACTAAACCAGATCTAAACCTGGACTAAACCAGGTCTAAACCAGGTCTAAACCAGGTCTAAACCAGGACTAAACCAGATCTAAACCAGGACTAAACCAGGACTAAACCAGGTCTAAACCAGGACTAAACCAGGACTAAACCAGGACTAAACCAGGACTAAACCAGGACTAAACCAGGACTAAACCAGGACTAAACCAGGTCTAAACCAGATCTAAACCAGGACTAAACCTGGACTAAACCAGGTCTAAACCAGGTCTAAACCAGGTCTAAACCAGGTCTAAACCAGGTCTAAACCAGGACTAAACCAGATCTAAACCTGGACTAAACCAGGTCTAAACCAGGTCTAAACCAGGTCTAAACCAGGACTAAACCAGATCTAAACCAGGACTAAACCAGGACTAAACCAGGTCTAAACCAGGACTAAACCAGGACTAAACCAGGACTAAACCAGGTCTAAACCTGGACTAAACCTGGACAAAACCAGGTCTAAACCAGGACTAAACCAGGTCTAAACCAGGACTAAACCTGGACTAAACCTGGACAAAACCAGGTCTAAACCAGGACTAAACCAGGTCTAAACCTGGACTAAACCTGGACTAAACCTGGACAAAACCAGGTCTAAACCAGGACTAAACCAGGACTAAACCAGGTCTAAACCAGGACTAAACCAGGACTAAACCAGGTCTAAACCAGGACTAAACCAGGACTAAACCAGGACTAAACCTGGACTAAACCTGGACTAAACCAGGACTAAACCAGGTCTAAACCAGGTCTGAACCTGGACTAAACCTGGACTAAACCAGGACTAAACCAGGTCTAAACCTGGACTAAACCTGGACTAAACCTGGACAAAACCAGGTCTAAACCAGGACTAAACCAGGACTAAACCAGGACTAAACCAGGACTAAACCAGGTCTGAACCAGATCTGAACCAGGTCTGAACCAGATCTGAACCAGGTCTGAACCAGGTCTGAACCTGGACTAAACCTGGACAAAACCAGGTCTAAACCAGGACTAAACCAGGTCTAAACCAGGACTAAACCAGGACTAAACCTGGACTAAACCTGGACTAAACCTGGACTAAACCAGGTCTAAACCAGGACTAAACCTGGACTAAACCTGGTCTAAACCAGGACTAAACCAGGACTAAACCAGGACTAAACCAGGACTAAACCAGGACTAAACCAGGACTAAACCAGGTCTAAACCAGGTCTAAACCAGGACTAAACCAGGACTAAACCAAGTCTAAACCAAGTCTAAACCAGGACTAAACCAGGTCTAAACCAGGACTAAACCAAGTCTAAACCAGGACTAAACCAGGTCTAAACCAGGTCTGAACCAGGACTAAACCAGGACTAAACCAGGACTAAACCAAGTCTAAACCAGGACTAAACCAGGTCTAAACCAGGTCTGAACCAGGACTAAACCAGGACTAAACCAGGACTAAACCAGGACTAAACCAGATCTAAACCAGGACTAAACCAGATCTAAACCAGGACTACACCAGGACTAAACCAGGTCTAAACCAGGACTAAACCAAGTCTAAACCAGGACTAAACCAGGTCTAAACCAGGTCTGAACCAGGACTAAACCAAGTCTAAACCAGGACTGAACCAGGTCTAAACCAGGTCTGAACCAGGACTAAACCAGGACTAAACCAGGACTAAACCAGGACTAAACCAGATCTAAACCAGGTCTAAACCAGGTCTAAACCAAGTCTAAACCAGGACTAAACCAGGTCTAAACCAGGTCTGAACCAGGACTAAACCAGGACTAAACCAGGACTAAACCAGGACTAAACCAGATCTAAACCAGGACTACACCAGGACTAAACCAGGACTAAACCAGATCTAAACCAGGACTACACCAGGACTAAACCAGGACTAAACCAGGACTAAACCAGATCTACACCAGGACTAAACCAAGTCTAAACCAAGTCTAAACCAAGTCTAAACCAGGTCTAAACCAAGTCTAAACCAGGACTAAACCAGGACTAAACCAGGTCTAAACCAGGTCTGAACTAGGACTAAACCAGGACTAAACCAGGACTAAACCAGGACTGAACCAGGACTAAACCAGGACTAAACCAGGACTAAACCAGGTCTAAACCAAGTCTAAACCAGGACTAAACCAGGACTAAACCAAGTCTAAACCAAGTCTAAACCAGGTCTAAACCAGGACTAAACCAGGTCTAAACCAGGTCTGAACTAGGACTAAACCAGGACTAAACCAGGACTAAACCAGGACTAAACCAGGACTAAACCAGGACTAAACCAGGACTAAACTAGATCTAAACCAGGACTAAACCAGGACTAAACCAGGACTAAACCAGGACTAAACCAGGACTAAACTAGATCTAAACCAGGACTAAACCAGGACTAAACCAGATCTAAACCAGGTCTAAACCAGGACTAAACCAGGTCTAAACCTGGACTAAACCAGGACTAAACCAGTCTAAACCAGGTCTAAACCTGGACTAAACCTGGACTAAACCAGGACTAAACCAGGACTAAACCAAGTCTAAACCAGGACTAAACCAGGTCTAAACCTGGACTAAACCTGGACTAAACCAGGACTAAACCAAGTCTAAACCAGGACTAAACCAGGTCTAAACCAGATCTAAACCCGGTCTAAACCAGGACTAAACCAGATCTAAACCAGGTCTAAACCAGGACTAAACCAGATCTAAACCAGGTCTAAACCAGGTCTAAACCAGGACTAAACCAGATCTAAACCAGGTCTAAACCAGGACTAAACCAGATCTAAACCAGGTCTAAACCAGGTCTAAACCAGGACTAAACTAGATCTAAACCAGGACTAAACCAGGTCTAAACCTGGACTAAACCAGGACTAAACCAAGTCTAAACCAGGTCTAAACCTGGACTAAACCTGGACTAAACCAGGACTAAACCAGGACTAAACCAAGTCTAAACCAGGACTAAACCAGGTCTAAACCTGGACTAAACCTGGACTAAACCAGGACTAAACCAGGACTAAACCAAGTCTAAACCAGGACTAAACCAGGTCTAAACCAGATCTAAACCAGGTCTAAACCAGGACTAAACCAGATCTAAACCAGGTCTAAACCAGGACTAAACCAGATCTAAACCAGGTCTAAACCAGGTCTAAACCAGGACTAAACCAGATCTAAACCAGGTCTAAACCAGGACTAAACCAGATCTAAACCAGGTCTAAACCAGGTCTAAACCAGGACTAAACTAGATCTAAACCAGGTCTAAACCAGGACTAAACCAGGTCTAAACCTGGACTAAACCAGGACTAAACCAAGTCTAAACCAGGTCTAAACCTGGACTAAACCTGGACTAAACCAGGACTAAACCAGGACTAAACCAAGTCTAAACCAAGTCTAAACCAAGTCTAAACCAGGACTAAACCAGGTCTAAACCAGGTCTGAACTAGGACTAAACCAGGACTAAACCAGGACTAAACCAGGACTAAACCAGGACTAAACCAGGACTAAACCAGGACTAAACCAGGTCTAAACCAAGTCTAAACCAGGACTAAACCAGGACTAAACCAAGTCTAAACCAAGTCTAAACCAGGTCTAAACCAGGACTAAACCAGGTCTAAACCAGGTCTGAACTAGGACTAAACCAGGACTAAACCAGGACTAAACCAGGACTAAACCAGGACTAAACCAGGACTAAACTAGATCTAAACCAGGACTAAACCAGGACTAAACCAGGACTAAACCAGGACTAAACCAGGACTAAACTAGATCTAAACCAGGACTAAACCAGGACTAAACTAGATCTAAACCAGGTCTAAACCAGGACTAAACCAGGTCTAAACCTGGACTAAACCAGGACTAAACCAAGTCTAAACCAGGTCTAAACCTGGACTAAACCTGGACTAAACCAGGACTAAACCAGGACTAAACCAAGTCTAAACCAGGACTAAACCAGGTCTAAACCTGGACTAAACCTGGACTAAACCAGGACTAAACCAGGACTAAACCAAGTCTAAACCAGGACTAAACCAGGTCTAAACCAGATCTAAACCCGGTCTAAACCAGGACTAAACCAGATCTAAACCAGGTCTAAACCAGGACTAAACCAGATCTAAACCAGGTCTAAACCAGGTCTAAACCAGGACTAAACCAGATCTAAACCAGGTCTAAACCAGGACTAAACCAGATCTAAACCAGGTCTAAACCAGGTCTAAACCAGGACTAAACTAGATCTAAACCAGGTCTAAACCAGGACTAAACCAGGTCTAAACCTGGACTAAACCAGGACTAAACCAAGTCTAAACCAGGTCTAAACCTGGACTAAACCTGGACTAAACCAGGACTAAACCAGGACTAAACCAAGTCTAAACCAGGACTAAACCAGGTCTAAACCTGGACTAAACCTGGACTAAACCAGGACTAAACCAGGACTAAACCAAGTCTAAACCAGGACTAAACCAGGTCTAAACCAGATCTAAACCCGGTCTAAACCAGGACTAAACCAGATCTAAACCAGGTCTAAACCAGGACTAAACCAGATCTAAACCAGGTCTAAACCAGGACTAAACCAGATCTAAACCAGGTCTAAACCAGGTGACAGTGAGCCAGTGTATAAAACAGAGATTTAATCCGGATTCTCAGGCAACAGACTGATGTAAAGTTCGGTTTTCTCCGGTTTAGACGCGAGTATCGCTGTAAAAGAGGGACTCACCTGTTCCGCTCCACCTGCTTCTCCACGTCAGTTTAATCCGCACAGTCACGACTCCAGACCAGATGGAGTTCAGGTTCAGACCTGCTTTTGTCCAGAACTCTCGATAAATCCCGGTTAGACACAGTTAAAGTGGGTGAGAACAGAAAGAGAGGAATGCAGTCGTGTTTCTTCTTCGAGTGATTCTTACAAACAGGTTAGACCGGAAACATCGCTCCTCCTCCTCAACCTCACCCCGCCTTACCTGGACCCGGTCTGGAGCAGGTCTGGACCTGGACCTGCTGTAAATCCGGACCTGTTCATGCTTTATTCATTGAAAATGTTTTATATATATGGTATCTGTAGATACATTGGTGACATCATTTACATTTACTTTAAATTAATAGACCGTAATAAAGTACTTTATATAATGTACTGAAACACAAGAATCTTACAAATACTGTAAAAACATAAAAACAATAGATTAAACCGTTTTACGGTCAGCAGCTCATGAGCCAAGCAGGCCCTGTAGTCACAAGTATGTGGGACTGAACAGGTCCGTGTACAAACTATAATTCATTTACGTATGAAAATACGGGGGCTCCCTCAAGAATGTTTTTTTTTATTATTATTCATTTATTTAAAAGGGACAGTGCATATTGATGAACATAAAAATAAATAGTATTAATATATAATAATTAATATAAATATTAATTCATTCATTTTCTACCGCTTTGTCCCGTTAGAGGTCATGTGACTGGAGCCTATCCCAGCAGCTTTGGGCCTGAGGCGGGGTTCACCCTGGACAGTTAGTCGCAGGGCTAACATTTAGAGAAAGACAGTGACAGACAACCATTCACTCTCACATTCATTCACTAGGGACACTTTAGAGTTGTCAGTTAACCTGTACATGCAGGTGTTTGGACGGTGCGAGGAACTGGAGTACCCGGAGAGAACCCACGGTCATGGGCGTAGGTTTGGTCTCAGCTTTGGTGGGGACACCCTACCCCGATTTCTTTTGTTCCAGACTGTTGGCAATACAGAATATCACAATACTGAAGTGAATCTACTTCTTCTCATTATATTGTATCCTTACCTCGATATACCATCCTGTATACTGTCCCTACAGAGCTAGTATAACTGTATAATCTAGACTTTATTTATATTTAATAATTTGCTATTAATCAATAGTAGTATATCTCATCACAGAATCACTTTAGACCTTCACTTTAAGACCTCACCTGAAGCCATGAAGGTCCAGCTACTTCAACATGCTCTATGACATCTTTAGAAGATGTCTGAGTTTCCTATATATGTACAGTAATTAAATAATGAACTAATGAATCAAATACACACCTATCAGTATGCATTCAACGCATCATGTTTATATTTCAGAGCAATTTAAATATGAAGGGGACATGGTTTTTAAAACTTTAAAAATGCATGATTTCTTTTAATCACGCTTTAATAATTCATAGTTCATAAAGACCTCACCTGAAGGTCCAGCTACTTCTTCCTCAACAAGCTTTATGACATCTTCACAAGATGTCTGAGTTTCCTATATGTAATTAAATGAACTAATGAATAAAATACACACGTATCGTAGTATGCATTCAACACATCATGATTATATTTCAGAGCCATTTTTAAAGATGAAGGGGACATGGTTTTGTGGATTAATGTGTTGAAATTTATGTTAATCTATGTGTTAAGTTTGTCTGTATGAGACTAGCAGTAAGCTAGATCAACTTTAGAATAAAATACAGATCATTTTCTAACATTTTATTATTGTTGAACAATATAACATTGAACAGTGACTGGTCAATCACTACTGCTAGTTTATTTGTGTGGCTAGCTAGTTATTTTGCACTTACACTCGGACTCTGCTTTATAAAAAAGCTTCTTATGTCCCCTTTTTTCTTCTTGGTTGGCATCTACAAAGTACAAAAAGGGGCAAAAAAACGTTATATTAAAATGTTTTTACTCTGGCCTTTGTATGTGGCAGAGAGACAGCCCTGGTAACTTACCGTCGGCGTCGTCAACATGCGCGCGCACACACACCAGCCGCTCGCTGCTAGTGCAAGCACAAAAGTAGTCCCGGCCCGCGCATGTAGCCTGTCAGATATCCCGCCGCCAATCAAATTACGGCGTTTCTTGTACTGTCGTCGTCCTGGCCGTTAGAATCGATCCAAATAGCAGTGCAAAGATCCAAATAGCAGTTCAAAGGAGCTTTCTAAATATTGGTGGGGACAAATTTGCCATCTCAAAATATTGATAGGGACTAGTACCTAGCGTCCCCCCCTAAACCTACGCCCATGCCCACGGTAACACGTGGAGGACATGCAGACTCCTCACAGAAAGACCAGAGTCGGCCGAGAATGTTTGAGTCGGCCGGGTTTTGAACTCACAACCTTCTTGCTGTGAGGCAGGAGTCCTAACCACTCTGCCACGTGCAGCTTAATTAATATAAATAGTATTAATATATTAATAATAGTAAATATGCCAGAATTAGCACAGTGGCTACTTTCCACTAGAGTGGTCGTCCTTCAACCAGAAGGTAGGCGGTTCGATTCCTGCTCTCCCCACAGTTCATACTGTCATTGTGTCCTTGGGCAAGACACTTAACCCACCTTGCCTCCAGTGACTGTAACACTGGTAATTACATTAGAACAATGTAAGTGCTTTGGATAAAAGCGTCAGCTAAATGAATAAATGTAAATGTAAATTAAAGCCGCAAGCGGCGATAAAGGCCCTCGCCTCCCTTGAGACCGCGGGGACACATATATTCGGAGGATTGCATGTCGTGCTTTAAAGCAAATTTGGAGCTGTTTAGATGAAAACCCTTTAGCACAAAGTGTACGATTTAGGTGGTCACGCATTCCACCCAACATAGTAGATTTCCTGTTGAGTTTACGGTATGGCTGTAATAAACTTTTCTGTTTGCCCTGAGGTGTCCTATGGATGTACCAAGTTTTGTATTTCTACATTGGAAAAATTTACTTTCATTTTCAATAGGCCCAATGTATTTTGACTTTTCTAGGGGTCGCCACTGAGTCATTTTTCGTATTTTTTTTTCGGGGACTTCAAATACATAAATTTTTGCCGAGCTTCAAGTCTGGGACCAATAAAAATGACTTTTAGTTGCACGTTTACTGGGTCAAATTGAGAATCATTTTGCAGAAAAATTATACTAAAAAAATATATACCAAATTATAATAAAAAAAAATATAACTCGAGCAAAAAAGTCTAGAAAAACACTTGTCTATTTTACACACATGTGTTTAGCTCATTTTGCCCAAGTTTGGTGTCTGTGGAATGAAGCAGCTATTTTCTGAGTTCTTTTAAAAAAGAGGTTGTATTCTAAGTCGGACCAAATTTTCAATTCAAAATGGCCGCCTTCCTGTGTGTGATAGGGTGTGGTCCTCATTGGCTTTTTTGTTCATAAGCCCATGCTGGATGTGTGTACCAAGTTTCATTTGCCTACGACAAAACTAAAATTTTCACTTCCCATTGACTTTTTCCACATATTTGGGACGTTGCTATGGCAACACATTTATAGATAGGGGGTGGTTGTCATTGGCTTTTATGCTCGTCATGACATAAGAGATGTGTGTACCAAATTTCATGTCTCTATGACAAACTAAATTCTTGGGTCCCATTATAAGTTTGTAGGGGGCGCTGGAGAGCCATTTCTAAAGATAACCCTTTTATTTACATATCTTTGTGTTCAGGGCATGAATGTGCACAAACGCCTTTTTAAAGCTGTGAAACCCCTGTTACCTTGACTTGCATAGAATGTTATCTTGTGTTTAAACATTCCTCGTGAATCCAAACAGTGGTTGTTTTGAATCCACTTTCTCCATTATTCATCAAAACCAAACCAGAAAACTACATAAATGTTTCTTTTCTTTACTTAGGTTCTGGTAACCTTGTTTTCTTTTAATTTGAGCTTATGGCCCAACTATAAAGTTATATTATCTTTATAAACTTACTCTGCACAATTCAACTTTAAGACACATATTTAAATTCTTCCAAAGTAATAATTTTCATTCTTTTATTGGCGTTATACCGTGTGTTTGAACCACACTGATATTAAGGACCTCTATTAAGTCTCCTACTAATAGATACACAAAACTGTTTAGCAAAACATCAATCACTACTTTTATTTTAGATCCAAGTGTTGGATCTTTAACTTCTTTAAACCTTTAATGTTCACATTTAACGTGTCACATAAAATACAAAACCAACTCTGTTCTTTAACAGAATACTCATTATTTTCTCTCATAAACCAAAATCACATCCTTCTCTGTAGATGTGTGTCTCATGTCTCTGTGTGTGTATTTACATGTGTGTATTTATATGTGTTTGTTGTGTGTGTATTTACATGTGTGTATTTATGTGTGTATTTACATGTGTGTTTGTGTGTGTGTATTTACATGTGTGTATTTATGTGTGTATTTACATGTGTGTTTGTGTGTGTGTATTTACATGTGTGTATTTACATGTGTGTATTTACATGTGTGTTTATGTGTGTATTTACATGTGTATTTATGTGTGTGTATTTACATGTGTGTTTATGTGTGTATTTACATGTGTATTTATGTGTGTGTATTTACATGTGTGTTTATGTGTGTATTTTACATGTGTGTATGTGTGTGTGTATTTACATGTGTGTATTTACATGTGTGTTTATGTGTGTGTATTTACATATGTGTTTATGTGTGTGTGTGTGTGTGTGTGTGTGTGTGTGTGTGTATTTACATGTGTGTGTATGTGTGTGTATTTACATGTGTGTTTATGTGTGTGTATTTACATGTGTGTTGTGTGTGTGTGTGTATTTACGTGTGTATTGTGTGTGTGTGTGTGTGTGTGTATTTACTTGTGTGTTTGTGTGTGTGTGTGTGTGTATTTACATGTGTGTGTGTGTGTGTGTGTATTTACATGTGTGTGTGTGTGTGTGTGTGTATTTACATGTGTGTTTGTGTGTGTGTGTGTGTGTATTTACATGTGTGTTTGTGTGTGTGTGTGTGTGTGTGTGTATTTACATGTGTGTTTGTGTGTGTGTATTTACATGTGTGTTTATGTGTGTGTATTTACATGTGTGTTTGTGTGTGTGTATTTACATGTGTGTTTATGTGTGTGTATTTACATATGTGTGTTTATGTGTGTGTGTGTGTGTGTGTGTGTGTATTTACATGTGTGTGTATGTGTGTGTATTTACATGTGTGTGTATGTGTGTGTATTTACATGTGTGTTTGTGTGTGTGTGTGTGTATGTGTGTGTATTTACATGTGTGTTTGTGTGTGTGTGTGTGTGTATTTACATGTGTGTTTGTGTGTGTGTGTGTGTGTATTTACTTGTGTTTGTGTGTGTGTGTGTGTGTGTGTATTTACTTGTGTGTTTGTGTGTGTGTGTGTGTGTATTTACATGTGTGTTTGTGTGTGTGTGTGTGTATTTACTTGTGTGTTTATGTGTGTGTGTATTTACATGTGTGTTTGTGTGTGTGTGTGTGTGTGTGTGTGTGTGTGTGTGTGTGTATTTACATGTGTGTTTATGTGTGTGTATTTACATGTGTGTTTATGTGTGTGTATTTACTTGTGTGTTTATGTGTGTGTGTATTTACATGTGTGTGTGTGTGTGTGTGTATTTACACACACAAACACACATGTAAATACACACACATAAACACACATGTAAATACACACACATAAACACACATGTAAATACACACACATACACACACATGTAAATACACACACATAAACACACACATAAACTGTATTAGTGAGTGAAGATATGAGGGGGCGGAGCCAGTGGTCTTGTAGGCCAAGAGCATAGCTTTGAACTTGATGCAGACGTCAACAGGAGCCAGTGTAACCTAATGAATAGAGGAGTTACGTGCGCTCTCTTCGGTTCATTAAAGACCACTCTTGCCGCTGCATTCTGGATCAGCTGCAGAGGTTTGGTTGTGCAGCAGGGAGTCCAGCCAGTAGAGCATTGCAATAATCCAGTTTGGACAAGACAAGAGCCTGGACTAGAATTGGCGTAGAGTGCTCTGATAGGAAAGGTCTAATTTTCCTAATGTTGTAGAGGATGAATCTACAGAACCGGGTGGTGCTGGCGACATGACTTGTGAAGTTTAGCTGATCATCAATTACCACTCCTAGTCTGTTTAACACTTGGGAGTACTTTTCTACAGCTTTATCAAAAGATGCAGAAGCAGAATCATGGTCATTCAACACTGCCTGCACAGAGACAAAGTGCAGTTCTTTTCTCTGTGAGAAAATGTTGATCTTAGCTTATGCATTTACTGCACTTATTGTGGGAAACAGTCTTACTTTTGCCTTGCAGCTCAGTTCAAATTTGAGTTTCCCAGTGCTATCCGTTAAAACCGAGAGGTCAAGTGTCCACTCCGTGTCCTTGCTTTTTGCGATTTTTTTGTCCAGCAGCCTCGTGAATAAACTGGTTTGACCAAAGCTGCCTTTAACCCAGAGGCTTTTTCTGCCAATGTGCTGCCGTTGGTTGTTAGCATTGACACCTTGTGTCTCGCCACATTGGGCCACTTTGCCATCGCAACAGTCCTGCCAATGAGACACTAGTTTCACTGACGTAACAATTAAAATGAAACTCTTCCTCCCAAACACTGACAATGGTGTGTTCTGTCGGTTTTCTGCCATGTTTTTGGTGTAAATCACTACCAACTCAACGTCGCTGCCCCACTTCCTGGTTAGTTAGTCAGGAGTTGGACGTGACATTACTTCAGAAATGGCCAGTGTTATATAACTCAGGTTTTTATTTTTTTATAAATATTTGTTAATTTTGTTAAGTTTTAATTCATAAACTACAGCTAGACAATTTTTTTTCTAGACAGCTATATTTTGACCGGTGCTATTTTTAGAACATGCCTTGCAGGTGACCGCGGGCACCACATTGGTGACCCCTGCTGTAATGTGTGGAAAATGAGGGATTCTGTGCAAGCCAAACCAAGGTCAGGTAAACAGAAATTTGAGCCACAACTGCAAGGAAGCTGGTAGGCAAAGAATAACTACAGGACTCTGAGAAAGCGTGGCTGGTTCAAGATGCACAATAAGGAGGCACTCTAAACAAAGAAAAAAATAAATAAATAAATAGTAGAAATTAGATACACACAAGTTATTTTAATTAAATTTTATTCAGTAATCTTATAAAAGTCATATTGCAGCACTGGCTAAACCAGACGTTCCAAGTGTTCTGCCAAGACCCATCATGGTCTTAAGGGGGAGCCGTCGTCGAGGTGGTGGTCGGGGGAGCCGTCGTCGAGGTGGTGGTCGGGGGAGCCGTCGTCAGGGTGGTGGTCGGGGAGCCGTCGTCAGGGTGGTGGTCGGGGAGCCGTCGTCAGGGTGGTGGTCGGGAGCCGTCGTCAGGGTGGTGGTCGGGGAGCCGTCGTCAGGGTGGTGGTCGGGGAGCCGTCGTCAGGGTGGTGGTCGGGGAGCCGTCGTCAGGGTGGTGGTCGGGGAGCCGTCGTCAGGGTGGTGGTCGGGAGCCGTCAGGGTGGTGGTCGGGAGCCGTCGTCAGGGTGGTGGTCGGGGAGCCGTCGTCAGGGTGGTGGTCGGGGAGCCGTCGTCAGGGTGGTGGTCGGGAGCCGTCGTCAGGGTGGTGGTCGGGGAGCCGTCGTCAGGGTGGTGGTCGGGGAGCCGTCGTCAGGGTGGTGGTCGGGAGCCGTCGTCAGGGTGGTGGTCGGGGAGCCGTCGTCAGGGTGGTGGTCGGGAGCCGTCGTCAGGGTGGTGGTCGGGAGCCGTCGTCAGGGTGGTGGTCGGGAGCCGTCGTCAGGGTGGTGGTCGGGGGAGCCGTCGTCAGGGTGGTGGTCGGGGGAGCCGTCGTCAGGGTGGTGGTCGGGGGAGCCGTCGTCAGGGTGGTGGTCGGGAGCCGTGCGTCAGGGTGGTGGTCGGGGAGCCGTCGTCAGGGTGGTGGTCGGGGAGTCGTCCAGGGTGGTGGTCGGGGAGCCGTCGTCAGGGTGGTGGTCGGGGAGCCGTCGTCCAGGGTGGTGGTCGGGGAGCCGTCGTCAGGGTGGTGGTCGGGGAGCCGTCGTCAGGGTGGTGGTCGGGGAGCCGTCCAGGGTGGTGGTCGGGGAGCCGTCGTCAGGGTGGTGGTCGGGGGAGCCGTCGTCAGGGTGGTGGTCGGGAGCCGTCGTGCCAGGGTGGTGGTCGGGGAGCCGTCGTCAGGTGGTGGTCGGGGAGCCGTCGTCAGGGTGGTGGTCGGGGAGCCGTCAGGGTGGTGGTCGGGGGAGCCGTCGTCAGGGTGGTGGTCGGGAGCCGTCGTCAGGGTGGTGGTCGGGGAGCCGCGTCGTCAGGGTGGTGGTCGGGGAGCCGTCGTCAGGGTGGTGGTCGGGGAGCCGTCAGGGTGGTGGTCGGGGAGCCGTCGTCAGGGTGGTGGTCGGGGAGCCGTCGTCAGGGTGGTGGTCGGGGAGCCGTCGTCAGGTGGTGGTCGGGGAGCCGTCGTCCAGGGTGGTGGTCGGGAGCCGTCGTCAGGGTGGTGGTCGGGAGCCGTCGTCAGGGTGGTGGTCGGGAGCCGTCGTCAGGGTGGTGGTCGGGGAGCCGTCGTCAGGGTGGTGGTCGGGGAGCCGTCGTCAGGGTGGTGGTCGGGAGCCGTCAGGGTGGTGGTCGGGGAGCGTCGTCAGGGTGGTGGTCGGGGAGCCGTCGTCAGGGTGGTGGTCGGGGAGCCGTCGTCCAGGGTGGTGGTCGGGGAGCCGTCCAGGGTGGTGGTCGGGGAGCCGTCAGGGTGGTGGTCGGGGAGCCGTCGTCAGGGTGGTGGTCGGGGAGCCGTCCAGGGTGGTGGTCGGGGAGCCGTCGTCAGGGTGGTGGTCGGGGAGCCGTCGTCAGGGTGGTGGTCGGGAGCCGTCGTCAGGGTGGTGGTCGGGGAGCCGTCGTCAGGGTGGTGGTCGGGGAGCCGTCGTCAGGGTGGTGGTCGGGGAGCCGTCGTCAGGGTGGTGGTCGGGGAGCCGTCGTCAGGGTGGTGGTCGGGGAGCCGTCGTCAGGGTGGTGGTCGGTGGTGGTCGGGGAGCCGCTGCCAGGGTGGTGGTCGGGAGCCGCCGTCAGGGTGGTGGTCGGGGAGCCGTGCGTCAGGGTGGTGGTCGGGGAGCCGTCGTCAGGGTGGTGGTCGGGGAGCCGTCGTCAGGGTGGTGGTCGGGGAGCCGTCCAGGGTGGTGGTCGGGGAGCCGCCGTCAGGGTGGTGGTCGGGGAGCCGTGCCAGGGTGGTGGTCGGGGAGCCGCCGTCAGGGTGGTGGTCGGGAGCCGTCGTCAGGGTGGTGGTCGGGGAGCCGTCGTCAGGGTGGTGGTCGGGGAGCCGTCGTCAGGGTGGTGGTCGGGGAGCCGTCGTCAGGGTGGTGGTCGGGGAGCCGTCGTCAGGGTGGTGGTCGGGGAGCCGTCGTCAGGGTGGTGGTCGGGAGCCGTCGTCAGGGTGGTGGTCGGGGAGCCGTCGCCAGGGTGGTGGTCGGGGAGCCGTCGTCAGGGTGGTGGTCGGGGAGCCGTCGTCAGGGTGGTGGTCGGGGAGCCGTCGTCAGGGTGGTGGTCGGGGAGCCGTGCGTCAGGGTGGTGGTCGGGGGAGCCGTCGTCAGGGTGGTGGTCGGGGGAGCCGTCGTCAGGGTGGTGGTCGGGGGAGCCGTCGTCAGGGTGGTGGTCGGGAGCCGCCGTCAGGGTGGTGGTCGGGGAGCCGTCGTCAGGGTGGTGGTCGGGGAGCCGTCGTCAGGGTGGTGGTCGGGGAGCCGTCGCCAGGGTGGTGGTCGGGGAGCCGTCGTGGGGTGGTGGTCGGGAGCCGTCGTCAGGGTGGTGGTCGGGGAGCCGTCGTCAGGGTGGTGGTCGGGGAGCCGCCGTCAGGGTGGTGGTCGGGGAGCCGTTGTCAAGCAAGACGTAGGGGGCGATATGGAGGTTGTCGGCGCGGTGGTGGTCGGGGGAGCCGTCGTCAGGGTGGTGGTCGGGGAGCCGTCGTCAGGGTGGTGGTCGGGGAGCCGTGCAAGACGTCGTCAAGCAAGACGTAGGGGGCGATATGGAGGTTGTCGGCAGGTGGTGGTCGGGAGCCGCCGTCAGGGTGGTGGTCGGGGAGCCGTCGTCAGGGTGGTGGTCGGGGGAGCCGTCGTCAGGGTGGTGGTCGGGGGAGCCGTCGTCAAGCAAGACGTAGGGGGCGATATGGAGGTTGTCGGCGAGGTGGTGGTCGGGGGAGCCGTCGTCGAGGTTGTGGTCGGGGGAGCCGTCATCGAGCAAGACGTAGGGGGCGATATGGAGGTTGTCGGCGTGGAGGATGGGGTACCCGTTTTTGTGGTGGTGGGGGGCGTCGTGGTGGTGCAAGGCTTTGTGGTCATGGAAGTTGTCCACGTGGGCTTTGACGACGGGGGACCCTTTGTCATCCACGTTGGCGGGGAAGTCATGGTTGATGTAGTTGTGCAAGGCTTAGTGGGAGGGGCGGGCTTCCACGTCGGCGGGGCGGGCTTCCACGTCGGCGGGGCGGGCTTCCACGTCGGCGGGGCGGGCTTCCACTCGCCAATGAACGGCTGGTCTGGAGTCACGGGGAAGTTCCACATTTCATAAATCTCCGGAAAAGCAGCTGAATTTGATGCAAATGTGCTGCTCTCAGATTGACTAGTGCTCAAGTCTCCTTCAAGAGGCCTTCCCAGAGAGGAATCAAAATCCCACATGTTGAAAAACGGTTGTGCAGATTGAGAAGCTTCCATCTCTAAAGCGTCTGTTGGATTGTAGTCGAGGGGGTCCTCCTCAAAATCCCAGAAGGAGATGTGCGAGTCGTCGCTGCTCACAGACCTTGATTTACGGCGGCTGCTCGGACACGACACCAAAACAAACCACAATTCTCCATTTGATGAACAGTATGGCAGCCCCACAGCGGTTGGGAAGAACAGGTTCTGGTCAGATCCAACAAGATTCTAGATGGAGTTTAAAACATTTAATATGAGCAAATATAAAAGACAGTTGGTACATTCTTTTTGACTTACTGCTTTATTTGTATTTATTTCCACCAAAACTGCATCTTTTGTATTATCAACCATCCAATCAGAAGCATGCCCCCTGCCTCTGGTCCAATCAGCTCTCAGCTCTGCTCCTAAAGGCAGTTTGATGGAAACAGACTCAATGGAACAGGCTGCAGTTGGAGGAACAGGAAGTGGGCAGGAGGCGAGTGACGTCAGGTTCCTCTGGGTCAGGTGATCAAAGTAATGCAGCGTTAAATCGAAAGAACCGGAATCCACCTGGAACAAAACCAGAACAAACTTTTTCAGGTGATTGTCCACTTCACTGAATTCTACAACCCTGCAGTTTATAAAGGGTTCCAGATGCATTTGTTGTACGTGATCAACTCATCGGTCCTTTTACTGCTACAGACCATTAGCAGAACCTTGACAGTATAGCCCACCCTTTCGGTCAATGGTTGTTTTGTTCGCTGATGTTTTTCTGACCAAAATAAGATTTTCATTTCCACGCAGGACCTCACATGAAGAATTTCAGCAACAAATTATTGGGCTCTGAGATTTCATAAGTTATTTGTGGGGGCGTCTCGAAACACATTTTCTTTGGGCCTACCGTCTACTGTAAAGCAAAGCAAAAAAGTTATGATAGATTGAAGACTTCAGGGGTTTGCGTTTCTCTTGTGTTTATAGGTCTGGTCTGATACATTTTACCAAGGCAAACCATCTGCGATAAGAGTCGGATCACTACATGGAGCCTCCGCACTGGGGTACTGTTCCCTTTCTAGGCCTTGTCAGCAGTTGCGCTGTAGAGTTTATAGCAATATCGATATTGCAAACTAGGATTTTTTTAGTGCCTGATGCCAGATTTTGATTTTCCACAGCCTTAGCCAATGACTGATATGGGCTTAAGATTTTTCTTAGCCAATACTGCTTCTGCAATTTACATCATAAACATTAAAACAATGATCATGCTGATATTTACATTTGGACACAAAAACTTGCTTTAAAGCACAAAATGCAATCCTCCGAGTGCATGTGTCCCTGCGGTCTCAAGGGAGGCGAGGGCCTTAATCGCCGCTTGCGGCTGTAATTTTATTTTTATTCTCCTGCGACAACTCTTTCCTACACTTCCTCTGGTCCATACATGCAAACTCAGATGAACTGCTACTACTAAAGACAGGAAATATTTTAATATTCACTGTGCCATAGGTTGAGTATTCATGGAATGGCCAAACACCACAACAGTAGATAACCAGAAATGGGATTTAGAGTTTTAAAAAATAAGAAAGGGAGCTAGATTTTGTTTATCAGTTTTTTTTTTTGAAGAGCCGTTCAATAGACTGGCTCTTTTTGCTCAAACAACATTTTTATTAAATGAACCATACCCATGGGGCAGTGCGGCAGGCAGAGTATTGGACTTGGAGCAGTAGCCAGGAGCCTCTTGAGTGGACAGACCCTCTGCAGTCACCTGAGGGTAGAGCAGCCATGAATACATGTCACACAATACAGTTGCACTTCTAATTTATTGTCCCAAATGGAAATCTGTTTTGGGCCCAGAGCTGAGCCGCTGCAGAAGCACAGCCTACCCTTTGACAGACGAACTAAAGACTCACCATCCAAGCGCAGCTCTGAAAACCGGACACGGGAGAAGCGAACACTGAGATGTGATTGGCTGCAGTGGAAGAGTGGGCGTGTCCAGTCAGAGGTTGAAGAGCAGTTAGGACCTGGACAGAGACAATATTTAGTCAAACACTGGGTTGTGTCCACTGAGGAAACCTGCTCAGAGCCAACTAAAACCTGAAAAAGGCCAACACACTCCACCCTTCAGCCTCTTCAAACAGTACAATACATTTAAAAATAAAAATCCACTTTGAGCGGAACATTTCCTACAGAAGATTAGTTTCACAGAATGTTCCACAGCTCATCATGTGTCCACGTAATAATGTTAAAGAAATTATGCTGGTTTAAACAGCATCACTGTTTCCTTAACGTTTAAAAAAACCCCTTCAATACATTTTAAATCTGAGAAAGGTCAAACTAAAAGGTTGTCATATTTAGGCTCAGTACTTCAGGTCACGGGGCTCTTTGTTCAATAAAACTGTTCAATAGTCACATTTTCACACAATATTAATCAAGAGGGCCAACAGTTGCAACACTCTGCATTCCCTTTCATTTCTCAGACTGTTGAAAATTTTATTTAAGTTTCCATTACAGCCACGTGTGTCTGAAACAGGTGAATCTAATTAACATTTGGACAAAATCAGCCGTAACTGACCCAACGCTGCAACCATCATTTAAATTCATTACGTGAACAGAAGTTTGTTTCTAGTTTAAATAAACTATGTAGACTCGGTCAAGTGAAAACACTAACGTATAATGAGCATTTTATCTTCAAAAAATATAAAGTGTGAGCTCTGTAGAAACCATACAAGTGTATTATTTCCATAGTCTTGGTATTATTGTGCTTAGAGAGGACAAACTGAACCAAACCCAAATAAAAAGGAGGTTTAACAGCGTTTGTGTTCTGCCAGCTTTAACATTCATGTTGCTTTATGGCAGACACTGGCAGCTGCAAGAAAACCCCTCAGACCTGACACATTAGCAGCTCAGACAGTGTTTAAAATAAGGCTTTACATTTCCTTTCATGAACTGTTTAGACACTGAAACTAAGCTTGTAAGGTAAAATTATTTTCTTGACTGAAATGTGATTGTTGTCAAAGGAATGAAAGCTTTCCAGAAAGAATGCTCAACTAAACGAGTGCTGAAAGAATCAGTGCTGTGGCTCATTTCTGAGTTAGGCCTACTACAGATGACAGCCTACCCGCTCACCTTTATTAATTAGTTCAACATTAAAGCGACACGCTTTCACACTGGATTTGAACAGATCTACGACTGAGGACAACGCTGGTGGAAACATAGCGCACCCCTACATTAGACCCGGTTCTGTCCCGGTTTAGACCCGGTTGTTACCTCCAGAGCCGGCCTCCGTCTCTTTCACGAAGCTCCAGAGCCACACCGGGGCCTGTCCGTGGTCTACGACCGAGGAGAGTGCGCTGTGTACGGCCTTAGCTCGGTCCGCGTCCCGCTGAGTCTCCCGAGTCAGAACCTCACCGAGTCCCGCTAGAACCAGAACCAACACCACCGCACGGACTCCTGCCACACGCTCCACCGCCGCCATGTTCCGGTCTCACGTGCTGAGCCGCACACCTGGTCGCAGATAAACGCGCGCAGGTGCGGCCCGAAGCTCTGATTGGATAATGAGAACCAGAAGTGCCAGGTAGGTTATTTTATCATAAAGAGTTAAAGCAGAGCAGAAAAGGCATGAGATGACTTTAATGATGTGTTTTATATTTTAATCTAAAAATAAAACTTTTAAAAACTCACAACTCTGCAGTTGCTCAGACTTTTACAGACAACAGGACCCACCCTCTGACCCCTGGAGCTCTGACCCCTCCTCAACTCTGACCCCTGGAGCTCTGACCCCTGGAGCTCTGACCCCTGGAGCTCTGACCCCTGGAGCTCTGACCCCTCCTCAACTCTGACCCCTGGAGCTCTGACCCCTGGAGCTCTGACCCTGGAGCTCTGACCTCCGGAGCTGTTCAGGCGAAGATGGTGGTACAAATAGGCAGGACTTGAGTCTGTGCAAGTATAAAGAGGCGTGACGTGTGTTGTTAATAATAATAATAATAATAATAATAATAATAATAATAATAATTAAAGCCGCAAGCGGCGATAAAGGCCCTCGCCTCCCTTGAGACCACGGGGACACATGCACTCGGAGGATTGCATGTCGTGCTTTAAAGCAAATTTGGAGCTGTTTAGATGAAAAGCCTTTAGCACAAAGTGTACGATTTAGGTGGTCATGTATTCCACCCAACATAGATTTTCTGTTGAGTTTACGGTATGGCTGTAATAAACTTTTCTGTTTGCCCTGAGGTGTCCTATGGATGTACCAAGTTTTGTATTTCTACATTGGAAAAATTTACTTTCATTTTCCATAGAACCAATTATTTTGACTTTTCTAGGGGCCGCCACTGAGTCATTTTTCCTATTTTTTTTTTCAGGGACTTCAAATACATACATTTTTGCCGGGCTTGAAGTCTGGGACCAATAAAATGACTTTTAGTTGCACGTTTACTGGGTCAAATTGAAAATCATTTTTCAGAAAAATTATATAAAAAAATATACCAAATTATAATAAAATAAAATATACCTCGAGCAAAAACGACAAGAAAAACGCCTGTCTATTTTACACACATGTGTTTAGCTCATTTTGCCCAAGTTTGGTGTCTGTGGAATGAAGCAGCTATTTTCTGTTGTTTTTTAAAAGAGAGGTTGTATTCTAAGTCGGTTCACATCTTCAATTTAAAATGGCCGCCTTCCTGTGTGTGATAAGGTGTGGTCCCCTTTGGCTTTTTGTTCATAAGCCCATACTGGATGTGTGTACTAAGTTTCATTTGCCTACGACAAACTAAAATTTTCACTTCCCATTGACTTTTCCACATATTTGGGACGTTGCTATGGCAACACATTTATAGATAGGGGGTGGTTGTCATTGGCTTTTATGCTCCTCATGACATAAGAGATGTGTGTACCAAATTCCATGTCTCTATGACAAACTAAATTCTTGGGTCCCATTATAAGTTTGTAGGGGGCGCTGGAGAGCCATTTCTAAAGATAACCCTTTTATTTACATATCTTTGTGTTCAGGTCATGAATGTGCACAAACGCCTTTTTGGGTCCGACTTGATCCGAGAAGGCGTTTGAGAGTTAAGAGACATTTTATTTTCACAAAAATGGCCACCTCGTTACAGGCTTGCCACACCCATACCCGATAAGATATCAACAATAAAGTCACAAATTTGGTTGGCACACGTGTCTAGATGATACTCACCAAATTTGGGGCCATTTAAATTAAAACACAATGATTTGCATCTTCTTGCGCAAGGGGTGCGATTTTAGTGGCCATGCGTTTCACCCCACATGGCGGACTTCCTGTTGAGTTTAGGGTGTGGCTGTCATAGACTTTTCTGTTTGCCCTGAGGTGTCCTATTGATGTACTAAGTTTCATTTTTCTACGTTGGAAAAAGTTACTTTCACTTTCCATAGGCCCAATGTATTTTGACTTTTCTAGGGGTCGCCACTGAGTCATTTTTCATTTTTTTTTTTTCGGGGACTTCAAATACATATATTTTTCGCTGGGCTTGAAGTCTGGGAGCAATAAAAATGACTTTTAGTTGTTGGTTTACTGGGTCAAATTGAGAATCATTTTGCAGAAAAATTATAATAAAAAAATATATACCGAATTATAATAAAAAAAAATATAACTCGAGCAAAAAAGTCTAGAAAAACACTTGTCTCATTTACATACATGTGTTTAGCTCATTTTGCCCAAGTTTGGTGTCTGTGGAATGAAGCAGCTATTTTTGTTGTTTTTAAAAAAGAGGTGTATTCTAAGTCGGACCAAATTTTCAATTCAAAATGGCCGCCTTCCCGTGTGTGATAGGGTGTGGTCCCCATTGGCTTTTTTGTTCATAAGCCCATGGTGGATGTGTGTACCAAGTTTCATTTTTCTACGTTGGAAAAAAGTTACTTTCACTTTCCATAGGCCCAATGTATTTTGATTGTGTAGGGGTCGCCACTGAGTCATTTTTCGTATTTTTTCAGACTTCAAATACATAAATTTTTCGCCGGAGCTTAAAAATTGGACCAATAAAAATGACTTTTCGTTCATGTTCACTTGGTCAAATTTAGGATCATAGGTCGACAATAAAAATAAATAAAAAAATAAATAAATAAATAAAAATTAAAGCCGCAAGCGGCGATAAAGGCCCTCGCCTCCCTTGAGACCGCGGAGACACATGCACTCGGAGGATCGCATTTTCTGCTTTAAAGCGTAAACTTCACGGTAATGTCAAATAACCGGACCTGTGCTACTGCTGGGGCCTGCTACACCACCTTGTAATTTAGAGTTAAAGGTCTCCACAATCCCTGGTTTTCCTGGGAGCTGTCTGAACCTTTGAAAATAATAGATTATGCTTGGGCTAAGGCGAGAAAAACAAAGTACTGGCTGGAGATTTGAGTTGACTCAGAATTCGCTGCACCCCCCTGTTTAAAAAGGCAAAATGTAAATATTACTTGTCTAAAAGTACAAGTTTACAAGTTCCAAAGGATTCTGAGGAGTTTTCTAAGACTCTAGCCTCGGCTCTGGAGGGGCCTCCTCTAAAGGAAGGATCCTGGCAATTGGGAAATGGCATTTATTTCCCAAAGAAATGGCTGCCTCTTCACAGACTTATTACGACCACAGCCACAAATGTATCAAAAAACAAATTGATAACTTTTTTGGCACACGTGTCTAGATGATACTCACCAAATTTGGAGCTGTTTAGATGAAAAGCCTTTAGACACAAGGGGTGCAATTTAGGTGGTCACGCATTCCACCCAACATAGTAGATTTCCTGTTGAGTTTACGGTATGGCTGTAATAAACTTTTCTGTTTTCCCTGAGGTGTCCTATGGATGTACCAAGTTTTGTATTTCTACATTGGAAAAATATACTTTCATTTTCCATAGAACCAATGTATTTTGACTTTTCTAGGGTCGCCACTGAGTCATTTTTCATATTTTTTTCGGGACTTCAAATACATACATTTTTGCCGGGCTTGAAGTCTGGGACCAATAAAAATGACTTTTAGTTGCACGTTTACTGGGTCAAATTGAGGATCATTTTGCAGAAAAATTATTATAAAAATATATACCAAATTATAATAAAATAAAATATAACACGAAAAAAGTCTAGAAAAACGCCTGTCTATTTTACATACATGTGTTTAGCTCATTTTGCCCAAGTTTGGTGTCTGTGGAATGAAGCAGCTATTTTCTGTGTTCTTTTAAAAAAGAGGTGTATTCTAAGTCAGTTCACATTTTCTATTCAAAATGGCCGCCTTCCCGTGTGTGATAGGGTGTGGTCCCCATTGGCTTTTTGTTCATAAGCCCATACTGGATGTGTGTACCAAGTTTCATTTGCCTACGACAAACTAAAATTTTCACTTCCCATTGACTTTTTCCAAATATTTGGGACGTTGCTATGGCAACACATTTATAGATAGATGGTGGTTGTCATTGGCTTTTATGCTCGTCATGACATAAGAGATGTGTGTACCAAATTTCATGTCTCTATGACAAACTAAATTCTTGGGTCCAATTATAAGTTTGTAGGGGCGCTGGAGAGCCATTTCTAAAGATAACCCTTTTATTTACATATTTTTGTGTTCAGGTCATGAATGTGCACAAACGCCTTTTTGGGTCCAACTCGATCCGAGAAGGCGTTTGAGAGTTAAGAGACGTTTATTTTCATAAAAATGGCCACCTCGTTACAGGCTTGCCACACCCATACCCGAGAAGATATCAACAACAAAGTCACAACTTTGGTTGGCACACGTGTCTAGATGATACTCACCAAATTTGGGGCCATTTAGATTAAAACACAATGATTTGCATCTGAGGGTGCGATTTTAGTGGCGGGTTTCACCCCACATGTCGGACTTCCTGTTGAGTTTAGAGTGTGGCTGTCATTGACTTTTCTGTTTGCCTGAGGTGTCCTATGGATGTACCAAGTTTCATTTTTCTACGTTGGAAAAAGTTACTTTCACTTTCCATAGGCCCAATGTATTTTGATTTTGTAGGGGCCGCCACTGAGTCATTTTTCGTATTTTTTTTTCGGCGACTTCAAATACATCAATTTTTCGGGCTTGAAGGCTGGGACCAATAAAATGACTTTTCGTTCATGTTCACTGGGTCAAATTTAGGATCATAGGTGGAAAAGAAAAATAAAAATAATAAAAAAAAAAATCGCAAAACAATAGGCCCTCCCGGTCATCACCGGCTCGGGCCAAAAAAAAAAAAAAAAAATCCGAGCAAAAACAATAGGCCCTCCCGGTCATCACCGGCTCGGGCCTAATAATCACATTTCAGCGCCCAATATCATCATCATTAAATTATATTACTTTAATTATTTCTATTTTATTTTAGTCATTGGACTGTGTTATAATGCATAACTATTTTCTTTCATTGTTTAATTTATTGTTAAGCCCTTCTTTTTAATATTGGATATAAAGACTTAAAAAAATACTGATCATTCAGACAAGCCTATACCTTCTTATCATTTATTTTACCATAAAGTTACGTACATCCAGATAAAAATATATTTGATCATTATTTTAGTAGAATAAGGATATCCGATTTTATGTGTGATCATTATAATTGTTTAAATCTTCTGACTGCTCTGTATCAACACGAGAGAAGAAAGTGGAGTATTTATAGATTATTTTGATTTGGTAGTGACTACAGACTTTTACTCCCGTCACGTAAAGCGTCCTCTTGTTTCAAGCGTTAGTTTTTAAGTCTCAGTCACATGAACACTCACTGCAGCTTCAAAACAAGCTCTGGAGCATGATTTCATGAGGAAAGCAGTGGGTCTCAGAGCAAAGTGGAGCCCAGACAGAGCAGACAGGTGTAACACCTGTCAGGACTTGATCCAAGGCCAGGCAGAGGGATGTGGATAATAGCAGCTTCTAAAGCCCTGCTTTCTCCTTGTTTAAACTTTCACTCTTAACGTGTATATTCTTTATTTAGCCATGCACTGTTCTGGCTGTGGAACAATGTTTTTTTTTTTTAAGCAAAAAAATTATACAGGATACAAGCCCAAATTATTTAGAGAATATTTGTTTTAAATATTGTAATTAATAATGATCAATTTTAAGGACTTCCGGGTGACGCCATGCTGACAGCAGGTCCGTCCAAAAGTTTAATAATTTCCTGATAAAACCAATAAAATACTCGGTGACCATTAACAAATTCAACATGTCGACAACTAGAGGTAGAGGACAATGCAAACAGGACTCAGTTAAGGAAAAAGAGTTCTGTGCTAACATGCGGGATTCCGAGTCATTCTGGCAGAGCTCGAGAAGCTGAGGAAACCAAGATGGACACACTCAGACTCAGCTATCTTTAATACGGCTGGAAACGTCGTTTGGGGAACTGAAAGGAGAGCTTACCGAACTACAAAAGAGATCAGTGCTAATGAAGACATAGCCAGGCGTCATGAGCGGGCCCTTCGCTACTTACTGCACGATGTGAAGAGATGCAAAATCGTTTAAGGCAAAACAATCTGAGGATTTATAAAGTGGCTGAAGGGTGCGAAGGAAGAGATGTTAAGGGGTTTGTACATGATTTGCTTAATTCAGCTCTTCAGCTTCCCCCTGAACTTAACATTATCATTGAGAGAGCACACAGGGCGCCTACTGCTAAGCCCAAAAACGCTGAAGCTGCCCCTCGTTCGCTGGTCGTTAGGTTTCTAGACTTTTCAGTGAAAGAAATCATAATGAGACAGGCCTGGGAGCAGAAAAAAGTCATATACAAAGGAAAACAGATCTACTTTGATCATGACTTCTCTTCTGAACTGCAGAAGAAAAGGGCGCTGTGCGTGATACAGTTAAGCAGCTAAAGATGAAGAACACTAGGGCAAAGTGTGTTTTTCCGGCACAGCTGAGAGTCTTTATGGAGGATGGCGTGAAGACCTACCCGACATTGGCAGACGCTGTGCCGGCACTTGAGAAGTTGGGGGTGCACGCCCAAGTGGATGAGAGAGAGCGACTGGAGATGGAGCTGTGCCAAAACGGGTGGAATGCAGCCGGAAGGAGACCCATTGGAGGACCAGCAACACTTACCAACGCCGAAATCAAAGCCTTCTTTAACAAGGATAACTAAATAGTACATCCGCTGAGTACATCTTTCTAATTAATCTAGTATGGTAAGGAGGGGGGAAAAAAAGAAAGAACAATCACAATATGGACGAGACGCGAGAACCACTTTAAGTGGAGGACCACCTTTCCAGAGCCAAGTCGCTAACGAAGCACTCTGGGAGTGACAGCGATACCGCACAAGTTTAACTGTGCCATAGCAATGCTACAGGAAACACATCTGTCTGAGAAGGAGCACATGAAACTGAGGAGACAGGGGTAGATCAGCAATATAACTCCTCAGATCGCTATCCTTTTTAGCAAATCAGTGTATTTTTGCCACGAGAAAACCTTTTCTGATAAGGATGGGAGATTTCTGATGCTTATTGGGTGTATAGGGGGCACTAAAATGACTTTGGTGAATTGATATGCCCCAAATGAGGATTGTCCAATTTTCTTTAAAAATATTGCACTCCTGATAGTAGACAAGGCTGAAGGGACTGTTCTTATAGGGGGGACTTTGACTGTGTTCTGAGAGCATCTATAGACTGACTCCCTGCTGACCTTGGTCCAAGGACTAGGAAATCTCTCTGTGCACTGATGGACGAGTTGGGTTTGATCACTGATGGACGAGTTGGGTTTGATCACTGATGGACGAGTTGGGTTTGATCACTGATGGACGAGATGGGTTTGATCACTGATGGACGAGTTGGGTTTGATCACTGATGGACGAGTTGGGTTTGATAACTGATGGACAAGTTGGGTTTGATAGATGTTTGGCGTCGCCTGCATCCCAAGGAAAAAGATTTCACTTTTTTTTCAAATGTACATGGTAGTCACTCTAGATTAGATATGTTTTTGATGACAGGTGTAGATTCCTATAGAGTGACCCAATGTAGTATTGAAGCAATTACCATCTCAGATCACGCACCAGTCTCTTTGAGTTAAAGTTGAGTCCAAATAATAATTTTAAATACTGGAGAGCAAATGTATCTATTCTAAATAACGAAGCGATTCAACAACAAATTAGGAAAGGGTTATTAGAGTATATTCAATTTAATGACAATGAGATCGTAAGTCCATCAGTGTTATGTGTGTCCTGAGAGGAAAAAAAGTATTTTGAATTTGGTAACAGGGCAAGTAGATTGTTAGCATGACAAGCGTGACTGAGAGGGAAGCCGATCTATTGACACGCCCAATACAAGAGAGGAAATAAAAAACAATATTTTAAAACTTAAAAATAATAAATCTCCAGGAGTGGACGGCCTCCCAGGTGAATACTATAAAATGTTTGAAGGAGAGCTTACACCTCTTCTGGAGAAAGTTTATAATTATGCACTTTCAGAGGGGGATCCTCCTCAGTCATGGTCTGAAGCAATTATAAGGATGGTAAGGATCCTACTTTGTGCTCGTCTTATCGTCCCATCAGTCTCCTCTGCGTGGATTTAAAGATACTGACTGCCATCATTGCAAACAGAATACAAAAATATATGAGAAAACTTGTGAAACCCGTAGACAGTAGACAGGGGACCGACAATGTTCGAAGAGCTTTAAATCTTTAAACAGTGGCTCGGTCAATGCTTCTCAGGTTGGATACTGAGAAGGCTTTTGATCGGGTGGACTGGGGTTTCCTAAAACAGACATTGAGGCACATGGGCTTTAGTGTGACATTTATAAAGTGGGTCCAAACGTTCTATAATAATCCAAAGTCACGAGTAAGGGTCAATGGACACTGCCCAAAATTCTTCCTCCTGGGACGCAGCAGGGTGAGGTTCTCTGACCCTTTCCATTTGCTTTGAGTAGAACCGTTAGCTGAACCAACCCTCTTATACAAGAAATAAGAGATGAATCCAATGTTCAACATAAATTGTCACTTTTCGCTGATGATATTTTATTATTTTTTGAAAACCCTATTACTTCTGTTTCAGCTTCGCTTCACTGTCTTAAGGAATACAGTATTTTATCAGGTTATAATTAATATAACATATGATAAATATAAATATATATAATAAATAATATAATATATTAATAAATTAATACAAACAAATCCGTAGCCTTAATGATTGTAGGGACTTGGCCATTGCAGCTGGAGGAACAGGACAAGATTGGAGCAGGACAGGACAAGATTGGAGCGGGACAGGACAAGATTGGAGCAGGACAGGACCGGCCTGGAGTGGGACAGGACCCGCCTGGAGCGGGACAGGACCGGATTGGAGCGGGACAGGACAAGGTTGGAGCAGGACAGGACAAGATTGGAGCGGGACAGGACCGGCCTGGAGCGGGACAGGACCGGATTGGAGCAGGACAGGACAAGATTGGAGTGGGACAGGACCGGATTGGAGCAGGACAGGACAAGATTGGAGTGGGACAGGACCGGATTGGAGCAGGACAGGACAAGATTGGAGCGGGACAGGACTGGCCTGGAGCGGGACAGGACCGGATTGGAGCAGGACAGGACAAGATTGGAGTGGGACAGGACCGGACTGGAGCGGGACAGGACCGGACTTCAGAAGAAGGTGGAGAGGCTGAGGACGGAGAACACAGAGCTGAAGAACAGAATCCAGCAGCTCATAGTGGAGTTCTGTCCTCACTGTGTGTCCATGCTCCTGTCTCTGGAGTCGAAGCTGAAAGAGACAAGTCGACTCAACAAAGAGAACAAGGCCCTGGTCAACGTCATCGTCCAGCTCCAGAACCAGGTGACATATCCTGATAGGTCACGCACCCAGAAGCGACTGAAATGATAGGACTAGATAGTCGCTACATTATGTCTATGTCTATGTTTTAATTAGCATGAAGGACATGACATGAGCAGGACAAAAGGCAAACAAAGCCCCACTAATTAATCCCTTGGTACTTTCAAATTTAATAACTCAAAGACACAGAATTACACCAAAACCCATTTACAGATGGCTGAGCCACACCAAAGTGCTTCACAATAAAATGCACCAAGTGCAATAAACAAAGGAAGACAAAGAAGAAATAATAATTATAATATATAAACAGATTAAAATAGAATGAAAAGGGCAACAATACAAATAACTGCAAGAGTTAAAATGATGTAAAAGAACATTTGAATAATAGCCAGGGGTCCTATATACTGGCACTTAAAAAAAAGAGACACTAATCAAAGGCTAGAGAAAAGAGGTGAGTCTTCAAAAGAGACTTAAAAATGTTTAGAGACGGGACTTCCGCTTCCGGCCAAATGGAGTGTGCAACGAAGTTGGCAGCTCCGCACAAGTTTTAACAATTTAAATATCCAGGGTCAACGAACATCGCCCTTTGTCAGTAATTTACCTATAAAAATAATTTAGGACAATATTGGATATGAAGGGCACTCGGAAATACACACAAAAAACTCTACAAGCCACACCCTCAACGGTTGGCACTGCTCCGGCTAACGACTCTGCTAGCAAGGCCTCGACCGGCACTGCTCCGGCTAACGACTCTGCTAACAAGGCCTCGACCGGCACTGCTCCGGCTAACGACTCTGCTAACAAGGCCTCGACCGGCACTGCTCCGGCTAACGACTCTGCGAATGCTATTGCAGCACAGGCTGACAAAGCCCCGGCTAACACTGCTCCAGATAATGCAAAAATCGAGATTATGCACCAAGATATACGCAAAGACATCACATCGCTGCGGGAGGAAGCTAAAGCGGACATCAACATACTTTGAAATGAACTTTCACAGAAAATAGAAACATTGCACAGAGCCCACACTGAAACGGCAGACACACAGAGAGAGATGGAAAGATCTCTCTGCGACGTTTCGGATAAAATAACCGCCATGGACAAAGCACACGCAACCTTACAGAAGGACTACAATAAACTGCAGGAAAAATACATGGACCTGGAGAACAGAAGTCGCAGGCAAATCCTACGCGTGGTGGGACTCAACGAAGAGATGGAGGATGGGAACCCAAGTCGCTTCATAGCAGAGTTTTTTTCAGAAGTGCTCGGTGAAGAAAACTTTGAATCACCAATCCTGATAGATCGAGCTCAAAGAACCCTGGCTCCTAAACCCCGAGCAGGAGAGCGCCCGAGAGCGATGATAGTTCGCCTACATTACTACACCGACAGGGAGAAGATTCTGCAACTATCCAGGAGCAAAGGCAACCTATTTTACCAAGGAACACCTGTACATATTTTCCCGGATATGAGTCCAGAGGTCAGCAAGCTGCGAGCTTCTTTCAACCCGGTTAAGGTGAAACTACGCAACGCTGGAATACCCTACAGTCTGTACTACCCGGCAAAGTTGATCATAACGATGGGCAACACCAAACTCTTGTTCACGGACCCACGGGTAGCTGAAAACTTTATCAAATCCCAGGCCCCAACAATTGCACAGGGAGTAGAGGATTAAAGGTATTTGAGTATTCCTTTCAACAGATAATTGTGATGCCACCAAGAAAAACATTCTAAAAGACATTTCCCTTTTGACTGTAACACATGTTTAATTTAGAGGATATTAGAATAAGGTTGATAGAAAGAAAAGGAGGTGTGGGTGTGTGTGAATGCGTGGGTATATGTAGGCATATGTATATTTATTTTACTGTATTTTATAATTATTATACAAGAGATCTGACCCAGGAGTATATAGTATACAACTTTAGGAGTTAAGTGAGTAAGTCAAGTGTCCACGGACTTCGGGATTAGGAACGTAGGGATCTTTATGAAGATCTTTTTTGTTCTTTTACCCTAGCACTTTTAGTTTAGGGATGTTGAAAAAGTTCTTATGTTCAGTCTTACTACTTCAGAGTAAGTTGTTTTAACAGAACTTTTTCGAGGACTTTAGATAGAAAAGGTAAATTGGAGACAGGACGGAAATTATTTAGGCATCCAGGATCCAGAGTAGGTTTTTTGAGTAAGGGTTTGACCACAGCCTGTTTGAAGAGGGAAGGAACGGTGCCAGTAGACAAGGACAAGTTTATAATGTTTAACATAATTTGCCCTACATAGGGCCAGAGTTCTTTAAGCTGTTTTGCTGGCAGGATATCCAGAAGGCACGTAGTTGCTTTACATGAAGAAACCACCTTTGTCAGCTCATCAAGGGATACAGGATCTAAGACTGAGAGACAAGAGGTCAGTGGATCCAAGTGAATGGGACCCGGAGCTGAGGAAGACAAAACCAAAATATTATCCCAAAAGTCTTGTGCACTAAAGGGAGAGGAGTCTTCAGTTGTTCTCGGTTGGATTAGTTTAGCAACTGTCCCAAATAGTTGACCTAAAAATAACATGACCACACAAGGGAGACAAAGACTAGGGACACAAGACAACACACACTGGGTATAAACCATAACAAATTGACTGGGAAATCTGTACATGTACTTGTTGTTGCACTTCCATATCTGATAACTTTTGTTTGTGTTGCTTTCCATGTATCCGGAGCTTGTTGGTGAGATTGATGAATGTGGCCATTGCTGGGTCAACATTCCTGGACATGCACCTGCCAAACGACTAAGGTCAAGGCTTTGACCTCAGATGAACACTTTGATATCTGAGGGACGTTATTGTTTGCATGAACACCAACGGGACAACAGCTCCAGGACGGATCATACTACAGACCTAAGGGCCGTATGGTTCATTGAATTTATTATGCTGAAGAGAATTGATTTTAATCATTATGAATGTGCACAAGTCTCACTCCATGTGTTTTTCTTTTCGTTACAGGGACACTGTTGTAAGAATTCTATATCCTTATATTATCCAGAGAGACACGGAGACAGATTATATTATAAAAAGCGAAAGGCCAGGTTTTATTCTTGCAAGAATGAAGCAAAGACACGTATCAAAGGTACAGAAGTGAATTTGCTTAAAGAAGTAAACAAAACATGAGATTTTATATCAATGCAGTGGGGGCTGTCAGTGGGAGGTGTATCTCTCATACACCCTCCCCAAGGCCCCAGCTCCAGGTGCAGAAGTCCCCCGGCAAACCATGTCTCTAGTTATGTCTACTCCATGCTTGGACTAATATGGAGGACATAACATGATTTGACATGACCTGTAGAGAACTATGAGCACCCAGTAACTATAAACAATATAAACATTTATAATAATAAAATATATTATAACAGACAGAAATGGACAGGCAGGGACAGGCTGGTCTGTGTTGAGTCTGTGTTGAGTCTGTTTTGAGTCTGTTTTGAGTCTGTGTTTAGTCTGTGTTCGGTCTGTGTTGAGTCTGTGTTGAGTCTGTTTTGAGTCTGTGTTGAGTCTGTGTTGGGTCTGTGTTGGGTGTGTGTGGAGTCTGTGTTGGGTCTGTGTTGAGTCCGTTTCAGTCTGTGTTGGGTCTGTATTCAGTTAGTGTTTGGTCTGTGTTGAATCTGTGTTGATTCTCTGTTCAGTCTGTGTTGAGTCTGTGTTTGGTCTGTGTTTGGTCTGTGTTCAGTCTGTGTTGAGTCTGTGTTTGGTCTGTGTTTGGTCTGTGTTCAGTCTGTGTTCGGTCTGTGTTGAGTCTGTTTTGGGTCTGTTTTGAGTCTGTGTTGAGTCTGTGTTGAGTCTGTGTTGGGTCTGTGTTGGGTCTGTGTTGAGTCTGTGTTGAGTCTCTGTTGAGTCTGTGTTGAGTCTCTGTTGAGTCTGTGTTAAGTCTCTGTTGGGTCTGTTTTGAGTCTGTGTTGGGTCTGTGTTGAGTCTGTGTTGAGTCTGTGTTGGGTCTCTGTTAAGTCTGTGTTGGGTCTGTGTTGAGTCTGTGTTAAGTCTCTGTTGGGTCTGTTTTGAGTCTGTGTTGGGTCTGTGTTGAGTCTGAGTGTGGTCTGTATTGGGTCTGTATTCAGTCTGTGTTTGGTCTGTGTTTGGTCTGTGTTTGGTCTGTGTTTGGTCTGTGTTCAGTCTGTGTTCGGTCTGTGTTGAGTCTGTTTTGGGTCTGTTTTGAGTCTGTGTTGAGTCTGTGTTGGGTCTGTGTTGAGTCTGTGTTGAGTCTCTGTTGAGTCTGTGTTGAGTCTCTGTTGAGTCTGTGTTAAGTCTCTGTTGGGTCTGTTTTGAGTCTGTGTTGGGTCTGTGTTGAATCTTTGTTGATTCTCTGCTCAGTCTGTGTTCAGTCTGTGTTTGGTCTGTGTTGAGTCTGTGTTGGGTCTGTGTTGAGTCTGTGTTGGGTCTGTGTTGAGTCTGTGTTGAGTCTATGTTGAGTCTCTGCTCAGTCTGTGTTCAGTCTGTGTTCGGTCTGTGTTGAGTCTGTGTTGGGTCTGTGTTGGGTCTGTTTTGGGTCTGTTTTGAGTCTGTGTTGAGTCTGTGTTGGGTCTGTGTTGGGTCTGTGTTGAGTCTGTGTTGAGTCTCTGTTGAGTCTGTGTTGAGTCTCTGTTGAGTCTGTGTTAAGTCTCTGTTGGGTCTGTTTTGAGTCTGTGTTGGGTCTGTGTTGAGTCTGTGTTGAGTCTGTGTTGGGTCTGTTAAGTCTGTGTTGGGTCTGTGTTGAGTCTGTGTTAAGTCTCTGTTGGGTCTGTTTTGAGTCTGTGTTGGGTCTGTGTTGAGTCTGTGTTGAGTCTGTGTTGGGTCTCTGTTAAGTCTGTGTTGGGTCTGTGTTGAGTCTGTGTTAAATCTCTGTTGGGTCTGTGTTGAGTCTGTGTTGGGTCTGTGTTGAATCTTTGTTGATTCTCTGCTCAGTCTGTGTTCAGTCTGTGTTGAGTCTGTGTTGGGTCTGTTTTGGGTCTGTTTTGAGTCTGTGTTGAGTCTGTATTCAGTCTGTGTTGGGTCTGTGTTGAGTCTGTGTTGGGTCTGTGTTGAGTCTGTGTTGGGTCTGTGTTGAGTCTGTGTTGAGTCTCTGTTGGGTCTGTGTTGGGTCTGTTTTGAGTCTGTTTTGAGTCTGTGTTCGGTCTGTGTTGGGTCTGTTTTGAGTCTTTTTTTAAAGTGTTTAAGAATGTTTTGAGTCTGTTTTGTGTCTGTGTTTAGTCTGTGTTCGGTCTGTGTTGAGTCTGTGTTGAGTCTGTGTTGGGTCTGTGTTGAGTCTGTTTTGAGTCTTTTTTGAGTCTGTGTTGAGTCTGTGTTGGGTCTGTGTTGAGTCTGTGTTGAGTCTGTGTTCGGTCTGTGTTGGGTCTGTTTTGAGTCTTTTTTTAAAGTGTTTAAGAATGTTTTGAGTCTGTTTTGTGTCTGTGTTTAGTCTGTGTTCGGTCTGTGTTGAGTCTGTGTTGGGTCTGTGTTGAGTCTGTGTTGGGTCTGTGTTGGGTCTGTTTTTTGTCTTTTTTGAGTCTGTGTTGGGTCTGTTTTGAGTCTGTGTTGAGTCTGTATTCAGTCTGTGTTGGTTCTGTGTTGAGTCTGTGTTGGGTCTGTATTCAGTCTGTGTTTGGTCTGTGTTGAGTCTGTATTGGGTCTGTATTCAGTCTGTATTCAGTCTGTGTTTGGTCTGTGTTGAGTCTGTATTGGGTCTGTATTCAGTCTGTGTTTGGTCTGTGTTGAGTCCGTATTCAGTCTATGTTCAGTCTGTGTTGGTTCTGTATTCAGTTAGTGTTTGGTCTTTGTTGAGTTTGTGTTGGGTCTGTGTTGAGTCTGTGTTGGGTCTGTGTTGGTTCTGTGTTGAGTCTGTGTTGGGTCTGTATTCAGTCTGTGTTTGGTCTGTGTTGAGTCTGTATTGGGTCTGTATTCAGTCTGTATTCAGTCTGTGTTTGGTCTGTGTTGAGTCTGTATTGGGTCTGTATTCAGTCTGTATTCAGTCTGTGTTTGGTCTGTGTTGAGTCTGTATTGGGTCTGTATTCAGTCTGTGTTTGGTCTGTGTTGAGTCCGTATTCAGTCTATGTTCAGTCTGTGTTGGTTCTGTATTCAGTTAGTGTTTGGTCTTTGTTGAGTTTGTGTTGGGTCTGTGTTGGGTCTGTTTTGAGTCTTTGTTAAAAGTGTTTAAGAATGTTTTGAGTCTATTTTGTGTCTGTGTTTAGTCTGTGTTGGGTCTGTGTTGAGTCTGTGTGGGGTCTGTGTTGAGTCTGTGTTGAGTCTGTGTTTAGTCTGTGTTGGGTCTGTGTTGAGTCTGTTTTGAGTCTGTGTTCGGTCTGTGTTGAGTCTGTGTTGAGTCTGTGTTTAGTCTGTGTTGGGTCTGTGTTGAGTCTGTGTTGGGTCTGTGTTGAGTCTGTGTTGAGTCTCTGTTGGGTCTGTGTTGAGTCTCTGTTGAGTCTGTGTTGAGTCTGTTTTGAGTCTGTGTTTAGTCTGTGTTCGGTCTGTGTTCGGTCTGTGTTCGGTCTGTGTTTAGTCTGTGTTGGGTCTGTGTTTAGTCTGTGTTGGGTCTGTGTTGAGTCTGTGTTGAGTCTGTTTTGGGTCTGTGTTTAGTCTGTGTTGGGTCTGTGTTCGGTCTGTGTTGGGTCTGTTTATAGTCTTTGTTAAAAGTGTTTAAGAATGTTTTAAGTCTGTTTTGTGTCTGTGTTTAGTCTGTGTTCGATCTGTGTTGAGTCTGTGTTGGGTCTGTGTTGAGTCTGTGTTGAGTCTCTGTTGGGTCTGTGTTGGGTCTGTTTTGAGTCTTTTTTGAGTCTGTGTTGAGTCTGTGTTTGGTCTGTTTTGAGTCTGTGTTGGGTCTGTGTTGAGTCTGTTTTGGGTCTGTGTTGGGTCTGTTTTGAGTCTGTGTTGGGTCTGTTTTGAATCTGTGTTGAGTCTGTATTCAGTCTGTGTTGGTTCTGTGTTGAGTCTGTGTTGGGTCTGTATTCAGTCTGTGTTTGGTCTGTGTTGAGTCTGTATTCAGTCTGTGTTGGTTCTGTGTTGAGTCTGTGTTGGGTCTGTATTCAGTCTGTGTTGAGTCTGTGTTGGGTCAGTGTTGGGTCTGTTTTGAGTCTGTGTTGAGTCTGTGTTGGGTCTGTGTTGGGTCTGTTTTGAGTCTTTGTTAAAAGTGTTTAAGAATGTTTTGAGTCTGTTTTGTGTCTGTGTTTAGTCTGTGTTGGTTCTTTGTTGAGTCTGTGTTGGGTCTGTTTTGAGTCTGTGTTGAGTCTGTGTTGGGTCTGTGTTGGGTCTGTTTTGAGTCTTTGTTAAAAGTGTTTAAGAATGTTTTGAGTCTGTTTTGTGTCTGTGTTTAGTCTGTGTTGGTTCTTTGTTGGGTCTGTGTTGGGTCTGTTTTGAGTCTGTGTTGAGTCTGTGTTTAGTCTGTGTTCGGTCTGTGTTCGGTCTGTGTTGAGTCTGTGTTGGGTCTGTGTTGGGTCTGTGTTCGGTCTGTGTTGAGTCTGTGTTGGGTCTGTATTCAGTCTGTGTTGGGTCTGTGTTGGGTCTGTGTTGAGTCTGTGTTGGTTCTTTGTTGGGTCTGTGTTGGGTCTGTTTTGAGTCTGTGTTGAGTCTGTGTTGGGTCTGTGTTGAGTCTGTTTTGAGTCTGTGTTTAGTCTGTGTTCGGTCTGTGTTCGGTCTGTGTTGAGTCTGTGTTGGGTCTGTATTCAGTCTGTGTTTGGTCTGTGTTCAGTCTGTGTTGCGTCTGTGTTGAATCTGTGTTGATTCTCTGTTCAGTCTGTGTTTATTCTGTGTTTGGTCTGTGTTAAGTCTGTGTTCGGTCTGTGTTGAGTCTGTTTTGGGTCTCTTTTGGGTTTGTGTTAAGTCTGTACTGAGTCTGTGTTGAATCTGTGTTTGGTTTGTGTTGAGTCTGTGTTGAGTTTGTGTTTGGTTTGTGTTGAGTCTGTGTTGAGTCTGTTTTGAGTCTGTGTTTGGTCTGTGTTGAGTCTGTGTTGAGTTTGTGTTTGGTTTGTGTTGAGTCTGTGTTAAGTCTGTTTTGAGTCTGTGTTTGGTCTGTGTTGAGTCTGTGTTGAGTTTGTGTTTGGTTTGTGTTGAGTCTGTGTTGAGTTTGTGTTTGGTTTGTGTTGATTCTGTGTTGAATCTGTTTTGAGTCTGTGTCAGGTCTTTGTTGAGTCTGTGTTCGGTTTGTGTTGAATTTGTGTTTAGTCTGTGACCTCTAGTGATGGGTCGTTCATGAGTGAGTTGGCTCTAAGACCCGGCTCTTTTAAGTGGACGATGGGAGCCGGCTCACATATCTGAAGAGCTGACTCTATTTTTTTTTAATATAGCCGATAGTAATCAAACCATTATGTAATAATAAAATATTGAATTATTTTAATTTAGTAAAAAAAATTGACTAATTATTCAATGAACAACACAAAAATATAATTCTTTAGTTTCAACTGTCTATTCCTGTCAATTATACACGAGGTGTCAGCCAATTATATTAGAAGGGAGGGGTGAACGCTCCAGTTCTACGCACAACCTACACCGGTTTATGCGAACTGTGCACCTGTGCAACTGTGTCACTCAAGTAGGCCTACTCCTCAACCCACAACAAAGTCCTTCTATAAAGGACCAGTTTATGCAAAAGTCAATGTCTGTAGTGAAAATAGGCCGAATTGTTATTCCATTGGCAAAAGTTTATAATGCAAATGTTTAATAGCATTCTGTTTTTAAAATAACAAATTAATGCATTTTTAAAGAAATTGTGAGACATTGTGAGTATGATTTCATTTAATAATTTAATTATAACTGTTTTCACACATGTCATGGTCAAAGTAATAGTTAAAACATTTATTATTTAAAGAGCCGTTTGTGAGCCAAACTTTTACGTGAGCTGAGTCAAATGAGCCGGCGCATGAAAAAGAGACAGATTGCCCATCACTAGTGACCTCCTCTACCCTTACATTGCTTTATCATTCCTTCTATCCTTTTTTTCCTCCCACCTTTTTTCCGTTCTGTCTATCCAAACACTCACTTCCGGTAGAACTTTCCAAGATGGCGGCCGGATCCCGTTGCTAAACTTCTGCGGGACTTTCTTTAACTTAACTTTTCAGTCTTTTTTTTTCTTCTTCAAATTAAAGCCGATAACCACCGCTAACTGTTCACTCGACAGCGCACGGCTCTCCCGGAGGATGTCTCCGTTCATTTACACCGTTTAAAGGACTTTATTTCAGCGGAATTAACTAAAGGTAAGAAAGACAAGCCGTTAGCAGCTAACCGCTAGCTCTGCGCTAACCGTTTGTTTTGGTCATGTTTGGTTCAGTTTGCGGTGTTTTGCTGCACATTATCAACCAACACTGGGACAAACCAAGACGTAAAAAGAAGACAAATTTGTAAGAAACCGCAACAGAATGTAATGATTAATATTAATTAATATGCGTTAAAGTAGCGGTTTTTGTCGTTGGCCGTTTAAAACTTGTCAAACTGCTGCAGAATGTGTAAGAAAACAGGGACATACTCTGTTTAAAAGGTAATGTAGGTGGTAGCTGGTTCTGATGCTGTCAAGTGTTTAGTTTATGCACAAGTGTTAGTGACTCATTTGACTGAAGTGTAATTAATCTGACTGGCTTCTGCGGTGGTTATCTGTAGATGATATTGTTCTGATTATTAGAGGGAAATTAGTCCTGGAGGATCAGTTTCTATATGAAACAGAAAACTGTGAGACAGAATATTTGTGTATAAACAGTTGTTATAGAGTCTAAGGTGAATGGTTATAGGTCAAAGGTCAGCAGCACCAGTGTTTACAGGAGTTTTTATCGTTATATTTAATTGTTTGTTTGGTGAGATTTGGCTTTATTCTCATCCTATGATTTCATTATCTAGAAATTTCATCGGGTCAACAGTAAGATCTTAGGAAGTGCCTTAATTAAATTCAGTCAGTCTGTGTCAGCCTTTGTTTAGTCTGTGTAACTCCAGTGTAACCCCAGTATAACCATAGCCTGGTATACCAGGCCGTTTTCCTCTTTTCAAAAGCAGGACTGTCTGGTCCTTTTCTCACAGCAATTTTGTCAACGGACCAATCACAAGCCGTGTGTGTAACCCCATTATAACTCCCCATTGGCTTTTTTGTTCATAAGCCCATGGTGGATGTGTGTACCAAGTTTCATTTGCCTACAACAAACTAAAAATTTCACTTTCCATTGACTTTTTCCACATTTTTGGGACGTTGCTATGGCAACACATTTATAGATAGGGGGTGGTTGTCATTGGCTTTTATGCTCGTCATGACATAAGAGATGTGTGTACCAAATTTTATGTCTTTATGACAAACTAAATTCTTAGGTCCCATTATAGGTTTGTAGGGGGCGCTGGAGAGCCATTTCTAAAGATAACCCTTTTATTTACATATTTTTGTGTTCAGGTCATGAATGTGCACAAACGCCTTTTTGGGTCCAAATCGATCCGAGAAGGTGTTTGAGAGTTAAGAGACGTTTTATTTTCACAAAAATGGCCACCTCGTTACAGGCTTGCCACACCCATCCCCGATAAGATATCATAAACAAAGTCACAACTTTGGTTGGCACACGTGTGTAGATGATACTCACCAAATTTGGGGCCATTTAGATTAAAACACAAGGATTTGCATCTTTCTGCGCAAGGGGTGAGATTTTAGTGGCCATGCGTTTCACCCCACATGGCGGACTTCCTGTTAAGTTTAGGGTGTGACTGTCACTTTTTTGTTTGCCCTGAGGTGTCCTATGGATGTACCAAGTTTCATTTTTCTACGTTGGAAAAAAGTTACTTTCCCTTTCCATAGGCCCAATGTATTTTGATTTTGTAGGGGCCGCCACTGAGTCATTTTTCGTAATTTTTTTTCGGCGACTTCAAATACATAAATTTTTCGCCAAGCTTGAAGTCTGGGACCAATAAAAATGACTTTTCGTGCATGTTTACTGGGTCAAATTTAGGATCATAGGTCGACAAGAAAGATAAAAAAAAAAAAAAAATCCGAGCAAAAACAATAGGCCCTCCCGGTCATCACCGGCTCGGGCCTAATTAATTACTTTCAAAATTACTTTTTAAAGTATCAAAACTAAGGCATACATTAAAGTAATAATAATACAAAAACACTGCCTTTTAAGTCATGCAACTTAACTTTCAGAACTAAAAGTTAAACGTTCTGAACATAAGCCTTCTTCTTGGAATGCTCTCTGAAAACTCAGCTGCTCAGTGGAACATGAAGTAGCTGTCCGCACATCTGTTCATACGAAGCTGTGATGATTTACTGAAAAAGAGGTGAAAAAATAATTATTGATATTTATTACTAAGTAAGCTATAATATCATTATTATACAGCAAGTTCATGGCTGTGCATTTATAAATCCTATTCACTTGTTTTCTCCTGTTTGTTTCTTTGCTCATCACTATTGTTATCAATCCATTCCATTTTGCAGCTCACCCTCAAACCAAAACACTGCTAACTCCTTCCGTCTCCTTCCGCTTTGTGGGTGACGTAAACGCGCTGTCGCATTAAAAAAAATCATTGTGAAACAAACTGACTTGAGCTTAAAAATAAATTTTAAAAAGCTTTGAGGCAGAGGAATTTGCCTCGATCATTTTTTGTAATCGAGTTACTCGAGTTACTCGAGGAATCGTTTCAGCCCTAATTTTAATATATATCCTCAGCCACTCGTTCAGCTCAACTGCTTTGACGATGTTGCTCCCGTTGTCAGTTGTTATAGCAACCAGATACTTTTCTTGGAGTTTCCAGCTTGCAATTGCGTCCTGCAGGGCCTCAGCTATGTGCTCACCGGTGTGATCCTGGGGGAAATAACTTGTTTGCAGAGTTGCAGACACGCTGTTTTCATCTCCCAGTCTTGAATGAAGTGAACTGTCACGCTCATGTAAGGCTCACACGTCCTGCTCGACCACATATCGCTGGTCAACGCAAAATGGGTCACGTTAGCGAGCCGGTCAGCAAGGCGCTGTCTGATTTCAGTGTACATTTGTGGCAGTGCTTCTCGTGCAAAGTAGTTGCGACTGGGAAGCTCCTATCTCGGGTCCATAGTTTTCAGTAGCTTTTGGAATCCGACTTGTTCCACAGTTGCAACGGGGACCATATCTTTAGCAATGTGATAGGACACGGCTTTAGTTATAGTACACGCACATTGCAGGAAAATTAAGTTTGCAGTGAGCTTTGTTTCGGGGCTGGAGCTTTTTCGGGTTGTCGATGGCTCGCGGCTGTGGCTTCTGCAGCGCGCAGTTTCAAAGACTCTTCGTACTGCAGTTTGTGCCACTGTTTAAGGCGGTGAAAAAGATTTGTAGTGCTTCCACCCCTGGCTGTAACTTGTTTATTGCACTCCCTACAAATAACGTGTTGTTGCTCATCTGATACTTTGAATCCGAACCATCTCCAAATTACTGGTGGGACGGAGTGGTTCAGTGGTAGAGCAGTTGTTCTATAACCGGAAGGTTGGCGGTTCGATTCCCGCTCTGCCCTGTTCATACTGTCGTTGTGTCCTTGGGCAAGACACCTAACCCACCTTGCCTCCAGTGTCCGTAGCACTGGTGTATGAATGTGTGTGACTGTAGAGGTGTGTTTGGTGGAGGTAGGAGAAGGTTGAGCGCCGTTTGTATGGCAGCCCCCATCTCTGTCTGCCCCAGGTGTGAATGTGTGTGAATGGGGCGCGCTCCGCAGATGTAGTTGCTTCCTCCATGTTTGTTGAAGAGTGCGGTGGCGCGGGGAGCAGTGCAAATTTGAACTACATTTACATTTACTCATTTAGCTGACGCTTTTATCCAAAGCGACTTACATTGTTCTAATGTAATTACCAGTCTTATGGCGCTTTTCCACTACACAGTACCAGCTCGACTCGACTCGCCTCGGCTCGCTTTTCGCTCCGTTTTCCATTGCAGATAGTACCTCCACAATAGTACCTAGTCGTCATCATAGCGACGCCGCAAGAACCTGTCGTGACGTAATCTTCTACGCGACACACACCCGCTACTCACACACATAAACAATGGAGGAAATCGATGTTTTTCCCGAGGATGTTTTTTTATCCTCGGGATGTGGCTGTTTCTCACAGCAAGACAGCAAACGTTGTTTCAGGAGAGGCTGAGGGCAGCAAAAAGAAACAATGCTGATAACAGGAGAGTTTGGGAATTACTACAGAGTTCAGACTACGAGACGAATCTGTTTTTTCAAAGCCGACGCAAGAGGCTAAGTTATGCTAACGTTTACATATGTGTAAATACTATAAGTTACTACTTACAAAGTATTTGAACAACTTTATAGCTACCAGTATTACGTACTAAAATGTGTATGGTTTATGTGTTTCAGATCTGTAGAACAGCAGATCTACAACAGGAAAATATGTCGAGCACGGGTTGTGGTTGAAAACGCTTTTGGTAGACTGAAGGGAAGGTGGCGTTGTCTCATGAAAAGAAATGACTGTGATGTTACAATGGTGAAATCTATGATTCTTACTTGCTGTGCTTGCATAACCTTTGTGAGAGTCATGGAGAGGACTATGACAATGACTGGGATGCACCTGCAGCAGCAGAGCCTGTGGTGGCAGTGGCACAGGGTGTAGAGGAGGAAGGCAGTGATGTACGAGAGGGTCTGATGCGTTACTTTAATTGCTAAAAAAATAAATACATTATCGTTAAAAATGTTGTCTCTGCTGTTTTAAGGTTATCACAGTATAAAATCTGGAAATACATGGTCAAACCCTTGTACAAAAGCAAACCATCAAAAAAGACACTTATTTGTAATAAGTTTCAAAAAGTTTTATTTAACCACACACATACAAATAGAACAAACTCTAATATAAATTCACAAACAACTATATACATGTTACATGTAGTGCAAACAATTTTAAAAATGCTGTATTTAATTATTACATAATATACATTTTCAGTCCAGGGTGGTGGAACAGCGTCCCCCGGTTCAGTGCCTGTACAAGCTGGCTCAGGGTTCCCAGAAAGGCCTGGTTGAAGGACGACATTGCAGCAATCTCCTCCCTCCTCAAAGCCGCTTCTAGTTCTCTTGCATGTGCTGCATCGTCGAGTACCATCTGTAAATGCCGCTCTCGCTGTGTCCGGTTCAACTCCATCTGCTCCACATCAGATGTCTGCATCTCCTCAGGACAGTCAGATGCTCCTGCTCCTCTGTCGTTTCCTCCGTCCTGGACAAAAATAATTACAATGAATGAATTACAATAAAGATAAACGATTTCACGTTTAATTCAAACGTTGTGTGCATTTGAAATTACCATGTGTACAGTATACATACAGTATACAGTACACATGGTACGCATACACATTGTGTATGTCTCGAAAGTTATAAAAATACTGAACAGGTTTATTAATGAATCTTGATTCCCATAACTGGGAATGCTTCCTGTTGCTATGCAAGTACATTGACGTTATATTAATAATAATATATGATATACTAATGGGTTATAAACACGATTAATATTAATTTAATTATATTAATAAGTGTATATAGATTCACAGACAACAGGCTAGAAGGTTTTACTTTTTCTCCTATTATACTAACCGGTTGCCGGTGTGACGCTGGTGCCAATGGTTCTGGTGCTGTTGTTGATGCCGACGCTGCAGCCGATGCCAACGTGGCATCAGTGGGAGCCACAGAACCATTCTCGCTCGTCGAAAAGGAATCTTGAATAGAAAGATCATACAAAAGTCAACACACTACGAAATAGCAATGGCAGGCAGCTAGCAACTAGTTAGAGCTAAAAGGCGGGCGGCACGGGCGGCAGTAGCTCAGTGGGTAGAGCGGTCGTCTTTCAACCGGAAGGTAGGTGGTTCGATTCCCGCTCTCCCCACAGTTCATACTGTCGTTGTGTCCTTGGGCAAGACACTTAACCCACCTTGCCTCCAGTGACTGTAACACTGGTAATGTAATGTAATGTAAGTCGCTTTGGATAAAAGCGTCTGCTAAATGAATAAATGTAAATGTAAATGTAAAAGTTAGCGGCAATTGCTATCTGCGACACAAGTTTACAGTCTTCATTGTTATTAGTGAGCTTCAGCTTTCCAAACGCCAGCCTAAAGAAAACAAAACTCTCAAGCAGAGTGCACCTACAGGGTCAATGTAATGTAAACTTAAAACACTTACCGTCCTCCATCAGCGACTCGGAGACTTCTTTGTATACTCTTTCGTTCCTCGTTGCCCCATCAAGCTCTCGCTGGATCTTCTCTCGCAACCAAACAAAGAAAAGTCTGCACCTCCTCGTTTGACCACGGAGCATTTTTCCGAGTTGCCATAATACTAAAGTCTGGGACTGGGTAAATTATCACGCAATCTCTGGCCAAACTATTTAAAAATGGCGGGGTTATTCAGGATACTCCGTCTGGCGTGTACAATGATGACGCGGTGAACAGTGACGATTCTCTCTGGCCAATCAGCAGTCTGTCGTGTGTTCACGTCACAATTTAGTATAGCCACAGCCCGCTTAGAACCTCGCCGGAGGTGATACGAAAAAAAGGACCTGGAAGCAGGTACAGGTACAACTTTTACGCAGTGGAAAACCAAAAAAGGCGAGCCGAGTCGAGGCGAGTCGTGCTGGAACTGTGTAGTGGAAAAGCGCCATTACAGTCACTGGAGGCAAGGTGGGTTAAGTGTCTTGCCCAAGAACACAACGACAGTATGAACTGTGGGGAGAGCGGGAATCGAACCGCCTACCTTCCGGTTGAAGGACGACCACTCTACCCACTGAGCTACTGCAGCCCCTATATCTATATCGAACTATATCGATATATGCGATATGGTCTAATTCCATATCTCGTCTAAAAATATATCGATATATTTTTTTATAACGATATATCGCCCAGCCCTATGTCATTAATTCATTAATTTCCTACCGCTTTGTCCCATTAGAGGTCATGTGACTGGAGTAGGGCTGTAGTAATCGAATATTTTGGTAATCGAGTATTCTACCGAATATTTTATCGATTAATCGAGTAATCGGATAAAATGTATTTTTACTTAATTAAAGTGCAATATTAAATATGGAAGAGAAAATAAGACTCTAGGTCTCTTAAAAAGAACAACTACGTTTCATTTTTAAAAAGAAAATTTTAATTATTTTTTTAAATGCATAAAATGCAATGCATACATCAAAAATAAACATTTAGTTATTACCCATTGTTTCTCTGTCTGTACTTGTACTGTGAACAATAAAAATAAAGTGCATTTTAGTGCCATTCATTTGGGGTTTTAAATAAAGCATTTTCTGAGATGCAAAAACAAATAAAATTAATTACTCTCAAATTACTTTTTAAAGTATCAAAACTAAGGCATACATTAAATTAATAATAATAATAATACAAAAACACTGCCTTTTAAGTCATGCAACTTAACTTTCAGAACTAAAAGTTAAACGTTCTGAAGATAAGTCTTCTTCTTGGAATGCTCTCTGAAAACTCAGCTGCTCAGTGGAACATGAAGTAGCTGTCCGCACATCTGTTCATACGAAGCTGTAATGATTTACTGAAAAAGAGGTGAAAAAAACAAAACAATTATTGATATTTATTACTAAGTAAGCTATAATATCATTATTATACAGCAAGTTCATGGCTGTGTATTTATAAATACTATTCATGGCAATCAAACTAAATACTTGTGAATACTAAAATAATTTGTATTATGGCTGCTCGATATTGAAGAAAAATGTGATATGCGATAACTAACAAGATGCAATGTTCGATATACAATCATTGGATAATGTTTTGAGTGTGTAAAATAAATTTAAAATGTATATTTAAAAACTGTAAATGATATAACCAACATGCATGTTTTCACATTATAAATAATCTAGTATATTTCATCGTAAAAGCCAATCACAACTTATTTTTTGCAGTAAATTAAGTCCTTTGGTAGCCGTGGCATAGCTAAACTGCTGTTAAATAATCTGGTGGTGTAACCTCTGCAAGCGCTGTGCGGTTTCTTTTAACATAATTGTACTGCCCAACGTGGGTTGTCCATGACATAGTTAACATACTTGATTTAACAGCCTTCATCTTGACTAGCAATCACATTTATTTAATGCTGCATTGAATTTACCTTGTCCTGGAACTGTCTGGTCTCTGAGTAGAGAGGAGGTTCTCTGTTGCTGCTGCAGCATGGAGGCAAGGTGTTGTGGTATGCTAGCCTAGCTCGAGCTTGCCCAATGGACACATACGCCACAATGACGTTTAATATGAAACCCAAACCTTGGACAGTTTGAGTCGTTTTCTCCTGTTTGTTTCTTTGTTCATCGCTATTGTTATCAATCCCTTCCATTTTGCAGCTCAAGGGCAGCCCCTCAAATCAAAACACTGCTAGTCTGCTAACTCCTTCCGCCTACTTCACTCCTTCCGCTTAGGGTGACGTAAACGCGCTGTGTCACATAAAAAAATCATTGCTAAACAAACTGACGGGAGCTTAAAAATAAATTAAAAGAAGCTTCGAGGCAGAGGAATTTGCCTCAATATTTCATTAATTCGAGTTACTCGAGTTACTCGAGGAATCGTTTCAGCCCTAGACTGGAGCCTATCCCAGCAGCTTTGGGCCTGAGGCGGGGTACACCCTGGACAGTGACCAGTTAGTCGCAGGGTTAACATTTAGAGACAGACAGTGACAGACAACCATTCACTCTCACATTCATTCACTAGGGACACTTTAAAGTTGCCATTTAACCTGTACATGCATGTGTTTGGACGGTGGGAGGAAGCCGGAATACCCGGAGAGAACCCACGGTAACACGTGGAGGACATGCAGACTCCTCACAGAAAGACCAGAGACACCCATCTGTGCCATGTCCTTCATGCTAATCCAAGCAGGAACTAGCCATAACTAGGGCTGGGTATTGTTCAAAATCTTTCGATCCGGTGCCAATTTCGATACCTCAGTTTCGATACCGGTTCCTAACAATACTTTTTTCGATACCATGTGTTTTAAAATCCATTTGAAAATCAACACAAATACATTAAACACAAAACTTTTATTTTTCATCTTAATTAAAACAAATTCTGGTAACACTTCACACTCACACTTCACACATCGTATCAATCCTAACTTGGCCAAAATTTACAAAAAAAGAGAAACCTTTTTGCCACAACATGAACATATTATAAATAAATAAATTATATTGTGTACATCCTAATATTGAACCAACTAAAATTCAAAGGAATGTAAAAAAAAAAAAACTTTTAGTGCAAAATCAAACTGTATTTGTGTAGGCTTGTACACAGAGAAACCTGGCTGCCAAGCTGGATAGCATTGGCAGTGTGTCCTTCTTACTCCACCACCAAGTTGCTGGATTCACTGAGTGTTGAGTGTACACGGCAAACCTCTGTACAGCTGTATCTCCTCCTGAATCTTCTCTGAGGTGCTGGTCATGCTGTTGGTTGTTACTTCTATCGCCATGCCTTCCTGCAAAAGGAGGCAGAGGCTAATGTGAAGGAGGAAATAACAGCGCTAACGCTACAGCAACCGACTAGCAGCACAAGCTAACATACATAAAGTGGTAGTCAACGTCATGGGGATGCATTTGGTTTAAGTAGGGAAATTACACTTATCTGTCAAGTATTTCTAAAATGTGAAACCTTAACGTTACGTTGGAAAAACAAAGATGTTGCCTGGTCAAAGAATAAGGTTAAAGCTAGCCTGGGTAACGTTACATCGCAACGCAGAGTAGCATCCACACATTCAAACCACTCGCGTTAGCGTAAACAATTATTTTAACTTCTGTTCGCTTAAAGGTAATATCTTCCTTTCTTACCTGCTACAATGTCAGAAATGCCAGATGATGTTGAAGGGGCAGGTTTGACTCGATGGTGCAAGGCTCCTCTATTTCCTTCTTTACAGTCGAATACCCTGCAACTTTCTGCCTTCATATTGATCCTGCATGGTCAAATGCTTCATTAAATTTGTGGTATTGTCGGCTTTGGTTGCAATACACTTGTCGCATATGTTGCACTTTGCTGACTCGGCATCCACTTTTATAAAGTGTAGCCACACTAGATCTCTTTGGCATTATAAAACTGGAACGTTTGGAGAAAAAACAACTAACGTTACACTTGTGTTGTGTGACTGTGAGTGCGAGTATCTTCAGATATCCCACCGTCACGTCACGTGGTGGTGGACAGCCAATCACGGCGAATGTAGTTCCTTACATGCACGTATGCTACAAGCTCACACAGACACAGCCGCTTGGCAAAAAAAAAAAAAACCCGGCCGCTTGGCTTTTGGAACCGAAATTTGGCACCGAAAGATAAATAATATTTCGATACCCATAGAATCGAAGTTTTTCATTCGATACCATAAAGGTATCGAAGTTCGGTACCCAGCCCTAGCCATAACTAGACGTAGACATAACCTTCTGCACCTGGAGCCTGTGCCTTGGGGAGTGTGTGTGTGAAAGATACACCTCCTACAGCTTTCACTGCAGTGATATAACATCTCATGTATTGTTTACTTCTTCAAGCAAACCTCATTCTTACCATTGTGACATGTACGTATGTACTTTGCTTTATTCTTGCAAGAATTACACCTGGCCATTCCTTTTTTAAATTATACTCTGTCTACTGTTCTCTCTGGACAATAAGGATAAATAATTCTTATAACGGATCTAAAAAGTTTTTAGGGCTTGGCTAAAGTTAATAAGAACTAATTAATGAACACAAATTAATTAACCAGGTCTTAATCCATTAGAGGCAGATTTATTGTTTTTTTTAAAACTTTGTTAGTATCCACTTATTTAAAGTACCCAGCCTTATAAGCAAATTAAATTTTATGTAAATGCAGTAGAATTAGATTTTTCATAAGCTTACAAATGGACAAACAGTCTATTTTTAAAATAAAATTGAGACAGTTGATACTTAGGGACTGTTGGAACTTGCTTTCAGTGCAGTTCTGGGACAGTGATAAAAAATGTCAGTCTGGAACCCTTATTTGTGAAATAATAAGAGGGCACCTGTTCACTTCTAACTTGTCTCAACTCATTTCATAAAAGAAAATTGTGCCAAAATCAAATCGTGAGATCAGAATTGTCAATTGAAACGATTTGTGAGGTGTCAGTTGTTACACCCCTAAGTTTTATCAATGAGCTTATTCCATGCCCTATTGAACTGGTTTGTACTGATTATTATTGAATAATCTCTTGAACTGGGTTTGTCCTGTTTCTAATTGTTGTTGGTGGTATAGTATAAGAGTATAGTATGAGAGGTTTTTGTCCTGTACCTGCATACTGTGTTCACCTGTGAGTTTAGTTTTTACATTAGGACTCTTTTTACTGATGTGTTCACCCCTCCTGTATTACTAAAACAATAATAGGGTTGTTTGGTTGTGTTCTTTGTGTTGTTGCTAAGCCTATTTTGATATAGACCATGTGCCCTGTGTGCAGCTGTGTGCAGCATTTTTATGTTTCAACAATATCAGGGGACTGTGGGGGGGTTATTTTACAGGTCACGGTCTAAAATGTTTGGAAACCCCTGGTCTATATGACATTTGTCTTTTTTTATTGATTGTGCTGGCTTTACACTGGTATTGTTCATTGTTCAGGCTGGTGTATATTGATAAATGTGTTCTGGTTAAACTGGTTCCCGCGGTGGTCTGTCCTGGTTCAGTTATATAGAAAAGACCTGTCTTGGTTTGTATTTAGCTGCTGCAGTTTTCACCTCCAGAAACAGCAGCAGTGCATTCTGGGAGCTCCCCTTCCCCTGGCTGTCCCTGCGCTGTGATTGGCTGTCTCCAGACCACATGACCCCCCCCCCTCTGTTTCAGTCCGGTCCTGCTCTTGCCTCAAATCCATCTGACACTGAGCCGCGGAGACAGCAATGGGGTAAGTCTACTGCTGTTTAACACTGCTTTATCCACCTAAAACCAGCCAAAACCTCTTACAAACCACGCAGTCCAGCCCGTCTGGTGGGTGGGGCGGGGCTGGAGGGGCAGATGGGCAGAAGAGAGTGGGGCGGGGGCGGAAAGTGGGGCAGAGATGGAGCGAACAGTGCGGCTTTTATTGTGAGACATTCGACGATGACAGAGCAATTTAAACGGGTTAGAGCTGAAGAAATGAGAAGAGGAAAGGAGGGATAGAAGGAAGGATGTGAGGTGGTAGGAGGCAGGAGACAAAGGGAGGAGGCAGAGGAGAAGAAAATGGCCGCCACTGATCAAGGATGGAGACAGAGCAGTGATGAAGCAGCCACAGCAGAAAGGGCTTCAAACAACTAGGTCTGGTCCTGGGACAGAGCTCAGGGTTTTTCTGGGATATAGAGGTTAAGGATTTGGGTCTGACCTGATCTTTCTCTGGGACTGGGTCAGAACTTAGACTCTTTGTCATATTTATACCAGTGTCCTAAAGAGCTCAAAGCTCAAAAAGGATTATTATGAACAGAACAAGCCTCAGTGACAGAGCTCTGGTCCTGGTCTGGTCCTGACCTGGATTTGGGTTTTGTTTGTGGAACATGTAAGTTTTCTTCCATTTTCCATTGATTGAACTGCTGAGTGTGGGGGATTGACATGGCAGAGTGGTTAGTGCTCCTGCCTCACAGCAAGATGGTCGTGAGTTAAAACCCCGATCGACTTGAACATTCTCGGCCGACTCCGGTCTTTCTGTGAGGAGTCTGCCTGTCCTTCCCGTGTTACTCTGGGTTTTCTCCGGGTACTCCAGTTTCCCCCATCGCCCATTGCATGTTCAGATTAATTGGCGAATCTAAAGTTTCCCCAGTGGAAGAATGGTCGTTCTGTAGGGTTGAAACGATTCATCAAATAAATCTAGTGATTCGTGTGTTCTTCAGTGTAGTCTCCGGTGAGCTGATGAAAAGAACACCGTGTGTCTGGAGCGTCACCCCCGCACTCCTCCCCCGCTTCTCAGGACAGTCATCGTCTGTTTGTCTGGAGGACAAACAGAGAACATTCAACAGGTCTGGAGACCATAACACTGTCCACGCATATGTACAAACATCTCCTCTCACTGTGTGCAGCTGTCACAAATTACTTGCTTCTGGCTGTGACCATTGCACACAGGGGTACTGCATTTCCAACAGCAGTCAGTGGCTTTGCAATCTTTGTTTCTTGGACACAACTGGCACCTCTTTCTCTTCTGCTGGCCCTGTGTGCTTCTTTCCTGTGGCCGGATCGCAGACGTTTTTGTCACTCCACACTTTCCCATTGCCTCAGTCATGTAGGTCCAAGAGACTTTATCAATTCTGGGAATTGATAAAGTCTCTTGGAATTCAAGACGAAGCGTCTTCAACTTGAAAACTGAGTCCAGATAATTTTACTTCTACCTGTTTTTTAGCATGTCCAGGATGATTGAGAACCTTCACAGGTGTCTTTGTAAAATTCTTTTTAGGCCTTATTTACATTGTTTGTGTTTTGCAAACATTGTCCCTCCTTCAGGAGATCTTACCTGTATTTATCATCTCCTCAGTTCTTACCTGAATCACTTGTTTCTGCATCTTTGTGTTTACTTCACAGCAGTGAGTTATTGGCAAATGATCTGTTGTATCATTTATTAAAAGACCATTTTTAACGGTATTTACTACGTAGGCACTCAAAGTGCCAGTGTTACATGTTTCAAAATGTTTTCTATTAATGTTGCACAACTGGAGGATACTCGACTGGGCCTGAACTGGATGAACTGTACAATACATCTAAGAAATTTGACCTGTTAGTATAATTTGGTACATTTAACAGGTTAATATTGAAGTTTCCATAAATTATAGACTTTTTATTTACATTCATCCCAACTAATTATTTTTCCAAATTTTCCGTAAATGTTTTTACACTTGACCCTGGAGTTTGATACGTACATGTAACAACAATATTTCTTTGCTTCTCCATTTCATGCTGAAAAGCATCGCTATAATTAGCAGGTGTAGACATGTACTAAATCAAAAAGCTCTCTCCATCTTATTGTTCACTCATCTTTTAATATATTAATTAGGGATGCACCGAAATGAAATTCTTGGCCGAAGCCGAATAATAATGAAATGCTTGGCCGAAGGCCGAATACCGAATGCGGTGTTTCACATTTTTCCATTTATTTTGACAATTTTTTCACCATTACAATAATTAAATAGTAAAAATTTGCTTTTTACTATTTTGTGTTGCTTTTCAGATAAAAAAAATCAAATAACAAAAATACAATTTCAAAATATTTAATTAACAATGAGCAATACATTTGTTATGGTATTTATTAATCTTCCTTAATTTAAGATAATAAAAAAATATTTAGTTCATGTTAGTATGAGTGCATTCACAATTTTAACAAATAGGCCTACCACTTTTGATACTTTTAAATTCAAAATTACAAATGTGATACTTAATTTTAATACTGTATTAGTAAATGTTAACATTAAGATTAATAAATGCTGTTAATAAGGGGTTTTCATTGTTAGTTAATGTTAAAAATAGAAACTACTTATAAAGTGTTACCATAATCCAAAATATAAATAAAATCTTACCAGTCAGACAGCGAGACTGTGGATAATCTGTAGTACGAGCCCGTTTACTCTCTGCGCTGTTTTCATCTCCTGGCTGTGCACCTGACCGTCTCCATTACCTAGCGGCTTTCCCAAATCCAACTCGGCCTGGATCATTTCTCGTGTGCGCATCTTTCTCCCCACATCCAAGTAATGATCTTTATATCGTGGATCAAGCACAGTAGCGATGCTGTACAGGGGTTCTGAGTCCGCCTGTCTAAATCATGTGCTGACAGCTTCTAAGAGCGCACTTTTAGTTGTTTTAACTCCGTGGTCTGTTTCACTTTCGTTTTTGCAGATGTCTGGACAATTCAGCAGAACAATGTCTGCAAACGGCCGTTTTTGCCTCTTTCTCTGACACCTTAGGCTGACATGTTTGCTGCATAAAGCGAGCGCCTCTCACTCCGCGCGGGTAATTTGATTGCGTCATTAAAAACGTCATTATTCGGCAAAATTTATTCGGCCTTTTTACTTATTCGGCCGAACGCCGAAAGTGCTTTTTTTGGCTATTTTCGGCCAAATAATTTCGGTGGCCGAACATTCGGTGCATCCCTAATATTAATCACTGAAGTCTGGGGAAATACCTTCAGGAGCCGTTTAGAAACATTAGACTCCTGAAAAAAGCCATCAGAACTGTGCACAATGTTGGATTTACAGATCATACTAACACACTGTTTTCAAAATCATATACCCTCAAACTTCAAGACTTAGTAAATTAAAAACATGGTTGATAATGTATGAAGCTAAAAACAACCAACTCCCCAGCAACATCCCAAAAATGTCTGCAAATTGAGAAGGGGGCTATACAGTCAGGTCCATAAATATTGGGACATCAACATAATTCTGATCTTTTTGGCTCTATACACCACCACAATGGATTTGAATACAAAAGATGTGCTTTAACTGCAGACTTTTAGCTTTAATTTGAGTGTATTTACATCCAAATCAGGGGAATGTGTAGGAATTACAACAGTTTGTATATGTGCCTCCCTATTTTTAAGGGACCAAAAGTAATGGGACAATTTGGCTGCTCATCTGTTCCATGGCCAGGTGTGTTGTTATTCCCTCATTATCCCATTTACAAGGAGCAGATAAAAGGTTCAGAGTTCATTTCAATTGTGCTATTTGCATTTGGAAACTGTTGCTGTCAACTCTCAATATGAGATGCTCCGATCAGCATTTTTTGGGGCCGATCACCAAAATTATGATTTGCCGATCACAGAATGGCAGGAGAATGGGAATCTTTTATCTCTAATCATGCAGAGTTTGCACCATTTGTAGAAATGAAACTAACTCTAAATTAACTGTATTGAGAAAAAAAAACTGTAGATGGTTGGTTTAGTTTCTCATACTCTGCATATTCAGTTGTATGGCGTGTTCTAAGATGCCTAATCATGTTAGTGGTGTTAAAATGACGTTGCTTGCTTCCCCCTCGAGGGATTTCATCATGACATACACTGCAAACGGCTAACTTTACGTCTTTATCGGACACTTTGAAAAACGTCCAGACGGGAGAGCTCATGTTGCCGTTGTGTACCTGTGACGCGCGCTGTGCATGCACGTGTGAAAAAGTCGCATGATTTATGTCACGCGGTCGGCTTTTTTGATCGGCGCTTTTGGGGTTTGCCGATCAAGCTATTTTAATTCAATATCTGCCGATCGTGATCACTAGTCTCAATATGAGATCCAAAGAGCTGTCACTATCAGTGAAGCAAGATGTAAACCATTGGTGATCCTCAAAAACAGGAAGGCCAGATTAGAGTTTGCCAAACAACATCTAAAAAAGCCTTCACAGTTCTGGAACAACATCCTATGGACCGATGAGACCAAGACCAACTTGTACCAGAGTGATGTGAAGAGAAGAGTCTGGAAAAGGAAAGGAACTGCTCATGATCCAAAGCACCTCATCAGTGAAGCATGTGGTGGTAGTGTCATGGCGTGGGCATGTATTAGGGATGTCCCGATCAGGTTTTTTTGCCCTCGAGTCTGAGTCCGAGTCATTTGATTTTGAGTATCTGCCGATACCGAGTCCCGATCCGATACTACTAAAATACATAAAAAAAGAATAAAGAAGAGCGAAAAAACAGATCCAGGATGCTCCTTATTTTTTATTTAATTCACCTTATTTTAACATTCAACAACTCTGTTAACAAACAGTGCACTTCTGTGAGGTAGCTTGAACAATCATGTAATAAATAACAAATTCTTCACTTTTTTAGTACAACAGTAAATATAAAAAAGTTAATATAAAAAAGTCTAATATAAAAACAAATAGCACCAACTTAAAATTAGAGATCGACCGATATGGGTTTTTCTATAGCCGATGCCGATGCCGATGTTTAGAGGTCAGGGTCAGCCGATGGCCGATATGTGCTGCCGATTTTTAGGGCCGATATCTTGGAAGTTTTCCCCTTCATTTGCATGCTAAAATGTCACACTAATAATAAGTCGATCCACAACATTTCTAAACTTAACAATCATTTATTGAACACTGACTTGAACCATCATAAAACTGTCAATCATTTACATTAAAGTTTTAGTGCAATCATCAAGCCTGGAGGTGGTGACACCGCAGATGACTCCACAAATTTGTGGTGTTTTTCTTTTTACCTTTTTCAGCTCCCAAGCTCACCAATCCATTGCAGATATTGCACCTGGCTTTCCCTGGAGTTGGCTCTGTGAAATGGCTGCCACACTGGATTTGATTTTTGTTCAGCCATCAGACAGCAATTACTAACAAAAGAAATATTCATGGTTAGCATTTAAGTAGTGTCTTCATTTTCAATTCAGTCTATAATGCCAATACACATTAAAACAATTACACTCTAATTGATAAAGTTTAAAATAACCAAAACAATTCACTAATGTGTTGTTTTGTTGTTAACAGATTGCTTAAGTTACAAACCAAATTACCATAATCTAGTTGTCACACACAAAAAAAAACAAAAAAAAACAAAAAAAAACCGCGCTAAACCCTTAGTGGTTTCTGACATTCTTGACGGTTACGTTAGACAGGTTTAATGAGGTTAATAACTGTATGACGTGTATATTGGTCGTAACATCGTATCACTTTAAGAAACCTGGCTATTGTCTGCATCAATCCATGCTTCCGAGCAAATGTCACCGTTCTGCGCAGCTCGAGGACAGCTGTCTCCCGAGCACGCTGCTGTTTGTGAGCGGGGCGGAGTAACGTAACACGCTGCAGTGTTTGTGAGAGCTCTGCCAACTTCTCCACGCCACACACAGAGTGAAATTCTCCGACTCCAACACAGGAAAAATAAAACTGAACTTATAACATTGGGGCTAATATGTTAGAAAGCAAGTTGCTGATAGTTTTGGACTAACTTATAGTCCTTAAAGCGAACCTTAAACCAGCTGTAGCATTATGCCAGTTTCCGACGGTTCTATGCTATTAGTTTTTTTCTTTCACTAAGTAAAGCAACACTTCATAGTTTAGTAATATATAGTAAATATATGTCCATAAGGAAATATCAGAATTTAAGCCTTACCTTTACCAACAAGGACAGTTGTAGAGTCGTCCAAAAGTTTTGGCATGGGGTCCTTCAGATGCAGCAGCAGCACTTTCGGGGCTGCCCGCGGACATGCCTGACTTTAAATCGGCGCTACTAAACACGGATATCGGCCGATGCCGATATATAAAAAAATGACAAATATCGGTCGACCTCTACTTAAAATACCCGACAGGCATGTCAACAAATAAAAAAAAAAAAAAGAAAAAGTGCCACAGTGTTTGCAAAGCCAGTAATGTGCTTTTATAAACTGCACTCCTAACTCTTACTGTATCACAGTAGTTTCACAGAAGGAAATGTATGTTTTTCTTAATAAAAACTAACATCTCTGACTCTACCTTGTCAGGTTTGAGCTTGTTTCTGTTCTCATCAAGGACGTTTGCAACGGCACTAAATAGTCTCTCACTGTCCACAGAGCTGCAGGGGGCACTGAGATACTGGGTTGCAACAGCAGAGGGAAACTGAGTAGCATGTTCTTTCCAGAACTGAAGTGGGTCGCTTTTCTTAGGGGTGTTTTTCTCTGAGAGGTAGGTCTGCACTTGAGTTCTGCTGATGTGTTACTCCTGGACCGCAGACATTCTCGCTCTTTCTGCTTCAAACTGCTTCCATGTTCTACTTTGCCGGCATTTAAACCAATAGCGTCTCTGCAACAATACAGCGTTGCTGTTTCTGTGTGGAGTCAAAATGTGACTGCTGACAAAAGCAGCAGGATGAATTCTGTTTTCGGGACCTGAATCCGACTGAGCATGTATTTAATTTGTTGAAGACAAGATTGAAGGAAAAATGCCCAAAGAACAAGCAGGAACTGAAGCCAGTTGCAGTAGAGGCCTGGCAGAGCATCACCAGGGATGAAACCCAGCGTCTGGTGATGTCTATGTGTTCCAGACTTCAGGCTGTAATTGACTGCAAAGGATTTGCAACCAAGTATTAAAAAGTGAAAGTTTGATTTATGATTGTTAATCTGTCCCATAGGCTTGGGCGGTATCCAAATTTTGATACCGTCAAACCTCCTCCCTATTTTACCTCGGTATACGGTATTACCGTGAATAATTAAATAAAATATGACGTAAGGCTCAGACAGCGTCACCAAACTGTTGGCTTGTGCCTAAACTGTTCAGAAACTGAATACCAAACACTAATACTGAAACAATAACAAAATAACATGCACAACAATATAAACAACTTTTATTAGCAACAAATAGTTTATAAAAAGTGCAAATACAAGAGTCAAACAGAATTAAATGAACATAAACATCCAGAACAGTTTAGTAGTTTTTTAGAGTGTGGGACCTCTCATAAAGCACAGCACACAGCCATCACTTTTATTACGATCGCTGCTTTGATTAGTGCATTCTCGCTGACTATGTTTACCCCTGCCTCTCCCTCCTCGACTGGGTAAAGTGTCAGGATGACCAACACGTATTTGTCCCAAACAGCTGTCAATAGAAGCATTATTCCCAAACTCCCTGTCACTACCGCGCCACGGCAGTACACCCGCCCCGGCTTCTATCACCTGTGCTAAAGGTAAAGCTGCAGGTGCTAAAGGTAAAGCTGCAGGTGCTAAAGGTAAAGCAGCAGCTGCTAAAGGTAAAGCTGCAGGTGCTAAAGGTAAAGCTGCAGCTGCTAAAGGTAAAGCAGCAGCTGCTAAAGGTAAAGCTGCAGGTGCTAAAGGTAAAGCTGCAGCTGCTAAAGGTAAAGCTGCAGGTGCTAAAGGTAAAGCAGCAGCTGCTAAGGTAAACTGCAGGTGCTAAAGGTAAAGCTGCAGGTGCTAAAGGTAAAGCTGCAGCTGCTAAAGGTAAAGCTGCAGGTGCTAAAGGTAAAGCTGCAGGTGCTAAAGGTAAAGCTGCAGGTGCTAAAGGTAAAGCTGCAGGTGCTAAAGGTAAAGCTGCAGGTGCTATGCGCTCACGGCTTCCCTTCTCAACCTCCCCTTCACTACCGCGGCCAGAGCGACTAGTTTTCCTCCCGTTTCTTTCACTGATGTTTGGCAAAATGTGTGAAAAACAGCGTGTGCTTTATGAGAGACGCTGAGAAAGGCACGAGCAGCGGCGCCGCTGTCCAAGTTACACACGCACTCACTCTCGCTCATTCTCACTTTCACTCGGCTGAAAAGACTCTAAAGGTAGATGTTCTCCCTCAGAATCAGAGTCAGCCATTACTAATACCAAAGCTTCATCACAGGTGTATTTTTATTTGTCATTTTCATGTTTATCAGCTCGCGTGTAGAGAATGCTTCCATTGAGCCGTTCTGTCACTCCCACTGAGACGCGTCTTTGAGGTCTTCTTCTACACATGGTAGTGGTGGACTAGAAACAAAGTACAGGGTGTCTGACATCTGGTGGAAGGGAGTGGAAGCATAATTTAGCACATAAACCGGAAGTAGCGGCTGTTTTTTCCTGTTAAGTTGCTCGTGCGACTTTGGCGCATAAATATGACGGTATTGAAACTGATACCGTTGCTATCTTTAGATACCGTGGTATACGATATTACCGTAATACCGCCCAAGCCTACTTTTATTTAACCTTTATTTATCCAGGTAAACTGTTTGAGAACCAATTCTCATTTACAAACATGACCTGGCCCCATGTGTGTTTGGGGGGGGGGACTATTGTACATGTTTTTGGTGGTAGGGGAAACCGGAGTACCCGGAGGAAACCTACGCAGACACAGGGAGAACATGCAAACTCCACACAGAAAGGCCCTGCCTTGGATGGGGTTGAACCCAGGACCTTCTTGCTGTGAGGCAGGAGAGCTAACCACTCTGCTACTGTCCCATTACTTTTGGTCCCTTAAAAAGTGTGAGGCACAAATACAAACTGTTGTAATTCCTACAGCCTTCACCTGATTTAGATGTAAATAACCTCAAATTAAAGCTAAAAGTCTGCAGTTAAAACACATCTTATTCATTTTATTTCAAATCCATTGTGGTTGTGTATAGAGCCAAAAAGAATAGAATTGTCTTGATGTCCCAAGATTTATGGACCTGACTGTATGTCCACACGGCGCTCACTCATCCTTTTCCTGCTCTGTTCACTTCTGCCACTGAGTCACATGACGGCACGGCGACACACTGAGAGCAGGAGGACACACACCTGTCCACTAATTGCCAGCTTTTGATTTATTTCTCACCACAATGCCATTTGGACACATTGTTAAACAAATGATAATCCCGTTCTTAAGATCATTCATCAGCTGGCTCCACATTAACGGTTGTCCGCCTGGCAGTCCTTAGTTTTCTTTAAACGTCCTATTTATCAAGTCCCTACTGATGTAGCCGAAGCGGAAGTCTGTCCAGAGTGCAGGGTTCCCACGGGTCATGGAATTTCTGGAATGTCATGGAATTTTAAAAGGTCTATTCCAGACATTGAAAGTCAGGGAATTTTATATATTTTTTGTCCAAGTCATGGAATATCAGGGAATTTAGTTTGTTGCATTTTTTAGTTTCCATTTATCAAAATGTAATTTTTCTATACCGATTTTTTTTTATCGCGCTGTTTCACACATCTTTCTGTATTGTTGTGCTTAGGCTATTTTGAGCGCCATATTTATTCCCTTCCCGCTCTGCCGCTCAATTAGAAATCACTTAGTTAACAGGTACGGGTGACTGCATTCGACTAAGGCAAACATGCCTGGAAAATGTAAATTTCAAGAGCTTTGGCTACAAAATGATCAATTTAAAGACTGGCTGTTAAAAGTAGACGACAGAAAAGCAAAATGTAATGTTTGTAAAACTACCATTGAACTGTCAAATATGGGTGAGGGTGCACTTCGCAGCCACGCAAACAGCAAGAAGCACGCTACTCGTATGAAGCCGACAGGAGCATCATCTTCGGTCCAAGTGCCCATCACTGCTCTACTGCAGCCTGCCCATATAGCTCGAAGAGAACCGCAATCAGCTAATGAAGCCGCTCCCACCCCCAGCAGTGACGGCAGTGTGAGACACAGTGGAGCACGTCTCGGCTTAACACCAGCAAAGACCCTGGAGGCTGAAATCTTGTGGTGCCTTAAGCTTACTGAGTCCCACTGGTCATACAAGTCATCAGAACTAAGTGCAGGGTTTCCGCGGGGTCATAAAAAGACAGATATACACTATACACGAAGAAGAAGACTTTGAGCATGCGCATAACCTTGCGCGCTGCAGAAGAAGACGAAGACCTAAATATTTATTTTCTAATAAAAACAAGTTCTCAAATTGTTGCAGTCATATATTTAGAGTGTAGTAATTGGTGCCCTCATGTTTGTTGTTTGCTCTTCAATATACGGACTGAGTTCTGAGTGCTTTGGACATGCGGAAATTCTCTCTCCATTCATTTTCTCCAGGTTGCTCTCCTGGTTCTCTTTCGCGTGGATCTAAGAGCATGTGGCGTATGGTGTTGTCCATTATCGCTTGTTGCTCACCACAACTGCATAGAAGCAATAGATTTTGCTGTAATAAAGCTAGTAGGCTTAGTAGCTTCTGCAGCACGAACTCAATCATGTAGTCCGCCATTATTGTTGTTGCTGTTCGTGTGAGGCCGACACGTGATGCGATGACATCATCGTTTTCACAAAATATACGGATTGGCTGTACACACGACACCGCAAGGGTGTCGCAAAGGTGTTGTCGAAAGATTTATCCACTTTAGAACCCTGTTTCAAAAAATAGCGGATTCAGTCTCCCAAAACACGGGATCCGTGTGGACGAAAGGCCAATACGATACAAAATGTATATGGATACAGTGATTTTTGTCTCCGTGTGGACAGCCCCTTAAATTGATATGCTCGTCCATTAATTTGTTCTTGCATCAAAACAGCTCGCGCGCAATGGCATTAATTTGTTTTACCTGTTGTAGTTCTGTGTGAGGAATCTGGGTGGTATCACACTGGTATCACAGCGCTCCAGAACTACAAGGTCCATGCGGCAGCATACAGACTTGTCAGAAGGACTTCCCAGAAACCCGTGCGAACTCCGAATATCATACTCCGAATATATCATACTGTCACTGCTTAGTTTAATTGATCACAATGGGTAAATGTACGTTTAATGATCTGTGGCTCGAAGACGGTGCGTTTAGTAGCTGGCTTAAGCCCGTCGCAAATAATCGGTATCAAGCCTATTGTAGCCTACTCTGTGTAAGAAGACGTTGGAGATGTCTAGTTTAGGCATAAAAGCCTTGAAGTCGCATGCAAAGTCGGAAAAGCCTGCAGCGAGTGCGTGCGATCAGTCAGTTTTGTTCGCTCCGTCTCACAAACGTTACCCGGTCCAAGTACAGCGCGGGATTCTGTTTCTGTCTCATCCAGTGCCACACACAGTGGTTTCGGATACTGCGGTCAAGCCATCCCGTTTCGCAAAACACCAGTCAAGCCAGCCCGTCTTTATTTCGGAGTGCTCCGTATTAGCTGTTTTACGGTAATGCAAGGAACCAGCGCCTAGACGTCCTCCCGAACGGATGAATGTTCGTTTTTTACATTTTCCACTCTCGGCAGCTGCGTCTGTTTTGACAGTTAATATTCAGTTTTTTATCATAAATATATATTATTCACAAACTCAATAATCAATTCAGTTTTAAAATGTATCTTTGATGTTGCAATGATACAACAATGTTTTGTTAAATTTCAAATAAACGTAAAATAATATTAAAGCATGTAATTTAGGAACAGTCTAATGCAGAATTACAAAATAAAAGCCCCCTGATAATTCAGAATTTTTTTACACCAAATTTATTTAATTGATTAAAAGTAAAGTTGCAGCTGCCAAAGAGTCATTCCACATCTGGTGAGTAGCAGAGGACCCCATGATGCTCTCCAAGAAATTTCAGAAGAATCTGATGTGGCATTCCAAAATAAAAGCCCCCTGAAAATTCATAATTTTCTTTAAAGATGTACCAAATTTTAGACTGGATTTTATAGAAAACTACTAATTGCCAAAGGGTCATTCCACTTCTGGTGTGTAGCAGAGGACCTCCTGATGCTCTCCAGGAAATTTCAGAAGAATCTGATGTGGCATTTCAAAATAAAAGCCTTCTGAAAATCAATATATTTTCTTAAATATTTCACCAACTTTACATTTGATTTTACAATTGTTAAGTGTTTCTGTGTTCTTGATACTCAAGAAAAAGAAGGCGAAGGCTTCAGTTTCTTAATCTTAAGTAAGAAATAATAGAATTACTCTTTACATAATAAAACTTGTTACTTTCAATGAAAGTCAATAATAAAGACTTTTGAAAGGAATTTTAATGACTGAAGTTATTTATCGTAATTTGTGTAGGTCATAAATTCAAATCATAATGGTCATAAAAAGGTCATAAAAAGTCTTAAATTTGACTGATTAAACCCTGCAGAAACCCTGTAAGTGGTATGTAGCTATAATGTTAGCTAGCTAACTGTTAGTTATAATTAAAGATTATTTTTGTGTAACATGTATTTTTGTGTAAGTGTAACGTTTAGCCTAGGTTAGGCAGCATAAGTGATCGCTGACAAAATTGAAAATGTTGCTAATAGTTTGCAAGCTAATTACTGTTAACTCTTGACAAATTCTTAGCCTATGCAACCGGTATTTAGCCATGTATGTAAACTCATATATGTGTGTAATGAATCGTTAATGTTTTAATCAATGTTGTATTAATGATACAACAGGCCCTTGAAATTAAATGAGGCAATTCGGACATCGTTTGTCACGTGAAAAGGCAGCTAAGTTTGCGGTATTCTAGTCGTGGTGTAGTATAATACTGTGTATTAAGCCGCACTAACTTTAGACCTAGTATACAATTAGGATTATAATGGTTCAATATTACATTTGAATTTATTCATAGGGTTGTGGTTTTAAATTCATATTATGAGTAGGCTTATATTTGGGGCATATATGGTAAATTACAGTGTTGCACTTTTTTTTTCTTTTATAGGGTCTTTGTTTAAAAGAATGTTCCCGGATAGTGACATTGCCAGCAGTTTTCAATGTGGAGAGACTAAATCATCTTATTTGACTGTTTTTGGCATAGCACCATATTGCAAGTCACTTCTGGTGGACAGAATAAGGTCTCTTAAGGATGGATATGTTTTTTTGATGAAAGCTTGAATCGGAAGACCCAAACAAAGCAGATGGACATTCATTTAAGATTTTGGGACAATAATGCTGTAGTTACACGATACTTCACTTCTGAATTCATGGGCCATGCCACAGCAGAGGATATGGTGGAGGTCTTCCACAAGTCGACAGAGAGTTTGAATTACAAAGGTCTTGTACAGCTTTCAATGGATGGACCTAATGTCAATTTTAAATTCCAAGACCTTATACAAACTGAACTTGAACGAGATTTCAATACTGTGTTACTAAATGTGGGTAGCTGTGGCCTACATATTTTGCACGGGGCATTTAAAAAAGGTGCAGATGCCTCAAATTGGAATGTAGACCAGTTGTTAAGTAATGCTTATTGGCTACTGAAAGATTCCCCTGCCCGAAGAGAGGATTATGCTAAAGCTGTTGGACAAATATCCCCTCTTATGCCACTCAAATTCTGTAAAACAAGATGGGTAGAGAATGTCCCAGTTACAGAGAGAATGATCAACATATTGACAGACTTGAAGAAATATGTGAATGAGGTAGAGGCAGGCAAATTCCACGACCCTGGAACTAAATCATATACTACTGTCAAAGAAGGTTGCAGAGACCCACTGTTGCCTGCAAAGTTGGCCTTTCACTTGTCATTTTCAAAAGAGGTTGCACCTTTCTTGAATCTATATCAAACAGACAGACCTATGATTCCTTTTCTGGCTGCTGATCTTTCTAATGTTATCAGGTCAGTTATGGATCGTTTTATCAAGCATGATGTGATGGCTAATGCAAACACAGTATCAAAACTGATGTCAATAGTTGTCACAGACAAAACCAATCTCATTCATGCAAATAAAGTTGATGTGGGGTTCTCTGCAGACAAAATGCTGAAGGAACTGGTGTCTTCACAGAAGATTAGTGAGAAGAGGGAGTTGGAGTTCAGGATGGATTGCAGAAAGTGCTTAATGACTCTTGCAGGGAAATTACAAGAAAAATCTCCACTAAAGTACACTCTTGTGCGCAACATGGATTGCCTAGATCCAAGGAGGATGGCAAGCAATAAAGATTCATCATGCAGCAACAAGTTGAAAAGCATCCTTAAACTGCTCACTGAGACCAAACGAGTAGATGAAAATGATTGCGATGATATTCTCAAACAGTACAGGAAGTTCATCAATGAGACTGTGCCCAAGAGAATGTCAGATTTCACTGACTTCAATCCTGTCACAGGTCGGGTAGATACACTACTCTATGAAACAATGGCAGGAGAAAAAGTGTATGAAAAACTGTGGAATGTTGTGGTACTCCTCCTAATGCTCTCGCATGGAAATGCAACAGTGGAGCGAGGTTTTTCGGTCAATAGACAAATCGAGGTTGAAAACATGAACGAAAGCACTTACAGTGCACAGCGTCTTGTGTGTGATCATTTGAGGTCAGTGGGGGGAATTGATAACTTTGTGGTAAATAAGGCCTTACTTCAGTCTGTCCTCAGCAAGACAGCGATACATCTTTCATCTTGAGGAACAGAAAAACTTAAAGGAGCAGAAAACTAATCATGAAAAGGAAAACTCTCTGATGAGATTGATGAGCTGAAGAAAAAGAGAGCACGCCTCCAGAAGGATGCCTCAGCCATGGAGCAATCTGCTGATGGCCTTGCATTAAAGGCAGAAAGTGTAGGCAATCTTAGATTCATTGCTCAGTCAAACAGTCTAAGACAGTCTGCAAAAACTAAATGTGAAGAAATAAAAAGACTGAATGATGAACTCGATGACAAACAGAAAATCCTTCAGAGCATTTAACTTAAGAGTAGAAACCATAAATGTATTTCTGTAGCAATTGTACAGAAAAATATCAATGCATTTAACATGTAAAAAGAAAAGAAGAAAAAAGAAAAGTTATGTTTGTGTGTTTAACTTAGAATTATACTAAACACATCTGTGAGCAAGACAAGTAAATAAAGTTTGAAATTGGTTGGATTTAAAACACTGTCTGTGGCTGTTTTTTGTCTGCTCGATGCTCAGCGGCCTGTTTTGCCGTTCATTATAGGTCATGGAAATTCATCTTTTTAGTCAGTGAAAGTCAGGGAAAAGTCAGGGAATTTGACATTTGGTTTAGAGTGGGAACCCTGAGAGTGGGAAGTTTAAGCCTTAAGACTATGGTCACACTGGTGATTTAAGACAAAGATATACAAATGCTGCATTGTGCTGTTTGTCTCGTTTTTTCCTTTCTCTTTTTTTGCTTTGTTGCTGTGGCCCGCTCTGTTAATGCACAACTGAAGAGCGAAGGCTTTGCTAAACTCTCGCTGAAATTAAACATCAGTCTATGTCCAGCAGGGAATAATAATGTAGGTTAGTAGTATGTAGTAGTAACGACAGTATGTGGGGGAGAGCGGGATGTTATGATGTTTTTGGAATGTTTTGAGCGGGGATCGAATCACCCACCCGCCGGTCGAAGGACGGCCGCTCTACCCACTGAGCTACTGCCAGGAACAGGGCTGTAGAGGTACAGGTATAAAACTCATGTTTACATGATTTTTACACTTGGGCACAAAAACTACATTTGAGCCCCCTTTTGCTACAGGTTTTTTTTTTTTTTTAAATAACCCTGAGCTAAAAAAAAAAATTAAGCTTTCTCTGAATAAATGAGGCTGAAGCAGAATGACTATTGCCAAAGTTCTATTTTTAAGAATTGTAAATCAGTATTTTTTTGATAGGTAGATCTTGTCGGCTTGTTGAATTCATGTTATTTTCATGTTCAACTAACTAAAAAACTAATTGTATTTAATCTGGACAAAATGGACAGACAATGACAATATGACAATATGAAATGTACTCTTAGCATATTGGAACATGTGCTTTTCCCATTTACAAAGAGCACATTTCTTAACAAAAATATAAAATGAAAAAATTAGACGGTCTGTGTAGGTCTCTTTAGGTTTCACCCTGTGTTACTTTCAAAGGTCTGCGGAGAGCAGGCCATGGCGTCCTACGACCAGCTGCTGAGGCAGGTGGAGGTCCTGAAAATGGAGAACTCGACTCTGAGACAGGAGCTGCAGGACAACTCCACCCACCTTAGCAAACTGGAGTCTGAGGCCTCCAACATGAAGGTAATATAGGACCCCAGACATCCTGAAACACACCTGGCGCACACCTATACACACATTCAACACACACAACACAGAACTCCTGAGAAGCACTCACGCTGCTCCTCCTGAGAAGCACTCACGCTGCTCCTCCTGAGAAGAACTCACGCTGCTCCTCCTGAGAAGCACTCGCAGCGCTCCTCCTGAGAAGCACTCGCAGCGCTCCTCCTGAGAAGCACTCGCAGCGCTCCTCCTGAGAAGCACTCGCAGCGCTCCTCCTGAGAAGCACTCGCAGCGCTCCTCCTGAGAAGCACTCGCGCTGCTCCTCCTGAGAAGCACTCGCGCTGCTCCTCCTGAGAAGAACTAGCAGCGCTCCTCCTGAGAAGCACTCGCAGCGCTCCTCCTGAGAAGCACTCGCGCTGCTCCTCCTGAGAAGCACTCGCAGCACTCCTCCTGAGAAGCACTCGCGCTGCTCCTCCTGAGAAGCACTCGCGCTGCTCCTCCTGAGAAGAACTCGCAGCGCTCCTCCTGAGAAGCACTCGCAGCGCTCCTCCTGAGAAGCACTCGCAGCGCTCCTCCTGAGAAGAACTCGCAGCGCTCCTCCTGAGAAGCACTCGCAGCGCTCCTCCTGAGAAGCACTCGCAGCGCTCCTCCTGAGAAGCACTCGCGCTCCTCCTGAGAAGCACTCGCAGCGCTCCTCCTGAGAAGCACTCAGCGCTCCTCCTGAGAAGCACTCGCTGCTCCTCCTGAGAAGCACTCGCTGCTCCTCCTGAGAAGCACTCAGCGCTCCTCCTGAGAAGCACTCGCAGCGCTCCTCCTGAGAAGCACTCGCGCTGCTCCTCCTGAGAAGCACTCGCAGCGCTCCTCCTGAGAAGCACTCGCAGCGCTCCTCCTGAGAAGCACTCGCAGCGCTCCTCCTGAGAAGCACTCGCGCTGCTCCTCCTGAGAAGCACTCGCGCTGCTCCTCCTGAGAAGAACTCGCAGCGCTCCTCCTGAGAAGCACTCGCAGCGCTCCTCCAGAGAAGCACTCGCAGCGCTCCTCCTGAGAAGCACTCGCAGCGCTCCTCCTGAGAAGCACTCGCGCTGCTCCTCCTGAGAAGCACTCACGCTGCTCCTCCTGAGAAGCACTCACGCTGCTCTTGAGACACACTCGTCTTTTTTCCAGAGACCCCCGTCTTTACAGCAGGAGACAGACATAATCTCAAGAGTCATGTGACCTGCATCTGTTTGTGTGTCTATAAATATCCCAGTGTTATCTGGTCTTCTCTCATTTAATACAACATTTTATACATTCTAGCTCAGCTCTCTTTCTGTCCTCGTCAGTCATGGTTAGTCCTGGTTTTTCTGTTCTGATGTATTTCCTTTTTTTTCTCCTCTCGTTCTTCCTCTCTCTGTCCTTCACTTCCTGTTTCCTGTTGTTGTGGGTCATGTCGCTGTTTGAACGCTGCCGTCTCATCGTGGTAATATTTATCCATCAAATAAATTTTAAAAACATTTCAGACATTTCAGGTTAGACTGTTTGGTGTCAACTAGATTTGGACTGAACTGGTTCTGGTTTAGACCTGGTTTTGATCTGTTTGAAACTTCTTTTGTCCTGATAATGGATTGGAACAGTGTTTAGTTGAATTTGAACCAGTTTTATTTGGATTTGAGCAGGTTTTAGTTGTTTTTTCTGTCTCTTTTCAGTGTGTTTTTCTCATTTGTTTCCCTGTGTTTTCTCTCTCTCACTTAGTTTTTTTCTGGTTTTGGTCTGTGTCTAACCTTGTTGTAATATGTGTGTGTTTCCTGCAGGAGGTGCTAAAGCAGCTGCAGGGAACAATAGAAGAAGAGTCTGGAGACGGAGCAGGGTCTCAGTTGGAGCTCATCGAGAGGATTAAAGGTAATGGCAGCAGCAGGTCCACCTCAGAACCACACGCTTTAACTCTGGGACCTGTTTGAAGCTGAATGAACTTTCAGATTCAGACTCTGACTGTGACCCTCTCTGTTCTTCCAGAGATGAGCCTCGACCCGTCAGGCTTTATGCCTAGGACCAGACCTCCTCTGCCCTCTTCCTCCTCCTCTTCGACCTCTTCCTCTGGAACTCCAGGGCCCCCAGCAGCCGGATGTTTCACTAGGAGAGGAGCCCCACAGTCGGGCAGAGAGGGACCTGACCGCGTCTTGGAGGAGCTGGAGAAGGAGAGGTACAAGACATGACTGTCTCTGTGTTTCTTCAGACTAAGAGACTGCTGTGACTCTGTTTCTGTTCCTTAGGTCTCTGCTTCTAGCCGAGCTGGAGAAGGAGGAGAAGGAGAAGGACTGGTATTATGCTCAGCTGCAGAACCTGACCAAACGCATCGACAGTCTCCCGCTCACAGAAAATGTACAACAAATTATACACACTAAATCTGCTTAAAACTGACACAACTCCTAATAAATGTGTGGCTCTGATGCAGTTTATCTCGTTCTTTTATGGTTTATTCCTGTGTTCGTACAGTTCACTCTTCAGACAGATATGAGCCGGCGGCAGCTGGAATTCGAGGCCCGGCAGATCCGCTCTGCGATGGAGGAGCAGCTGGGCTCGTGTCAGGAGATGGAGCGGAGGGCACAGGTAAAAGAGTTCTGTTTGACCGAACTTTAAATGCCACCTTGAGGTAAAAACCTGAATCTGTTTCAGGCTCGAGTTTCCAGGATACAACAGATCGAGAAGGACATTCTGCACCTGGGAGCTCATCTGCAGGTAACTGTCTCTGGGTCTGTCTCTCACCTGAGTCCGACTCTCACCTGAGTCCGACTCTCACCTGAGTCCGACTCTCACCTGAGTCCGACTCTCACCTGAGTCTGACTCTTACCTGAGTCTGACTCTTACCTAAATCTGACTCTCACCTGAGTCCGACTCTCACCTGAGTCTGACTCTTACCTGAGTCTGACTCTTACCTAAATCTGACTCTTACCTGAGTCTGACTCTTACCTGAATCTGACTCTCACCTAAATCTGACTCTCACCTGAGTCTGACTCTCACCTGAGTCTGACTCTCACCTGAGTCCGACTCTCACCTGAATCTGACTCTCACCTAAATCTGACTCTCACCTAAATCTGACTCTCACCTGAGTCCGACTCTCACCTGAGTCCGACTCTCACCTGAGTCCGACTCTCACCTGAGTCCGACTCTCACCTGAGTCCGACTCTCACCTGAATCCGACTCTCACCTAAATCTGACTCTCACCTAAATCTGACTCTCACCTGAATCTGACTCTCACCTGAGTCTGACTCTTACCTAAATCTGACTCTCACCTAAATCTGACTCTCACCTGAATCTGACTCTCACCTGAATCTGACTCTCACCTAAATCTGACTCTTACCTAAATCTGACTCTTACCTAAATCTGACTCTTACCTAAATCTGACTCTTACCTAAATCTGACTCTTACCTGAGTCTGACTCTCACCTGAGTCCGACTCTCACCTAAATCTGACTCTCACCTGAGTCTGACTCTCACCTGAGTCTGACTCTCACCTGAGTCCGACTCTCACCTGAGTCCGACTCTCACCTGAGTCCGACTCTCACCTGAGTCCGACTCTCACCTGAATCTGACTCTCACCTGAATCTGACTCTCACCTGAGTCTGACTCTTACCTAAATCTGACTCTTACCTAAATCTGACTCTCACCTAAATCTGACTCTCACCTGAATCTGACTCTCACCTGAATCTGACTCTCACCTAAATCTGACTCTTACCTAAATCTGACTCTTACCTAAATCTGACTCTTACCTAAATCTGACTCTTACCTGAGTCTGACTCTCACCTGAGTCCGACTCTCACCTGAATCCGACTCTCACCTAAATCTGACTCTCACCTAAATCTGACTCTCACCTGAATCTGACTCTCACCTGAGTCTGACTCTTACCTAAATCTGACTCTCACCTAAATCTGACTCTCACCTGAATCTGACTCTCACCTGAATCTGACTCTCACCTAAATCTGACTCTTACCTAAATCTGACTCTTACCTAAATCTGACTCTTACCTAAATCTGACTCTTACCTAAATCTGACTCTCACCTGAGTCCGACTCTCACCTGAGTCCGACTCTCACCTGAGTCCGACTCTCACCTGAGTCTGACTCTCACCTGAGTCTGACTCTCACCTGAATCTGACTCTCACCTGAGTCCGACTCTTACCTAAGTCTGACTCTTACCTGAGTCTGACTCTAACCTAAATCTGACTCTCACCTAAATCTGATTCTCACCTGAGTCCGACTCTCACCTGAGTCCGACTCTCACCTGAGTCCGACTCTCACCTGAGTCCGACTCTCACCTGAGTCCGACTCTCACCTGAGTCCGACTCTCACCTGAATCTGACTCTCACCTGAGTTCGACTCTTACCTAAGTCTGACTCTTACCTGAGTCTGACTCTTACCTAAATCTGACTCTCACCTAAATCTGACTCTTACCTGAGTCTGACTCTCACCTGAGTCCGACTCTCACCTGAGTCCGACTCTCACCTGAGTCCGACTCTCACCTGAGTCCGACTCTCACCTGAATCTGACTCTCACCTGAGTTCGACTCTTACCTAAGTCTGACTCTTACCTGAGTCTGACTCTTACCTAAATCTGACTCTCACCTAAATCTGACTCTTACCTGAGTCTGACTCTCACCTGAGTCTGACTCTTACCTAAATCTGACTCTTACCTAAATCTGACTCTTACCTAAATCTGACTCTCACCTGAATCTGACTCTCACCTGAATCCGACTCTCACCTGAGTCCGACTCTCACCTGAGTCCGACTCTCACCTGAGTCCGACTCTCACCTGAGTCTGACTCTCACCTGAATCTGACTCTCACCTGAGTTCGACTCTTACCTAAGTCTGACTCTTACCTAAATCTGACTCTCACCTAAATCTGACTCTCACCTGAATCTGACTCTCACCTGAGTCCGACTCTTACCTGAGTCCGACTCTTACCTGAGTCTGACTCTTACCTGAGTCTGACTCTTACCTAAATCTGACTCTTACCTGAGTCTGACTCTCACCTGAGTCTGACTCTTACCTAAATCTGACTCTTACCTAAATCTGACTCTCACCTAAATCTGACTCTTACCTGAGTCTGACTCTTACCTGAGTCTGACTCTTACCTAAATCTGACTCTCACCTAAATCTGACTCTTACCTGAGTCTGACTCTTACCTAAATCTGACTCTCACCTAAATCTGACTCTCACCTGAGTCTGACTCTTACCTGAGTCTGACTCTTACCTGAGTCTGACTCTTACCTGAGTCTGACTCTTACCTAAATCTGACTCTTACCTAAATCTGACTCTCACCTAAATCTGACTCTTACCTGAGTCTGACTCTTACCTGAATCTGACTCTCACCTAAATCTGACTCTTACCTAAATCTGACTCTTACCTGAATCTGACTCTTACCTGAGTCTGACTCTTACCTGAGTCCGACTCTCACCTGAGTCCGACTCTCACCTGAGTCCGACTCTCACCTGAGTCCGACTCTCACCTGAGTCCGACTCTCACCTGAGTCCGACTCTCACCTGAGTCCGACTCTCACCTGAGTCCGACTCTCACCTGAGTCCGACTCTCACCTGAGTCCGACTCTCACCTAAATCTGACTCTCACCTAAATCTGACTCTCACCTGAGTCCGACTCTCACCTGAATCTGACTCTCACCTGAATCTGACTCTCACCTGAGTCTGACTCTCACCTGAGTCTGACTCTTACCTGAGTCTGACTCTTACCTAAATCTGACTCTTACCTAAATCTGACTCTCACCTAAATCTGACTCTCACCTAAATCTGACTCTCACCTAAATCTGACTCTCACCTGAGTCTGACTTTCACCTGAGTCTGACTCTTACCTGAGTCTGACTCTCACCTAAATCTGACTCTCACCTGAGTCTGACTCTCACCTAAATCTGATTCTCACCTGAATCTGACTCTCACCTGAGTCCGACTCTCACCTGAGTCCGACTCTCACCTGAGTCCGACTCTCACCTGAGTCTGACTCTCACCTGAGTCTGACTCTCACCTGAGTCCGACTCTCACCTGAGTCCGACTCTCACCTGAGTCCGACTCTCACCTGAGTCCGACTCTCACCTGAGTCTGACTCTCACCTAAGTCTGACTCTTACCTGAGTCTGACTCTTACCTAAATCTGACTCTTACCTAAATCTGACTCTCACCTAAATCTGACTCTTACCTGAGTCTGACTCTTACCTGAGTCTGACTCTTACCTAAATCTGACTCTTACCTAAATCTGACTCTCACCTAAATCTGACTCTTACCTGAGTCTGACTCTTACCTGAGTCTGACTCTTACCTAAATCTGACTCTTACCTAAATCTGACTCTCACCTGAGTCTGACTCTCACCTGAATCTGACTCTCACCTGAGTCCGACTCTTACCTAAGTCTGACTCTTACCTGAGTCTGACTCTTACCTGAGTCTGACTCTTACCTAAATCTGACTCTTACCTAAATCTGACTCTTACCTAAATCTGACTCTCACCTAAATCTGACTCTCACCTGAGTCTGACTCTCACCTAAATCTGACTCTCACCTGAGTCTGACTCTTACCTAAATCTGACTCTCACCCGAGTCTGACTCTCACCCGAGTCTGACTCTCACCCGAGTCTGACTCTCACCCGAGTCCGACTCTCACCCGAGTCTGACTCTTACCTAAATCTGACTCTTACCTAAATCTGACTCTCACCTAAATCTGACTCTCACCTGAGTCTGACTCTCACCTGAGTCTGACTCTCACCCGAGTCTGACTCTCACCCGAGTCTGACTCTCACCCGAGTCTGACTCTCACCCGAGTCCGACTCTCACCTGAGTCCGACTCTTACCTGAGTCTGACTCTTACCTGAGTCTGACTCTTACCTGAGTCTGACTCTTACCTGAGTCTGACTCTTACCTAAATCTGACTCTTACCTAAATCTGACTCTCACCTAAATCTGACTCTTACCTGAGTCTGACTCTCACCCGAGTCCGACTCTCACCTGAGTCTGAGGCAGGTCCAGTGTAAATGTATAAATGATGTCTTCCTTTTGTACTCAGGAGGGAACTCAGGCCACTGACACCAGTGTTTTAGCTCCTGCTCCTGTGAGTTACTCCTGACTTTAACATTAATATAATAAAGAGTAAACAGGTCTGACCTCTGATACTGAACTCTGACCCTGTGTCCTCAGAACTCCAGCCGACTGGACCACGACTCCAGCAGTGACAGTTCCTACTCTGTTCCTCGACGCATCACCAGCCACTTGGGAACTAAAGTGAGTGAAAGTGGGATGAATTAATGGTTTAGAGTTTAATAGAACTGGAGCCAGTTTTCTGACAAATACATGAGAGAAAAGCATGGGAAACATCATTTATTTAATGATGATCGAATAATGTGTGTTAATCCACACAATCACTCTAGAGCACTCATGTCATAGTTCGACAGGTTTGTGTTGGAAAATGTTAGAGACTGGAATGTGGTTACTACTGCATCAGTAAAAATAGTGGTGGTCACTAGACCATGATACAGAACAGGTTTAAATGAAATGAGTCAGAGACACGTTTTACTGTCTTTGGACACATAATGAGTTGTAAAATGTTATTAATAAACCGTTCTGATGTAAAATCGGACCTAATCTGAACCTGAGTCGAGATATGAGAGCTTTTGGAGGTAGAAAAGGGTTAGGGTTAAAGGTCATTAATAGGACAAGAGCTGTTGAATAGCATTTATAAATTTTCTTCTGCTTAGTCCTGTTAGGGGTCACGGGTGACTGAAGCCTATCCTATCAGCTTGGGGCCTAAGGCGGAGTACACCCTGGACAGTGGCCAGTTAGTCACATGGCTGTCACTTAGAGACAGATACGGACAGACAACCATTCACTCTCACATTAATTCACTATAGACACTTTAGAGTTGCCTATTGACCAATACATGCATGTGTTTGGACGGTGGGAGGAAGGCAAGGTAATTTTATTTATACAACACAATTCATACACTGGGTAACTCAAAGTGCTTTACAGGAATAAGACAATTTACAAGATTTAGATCAAGAAACATAAGGTCCCAGAGTTAAACATACTTTAAGTCGTAATGTAGGAGGAGCTAAAGAGGAAGGTTTTTAACCTCCCCTTGAACATTGTTAAAGCTGAGGCTGTTCCAGGTTTTTGCTGCATGAAACTTAAATGCTGCTTCACCCTGTTTAGTTCTAACTCTGGGCACGAGCAGAAGGCCTGTCCCAGATGTTCTCTGAGTCCGAGGAGGTTCATAAGTAACTAGCAGTCAAGATAGACCTCTGTGGAACCCCACATGTCAGGGCCATTTGGTCTGGTACAGTTACCAACCGAAACAAAGTACTTGTACTTCCATTCCTCTAATCATTAGAGGAATGGATAGGTATCACTGGAACTGCCCTTAAATGGTTTCAGTCCTATCTTGAAGACAGGAAGTACTTTGTTTCGGTTGGTAACTGTGTATCAGACCAAATGGCCCTGAGATGTGGGGTTCCACAGGGGTCTATCTTGGGACCTCTATTATTCAATCTCTACATGCTTCCTTTAGGCCAGTTAATACACAGCTGTGGAGTATCCTACCATAATTATGCAGATGACACTCAGATTTACATTTCACTCACAGCAGGTGAAAATGGACCAATCCATTCACTGTGTCACTCCATCGAACAGATTGACATGTGGATGCAAAATAATTTTCTCCAACTGAACAGAAACAAGACTGAACTAATCATCTTTGGGCCACAGAAACAAAGAGAAAGTGTCAGCAGTCACCTCGAGTCTCTTTCTCTAAAATCTAAAAACAGGTTAGAAATCTAGGGATCATCATGGACTCAGACTTGAATTTCCACAGTCACATTAAGTCAATTACATCATCTGCATTTTATCACCGTAAAAACATTTCCAGAGTCAAAGGGATGATGTCTCAACCAGACTTAGAGAAACTTATCCATGCTTTTATCTCCAGCAGGTTAGATTACTGTAACGGCCTGCTCACTGGTCTCTCAAAACGAGGGTTAAGACAGCTGCAGCTTATTCAGAACGCGGCTGCTCGGGTTCTAACCAAAACCAGGAAGTACAACCACATCACGCCAGTTTTAAAATCTCTGCACTGCACAAGTCTCTAAATGGTTTAGCACCAGAATATATCTCTGACATGCTAGTTACTTATGAACCTCCTCGACTCTGAGAACATCTGGGACAGGCCTTCTGCTCGTGCCCAGAGTTAGAACTAAACAAGGTGAAGCAGCGTTTAAGTTTCATGCAGCAAAAACCTGGAACAGCCTCAACTTTAACAATGTTCAAGGGGAGGTTAAAAACCTTCCTCTTTAGCTCCGCCTACACCACAACCTAAAGTGTTTTTTTTTTTATTAAAGTGTTTTTTCTTTTATCTGCACTCTTCTTTTTAAAATGTTTTTAATTTTTTTCTTATGTTTAAATCTTGTAAATTTTCTTTTATTCCTGTAAAGCACTTAGAGTTACCCAGTGTATGAATTGTGCTATATAAATAAAATTGCCTTGCCTTGCCTAAACGGGGCGGCAGTGGCTCAGTGGTAGCCGGAAGGTAAGGGGTTCGATTCCCACTCTCCCCATAGTTCATACGGTTGTTGTGTCCTTGGGCAAAACATTTAACCTCCAGTGGTGTTCCAGCTGTAACACTGGTGAATGGAACCTTAATGTAAGTCGCTTTAAATGAAAGCGTCTGCTAAATGACTAAATGTAATGTAAATGTAAAAGGATTAAAGTCAAATTCAAGATTTGCAGTGGGCAAAGTCTAATCCCTGGGTTTTGTCTGCTGTTGGAGATGGTGTAAAGTCTAATCCCTGGGTTTTGTCTTCTGTTGGAGATGGTATACAGTCTAATCCCTGGGTTTTGTCCTCAGTTGGAGATGGTGTACAGTCTAATCCTTGGGTTTTATCTACAGATGGAGATGGTGTACAGTCTAATCCTTGGGTTTTATCTACAGTTGGAGATGGTGTACAGTCTAATCCTTGGGTTTTATCTACAGTTGGAGATGGTGTACAGTCTAATCCTTGGGTTTTGTCTGCAGGTGGAGATGGTGTACAGCCTGCTGTCAATGCTTGGAACACATGATAAGGACGATATGTCTCGGACGCTGTTGGCCATGTCCAGTTCTCAGGACTCGTGCATTGCCATGAGGCAGTCGGGCTGTTTACCTCTGCTCATCCAGCTGTTGCACGGCAACGACAAGGACTCACTGCTGCTGGGTAAGAACCACTAAAACCATGTCAAATCCACTTGGAACTTCTTTAAATCTCTTTAAATGTGTCCTTGTAGGGAACTCCCGTGGGTCGAAGGAGGCTCGTGCTCGGGCTTCTGCTGCTCTACACAACATTGTCCACAGTCAGCCTGAGGACAAGCGAGGACGCAGAGAGATCAGGGTCCTGCACTTGTTGGAGCAGGTCCGAGTTTACTGCGAGTCCTGCTGGAACTGGCAGGAAAACCACGAGAGGGGCCTGGACCAGGACCGACACCCCAGTGAGTACAAGACCAGGACAAACCAGGACCAGACCAGGACAAACCTGGACAAACCTGGACCTCAAACGCCTCAACGCTAGACCAGAGTAAACCATTTATTTAAATACATTTTGATACAAACTATACTCTGCTAAATGACTAAATGTATACTCAAGTATCGATTTATAGATAATAAAGGTTAAAGTTATTTCCTCTGATAATTGTCATTTAGAGATGAACGCTAACAGATCTCAGCTGGGATCATATTCAGTTGTCCGCAGAGGCTCAGTTTCAAACAGGAACGTGAAGTAATAGCTGTTTCAAGTCACATGTGTGGGTCCTTTTTGTGTTGCCAAAAAAGTCAAATTCTAGGTTGAGTTCAGGTTATAACCGCGCTTCAGCTTTGGGCCTAAAGTAGGGGTGTTTTGGACTAAAGTGTTGATGATCTGCCAGTTTAGAAAGATCTCTGTATCACTCCACACTGCATTTCTAGTTAAAGCAGGTCTTTGCTAAAAGACAGACACCTCCCACTCTGTGTGTGTGTTCTGTGTTTGTAGATCAACATGATGTCAGGTACAATGCTACAAAAAGTGTTATTATGATATGTCGTACAAAAGAGGATCGATCGCTTGTATTCCCTTTTTTTCTGGCAATATTCTAACTGTTTGTAATGAATTTAAGTATTTGGGTCACATCATAAATGATTGTCTGTCTGATGATGAGGACATGTCCCGAATGCACATACAAATGTATTGGCACGTAAATTTGGCTCGTGCTCGGATGGAGTAAAACTGACTTTGTTTAGAGCCTACTGTACTTTCCTGTACACTTCACATCTGTGGTCTAATTACAAAAAAGGCAGTCTTCAGAAACTGACAGTGACTTAAAACGACGCCCTAAGACTATTATTTAAAAGGCCCAGGTGAACAAGTGAACTGCCAGTGAACTGTGTCATCTCGAGTCAGCACATTGTCAGCTGTTCTAAGAAATTTGATGTGTAAACTTATTTGTCGTCTGAATAATTCTGAAAAAAACATTGTTTTATTGTTAACTAATACTGCACACAGTGACATGCGTTACACATCAGTGCTATGGAAACACTGGTACGCCTGCCTCTTAAAGGGATAGAAGTCTATTGTTTGTTAAACGTTGTACCTTACACCTTCGCACCATTTTGGCTCCATTGGTAGGCCACTCACAACACCATATTATCAACTCACAGGACTTTACAAAATCAAAAATCTACAACTAGACGCAGATGAGACCCCCACAAACAAAGTAATGTAGTTTATACAGTTCAGTGAAGAGTGCAGTGACAGTTATGTCAGTGAAACAAAACAACAGCTTCACAAGAGGATGTATCAGCACAGAAGAGCCAATCCTGGAGGACCTGAGTCTGCAGTCCATCTCCACCTCAAAGAGGACAGCAATGTCCCAATTTTGTCCAGAGAGAACAGATGGTTTGAGAGAGGGGTGAAGGAAGCCAGTTTTTTTTTTAATGGAAAAGCCTTCTTTGAACAGAGGAGGTGGCCAGATTCATGTTGCCTAGTATTTATAACAGTGTTTTGAAAACTCAAACAAAAGAGTTGCACCCTAGAACAACAAAGGCAGCACCTGAATGGATCAGTGTCACTAACGACTCTCCTGAGCCTTGCAGCAGAACAGAATGTTTAGACGTCATAGCTGGCATTGGTTCCACATCTAATTGGACTTTTATAGACCCCATATTTGGCGGAAGGTGGCATACAGAGGTTTCAGGCCTTGTTTTGAATCTGGTCTAACTCTGGTCTATTTCTGGTCTAACTCAGTCTCTCTCTGTGCCAGTGCCGTCTCCAGTGGAACACCAGATCTGTCCTGCCGTCTGTGTTTTAATGAAGCTGTCCTTTGACGAGGAGCACCGCCATGCCATGAACCAGTTAGGTCAGAACCCCCCCCAGCACCCCCTTAGCAACCTGAACTCCTCTCAGCACCCCCCAAAAAATCCCCTCAGAACTCCCCTCAGATCCCCATCAGAACTCCCCTCAGCAACCCCCCCATAACTCCTCTCAGAATTACCTCAAAATACCTCTCATAACCTCTCTCAGAACACCCCTCAGAACCTCTCTCAGAACTCCTCTCAGAACCTCTCTCAGAAATCCTCTCAGAACCTCTCTCAGAACTCCTCTCAGAACCTCTCTCAGAAATCCTCTCAGAACCTCTCTCAGAACTCCCCTCAGAACCTCTCTCAGAACTCCTCTCAGAACCTCTCTCAGAAATCCTCTCAGAACCTCTCTCAGAACTCCTCTCAGAACCTCTCTCAGAAATCCTCTCAGAACCTCTCCCAGAACTCCCCTCAGAACCTCTCTCAGAACTCCCCTCAGCACCTCTCTCAGAACCTCTCTCAGAACTCCCCGCAGAACCTCTCTCAGAAATCCTCTCAGAACCTCTCTCAGAACTCCTCTCAGAACTCCCCTCAGAACCTCTCTCAGAAATCCTCTCAGAACCTCTCTCAGAAATCCTCTCAGAACCTCTCAGAACTCCCCTCAGAACCTCTCTCAGAACTCCTCTCAGAACCTCTCTCAGAAATCCTCTCAGAACCTCTCCCAGAACTCCCCTCAGAACCTCTCTCAGAACTCCCCTCAGAACCTCTCTCAGAACTCCCCTCAGAACCTCTCTCAGAAATCCTCTCAGAACCTCTCTCAGAACTCCCCTCAGAAATCCTCTCAGAACCTCTCTCAGAAATCCTCTCAGAACTCCCCTCAGAACCTCTCTCAGAACTCCCCTCAGAACCTCTCTCAGAAATCCTTTCAGAACCTCTCTCAGAACTCCCCTCAGAACCTCTCTCAGAACCTCTCTCAGAACTCCCCTCAGAACCTCTCTCAGAACTCCCCTCAGAACTCCTCTCAGAACCTCTCTCAGAACCTCTCTCAGAACTCCCCTCAGAACCTCTCTCAGAACTCCCCTCAGCACCTCTCTCAGAACCTCTCTCAGAACTCCCCGCAGAACCTCTCTCAGAAATCCTCTCAGAACTCCCCTCAGAACTCCTCTCAGAACCTCTCTCAGAACTCCCCGCAGAACCTCTCTCAGAAATCCTCTCAGAACTCCCCTCAGAACTCCTCTCAGAACTCCCCTCAGAACCTCTCTCAGAAATCCTCTCAGAACCTCTCTCAGAAATCCTCTCAGAACCTCTCAGAACTCCCCTCAGAACCTCTCTCAGAACTCCTCTCAGAACCTCTCTCAGAAATCCTCTCAGAACCTCTCCCAGAACTCCCCTCAGAACCTCTCTCAGAACTCCCCTCAGAACCTCTCTCAGAACTCCCCTCAGAACCTCTCTCAGAAATCCTCTCAGAACCTCTCTCAGAACTCCCCTCAGAAATCCTCTCAGAACCTCTCTCAGAAATCCTCTCAGAACTCCCCTCAGAACCTCTCTCAGAACTCCCCTCAGAACCTCTCTCAGAAATCCTTTCAGAACCTCTCTCAGAACTCCCCTCAGAACCTCTCTCAGAAATCCTCTCAGAACCTCTCAGAACTCCCCTCAGAACCTCTCTCAGAACCTCTCTCAGAACTCCCCTCAGAACCTCTCTCAGAACTCCCCTCAGAACTCCTCTCAGAACCTCTCTCAGAACCTCTCTCAGAACTCCCCTCAGAACCTCTCTCAGAACTCCTCTCAGAACTCCCCTCAGAACCTCTCTCAGAAATCCTTTCAGAACCTCTCTCAGAACTCCCCTCAGAACCTCTCTCAGAAATCCTTTCAGAACCTCTCTCAGAACTCCCCTCAGAACCTCTCTCAGAAATCCTCTCAGAACTCCCCTCAGAACTCATCTCAGAACTCCCCTCAGAACTCCTTTCAGAACCTCTCTCAGAACTCCTCTCAGAACTCCTCTCAGAACCTCTCTCAGAACCTCTCTCAGAACTCCCTTCAGAACCTCTCTCAGAACCTCTCTCAGAACTCCCTTCAGAACCTCTCTCAGAACTCCTCTCAGAACCTCTCTCAAAACTCCCTTCAGAACCTCTCTCAGAACTCCCCTCTGAACCTCTCTCAGAACCTCTCTCAGAACTCCCCTCAGAACCTCTCTCAGAAATCCTTTCAGAACCTCTCTCAGAACTCCCTTCAGAACCTCTCTCAGAACTCCCTTCAGAACCTCTCTCAGAACCTCTCTCAGAACTCCTCTCAGAACTCCCCTCAGAACTCCTCTCAGAACCTCTCTCAGAACCTCTCTCAGAACTCCTCTCAGAACTCCTCTCAGAACCTCTCTCAGAACCTCTCTAAGAACCTCTCTCAAAACTCCCTTCAGAACCTCTCTCAGAACTCCCTTCAGAACCTCTCTCAGAACTCCTCTCAGAACCTCTCTCAGAACCTCTCTCAGAACTCCTCTCAGAACTCCTCTCAGAACTCCCCTCAGAACCTCTCTCAGAACTCCCTTCAGAACCTCTCTCAGAACTCCTCTCAGAACCTCTCTCAGAACTCCCTTCAGAACCTCTCCAGAACCTCTCTCAGAAATCCTTTCAGAACCTCTCTCAGAACTCCCCTCAGAACTCCTCTCAGAACCTCTCTCAGAACTCCCCTCAGAACCTCTCTCAGAACCTCTCTCAGAACCTCTCTCAGAACTCCCCTCAGAACCTCTCTCAGAAATCCTTTCAGAACCTCTCTCAGAACTCCCCTCAGAACCTCTCTCAGAAATCCTCTCAGAACCTCTCTCAGAACTCCCCTCAGAACCTCTCTCAGAACTCCTCTCAGAACTCCTCTCAGAACCTCTCTCAGAACCTCTCTCAGAACTCCCTTCAGAACCTCTCTCAGAACCTCTCTCAGAACTCCCTTCAGAACCTCTCTCAGAACTCCCTTCAGAACCTCTCTCAGAACTCCTCTCAGAACCTCTCTCAGAACTCCTCTCAGAACTCCCCTCAGAACTCCCTTCAGAACCTCTCTCAGAACTCCTCTCAGAACTCCCCTCAGAACCTCTCTCAGAACTCTCCTCAGAACCTCTCTCAGAACTCCCTTCAGAACCTCTCTCAGAACTCCCTCAGAACCTCTCTCAGAACTCCTCTCAGAACTCCCCTCAGAACCTCTCTCAGAACTCTCCTCAGAACCTCTCTCAGAAATCCTTTCAGAACCTCTCTCAGAACTCCCCTCAGAACCTCTCTCAGAAATCCTCTCAGAACCTCTCTCAGAACTCCCCTCAGAACTCCTCTCAGAACTCCCCTCAGAACTCCTCTCAGAACTCCTCTCAGAACCTCTCTCAGAACCTCTCTCAGAACTCTCCTCAGAACCTCTCTCAGAAATCCTTTCAGAACCTCTCTCAGAACTCCCCTCAGAACCTCTCTCAGAAGTCCTCTCAGAACCTCTCTCAGAACTCCCCTCAGAACTCCCCTCAGAACTCCTCTCAGAACCTCTCTCAGAACTCCTCTCAGAACTCCTCTCAGAACCTCTCTCAGAACCTCTCTCAGAACTCCCTTCAGAACCTCTCTCAGAACCTCTCTCAGAACTCCCCTCAGAACCTCTCTCAGAACTCCTCTCAGAACCCCCTCAGAACTATATATATTTGATATCTAAGTGTATTTCTCCCTCTAGGTGGACTTCAGGCCGTGGCTGAGCTGCTGCAGGTCGACTGTGAGATGTTTGGGCTCAGCTCTGATCACTACAGCGTTACGTTGAGACGTTATGCAGGAATGGCCCTCACCAACCTCACCTTTGGAGATGTGGCCAACAAGGTCACAAAGACTGCAAATACTGGTTTTAGATGGATTTAAACAAGTTTTAGTTTTAATTAAACTGTTTTTTTATTTGATTTAAACAGGTTTTAGTTTGATTTAAACAGACTTTTGATGGATTTAAACTAGAGCTGGTAAAATTAACGCATTAACGTTTTGCGTAAAATTTTTCGGTTTAGTGTGTTAAAAAAATATTAACTACATTTTTAATTTGATGCAACGCCCTCTCCTCTCCACTGCACCTCATTTACGATTCCTGTGGCTAACACGGCTGCACACTCAAGCTAGCAACGGAAAACAAAAAAGACACACTGCTAAATGGACTATTCTGCTTTAAGAGATTCAAGTATCTTGGGGTCTTGTTCACGAGTGAGGGAAGGAGGGAGCGTGATATTAAAAGACGGATCGGTGCAGCTTCTGCAGTGACGCAGTCGATGTACCGGTCTGTCGTGGTGAAGAAGGAGCTGAGCTGTAAGGCAAAGCTCTCAATTTACCGGTCAATCTACGTTCCTACTCTCACCTATGGTCATGAGCTTTGGGTCATGACCGAAGGAACAAGATCCCGGATACAAGCGGCCGAAATGAGCTTTCTCCGCAGGGTGCCGGGGCGCTCCCTTAAGGATAAGGTGAGGAGCTCGGTCACTCGGGAGGAGCTCAAAGTAGAGCCGCTGCTCCTCCACATCGAGAGGAGCCAGCTGAGGTGGCTCGGGCATCTGTTTCAGATGCCTTCTGGACGCCTCCCTAGGGAGGTGTTTCGGGCATGCCCCCGTGACCCGGCCCCAAATAAGCGGTAGAAGATGGATGGATGGATGGAGAATAAAGTAATATGCCTTAACTGAAATGCTTACGCAGCTATCAAATAAGAGCATGTTTTCTCTGAATAAGTTTTTACTTCCACTCATAAGGTTCGGTAGATAGCGGTGTAACGGCACAAAAAAATACATTTGGATCGGTTTCGGTTCTTGGAAATTTCAGTTCGGTACATTTTGGTACAATGTCGGGACACAAATCTCGACTACTTTAAAGTTGACAAGTTGTGCAATTAATTGCGATTATTTAATTCAAACATGTTTAAGATGGATTTAAATAGGTTTTAGTTGGATTATGACAAGTTTTAGATGGATTTGATCAGTATTTCTGTCTAACCCTGTTTTTTTCTGATTTTCCAGGCCACCCTGTGCTCAATGAAGGGCTGTATGAGAGCCATGGTCGCTCAGCTCAAGTCTGAGAGTGAGGATCTGCAACAGGTAACTCTTTTACTGTTGATTATAGCTGTGTGGTTTTAGGTTGTAGCGTTGAGGGTTGATGTTCTCTGTATTCCAGGTGATCGCAAGCGTCCTTAGGAACTTGTCGTGGAGGGCTGACGTAAACTCAAAGAAGACTCTCCGTGAAGTGGGCAGCGTTAGAGCTCTGATGGGCTGTGCTCTGCAGGTTCAGAAGGTATGAGACCAAACCTTTTCTCTGTAAACTGGAGCCCACTCCAGGAACAAACCTCTAGAGCAGTGCACTATAAACTAAGTCTACATCGGGATGGGGCACAGTGGCTCAGTGGTAGAGCGGTAGTCATACAACCAGATCTTTATTACCTACATCTAAACAATATGTGCTGTATATATATATATATATATATATATATATATATATATATATATATATATATATATATATATATATATATATATATATACAGTGGGGATCGAAAGTTTGGGCACCCCAGGTAAATGTTTTTATTAATGTGCATAAAGACGCCAAGAAAAGATGGAAAAATCTCCAAAAGGCATCAAATGACAGATTAGACATCCTTATAATAAGTCAAAAAAAGTTAGATTTTATTTCCATCATTTACAAAAAAATGGTGTCTGCAAAAGTTTGGGCACCCTGCGGAGTTAATCCCCTGTTCTGCCCCCTTTGGCAAGCTAGGACCTGACAGTGTCATGGATTGTTCTCAATCATCGTCTGGATAGACCAGGTGATGTCAATCTGAATGGTTTTAAATGCCCAGACTCATCTGACCTTGCCCCAACAATCAGCACCATGGGTTCTTCTAAGCAGTTGTCTAGAAAACTTAAACTGAAAATAGTTGACGCTCACAAAGCAGGAGAAGGCTATAAAAAGATAGCAAAGCGTTTTCAGATGCCAATATCCTCTGTTCGGAATGTAATTAAGAAATGGCAGTCATCAGAAACAGTGGAAGTTAAAGCAAGATCTGGAAGACCAAGAAAAATATCAGACAGAACGGCTCGCAGGATTGTGAGAAAAGTAAGTCAAAACCCACGTTTGACTGCACGATCCCTCCAGAAAGATCTGGCAGACACTGGAGTTGTGGTACACTATTCCACTATAAAGAGATACTTGTACAAATATGGACTTCATGAAAGAGTCATCAGAAGAAAACCTCTTCTACGTCCTCAACACCAAAATCAGCGTTTGAAGTTTGCAAATGAACATATAGACAAGCCTGATGCATTTTGGAAACAAGTTCTGTGGACCGATGAGGTTAAAATAGAACTTTTTGGCCGGAATGAGCAAAGGTATGTTTGGAGAAGAAAGGGCACAGAATTTAATGAAAAGAACCTCTGTCCAACTGTTAAGTATGGGGGTGGATCGATCATGTTTTGGGGTTGTATTGTAGCCAGTGGCACAAGGAACATTCCACGAGTCGAAGGAAAAATGGATTCAATAAAATTTCAGCAAATTTTGGATGCTAACTTGATGCCATCTGTGAAAAGATGAAGTTAAAGAGAGGATGGCTTCTACAAATGGATAATGATCCTAAACACACCTCAAAATCCACGGTGGATTACATCAAGAGGCATAAACTAAAGGTTTTGCCATGGCCTTCACAATCTCCTGACCTCAACATAATTGAAAATCTATGGATAGACCTTAAAAGAGCAGTGTGTGACAAACAGCCCAGAAATCTCAAAGAACTGGAAGACTTTTGTAAGGAAGAATGGGCAAAGAAACCTCAAACAAGAATTGAAAGACTCTTGGCTAGTTACAAAAAGCGTTTACAAGCTGTGATACTTGCCAAAGGGAGCAGTACAAGGTATTAACTCTGCAGGGTGCCCAAACTTTTGCAGACACCATTTTTTTGTTTTCTGTTATTTTGAAAGTATAAATGATGGAAATAAAATCTAACTTTTTTTTTTTTGACTTATTATAAGGATGTCTAATCTGTCATTTGATGCCTTTTGGAGATTTTTCCATCTTTTCTTGGCGTCTTTATGCACATTAATAAAAGATTTTACCTGGGGTGCCCAAACTTTCGATCCCCACTGTAAGCACATACGTGGACAAAATTGTTGGTACCCTTCGGTCAATGAAAGAAAAACTCACAATGGTCACAGAAAAAACTTTATTCTGACAAAAGTAATAATAAATTAAAGCCGCAAGCGGCGATAAAGGCCCTCGCCTCCCTTGAGACCGCGGGGACACATGTACTCGGAGGATTGCATTTCGTGCTTTAAAGCGTAAACTTGAAGGTAATGTCAAATAACCGGGCCTGTGCTACTGCTGGGGCCTGCTACATCACCTTGTAATTTAGAGTTAAAGGTCTCCACAATCCCTGGTTTTCCTGGGAGCTGTCTGAACCTTTGAAAATAATAGATTATGCTTGGGCTAAGGCGAGAAAAACAAAGTACTGGCTGGAGATTTGAGATGACTCGGGAATCGCTGCACCCCCCTGTTTAAAAAGGCAAAATGTAAATATTACTTGTCTAAAAGTACAAGGTTACAAGTTCCAAAGGATTCTGAGGAGTTTTCTAAGACTCTAGCCGTGGCTCTGGAGGGGCCTCCTCTAAAGGAAGGATCCTGGCAATTGGGAAATGGCATTTATTTCCCAAAGAAATGGCTGCCTCTTCACAGACTCATTACGACCACAGCCACAAATGTATTAAAAAACAAATTGATAACTTTTTTGGCACACGTGTCTAGATGAAACTCACCAAATTTGGAGCTGTTTAGATGAAAAGCCTTTAGACACAAGGGGTGCAATTTAGGTGGTCACGCATTCCACCCAACATAGTAGATTTCCTGTTGAGTTTACGGTATGGCTGTAATAAACTTTCCAAGTTTTGTATTTCTACTAGGGCTGGGCAAGTTAACACGTTTTTATTGCGTTAACGCATTAATGAATTAACGCCGACAATTATTTTATCGCGCGTTAACGTCGGCCGATTAGTATGGTGAAAGAAGAATGACTGCACGTATGAGCCGCCCTCATCCAGTGCTTTAAGTGGGCCGGTACGCACCTGTACTCAGTACCGCCACTTCTCCGTGCGCCCAGAACGTGCTTTTAGCGTACTGGTACGCTCATTTCGACATCTGTTTTAATAGAGGTTTTAATCCTTTGCCTGCTCTGCCGCTTTCCAGAGCGCCCTTCACAATGCACGCTTCCTAATTCGTCCCACCAAGAGCAGAGACTACATTACCCATGCACCCTTGAGTTTGGCAAGTGAAAGGGAGAGGGTGTGTGAAACGCGCGGGAACTGCATTCACATGCTCTGACTGTAATGAAAACACAAGAGAGACATTTATATTGTTTATATTGTTATAATGTTATGATTGAAGCTCTGGACATAACTTGTTTTTCTATAACAAACTAAACAAAATATTAATGCCCTGTCAGTGGCAAATATTTTTGGTTTTAATATTTAATTTGATTACATTAATGTTTAAGTTCAGATTTACAAGAAATGTTTTAACTGCTGTAAAAAGCACATTATTTGTTTAAAGTGTTGTTTAAAGTGCAAACCAAATGTTATTGCACTTTTGTTCATATAGCAGTTCTTTTAAAATGTATGCAGTACACTAATTTTGAATTCATTATTAAATTTTGTGTATAATGCGATTAATCGCGATTAATCACAGAACATTAAACATTTTAATCGTTGCCCAGCCCTAATTTAAATATTGATGATAACAAGCTTGGGGGAAAACAAAATTAATTGCAATTAATTACAGAAAATGTGCAATTAATTAGTTAATTTTTTTTAGGGCTGCAACTAACGATTATTTTCATAATCGATTAATCGGACGATTATTTTTTCGATTAATCAATTAATCGGATACAGTTTTTTTTAATTCAGTTTGATTTTTTTGTTTATTATAACTAAATAAAACCCTAAATCAGGGTATTTATGTTTAAAAGTGTACTTTAAAAAGTGTAAAAGCCACATATTGAGTTTTACTAATATAATCTTTAATTTTTACATTTTAAAACTTAAAACACAAAAGTTTGTCCAGTTTTTAAACAATAAAACTTCTTTAAATATCCAAAATATAAATAAACAAAACAAAATATTGAGTTGTGCTGCTCATATAAACTTCACATTATGAAATTAGGACACAATGATGTTTGTAATAATATATTAAGCAGCGTATTTTGTTGAAATATCAAAATTATAAATAATAAACAAACAAACGTTACTGTTTGATACAGAGGTAGAATGCAGAAGAAGAGGAAAACTGTCACTGTTCAGTGTTGTTCATAAGAACATGTTTCTTATTCACTCTTCCAAAACTTTGAATTGGAATGCAAAATGTCAGCATGTCCACATGCTCCGGCTGAGGCTGGCTCTCTTTTTGGAAGCTATGTTACCTGCAGCGGAAAACAGACGCTCAGATGGTGTTGAGGAGCTTGGGATACACAAGTAGGATTTAGCTAATTTTGCCAAAGTGGGATATTTAGGCCCGAGCCGGTGATGGCCGGGAGGGCCTATTGTTTTTGCTCGGATTTTTTTTTTTTTTTTTTTTTTTTTAATTAGGCCCGAGCCGGTGATGGCCGGGAGGGCCTATTGTTTTTGCTCGGATTTTTTTTTTTTTTTTTTTTTTTTTTTTTCTTCCGACCCAATGATCCTAAATTTGACCCAGTGAACATGCACGAAAGTCATTTTATTGGTCCCAGACTTCAAGCTCGAAAAATTTATGTATTTGAAGTCGCCGAAAAAAAAATACGAAAAATGACTCAGTGGCGACCCCTACAAAATCAAAATACATTGGGCCTATGGAAAGTGAAAGTAACTTTTTTCCAACGTAGAAAAATGAAACTTGGTATATCCATAGGACACCTCAGGGCAAACAGAAAAGTCAATGACAGTCACACCCTAAACTTAACAGGAAGTCCGCCATGTGGGTGAAACGCTGCCACTAAAATCGCACCTTTGCGCAGAAAGATGCAAATCATTGTGTTTTAATCTAAATGGCCCCAAATTTGGTGAGTATCATCTAGACACGTGTGCCAACCAAAGTTGTGACTTTGTTTTTGATATCTTATCGGGTATGGGTGTGGCAAGCCTGTAACGAGGTGGCCATTTTTGTGAAAATAAAACGTCTCTTAACTCTCAAACGCCTTCTCGGATCGAGTTAGACCCAAAAAGGCGTTTGTGCACATTCATGACCTGAACAAAAAAATATGTAAATAAAAGGGTTATCTTTAGAAATGGCTCTCCAGCGCCCCCTACAAACTTATAATGGACCCAAGAATTTAGTTTGTCATAGAGACATAAAATTTGGTACACACATCTCTTATGTCATGACGAGCATAAAAGCCAATGACAACCACCCCCTATCTATAAATGTGTTGCCATAGCAACGTCCCAAATATTTGGAAAAAGTCAATGGGAAGTGATGTGGTACACACATCCAGCATGGGCTTATGAACAAAAAAGCCAATGGGGACCACACCCTATCACACACGGGAAGGCGGCCATTTTGAATTGAAGATGTGAACCGACTTAGAATACAACCTCTCTTTTAAAAAACAACAGAAAATAGCTGCTTCATTCCACAGACACCAAACTTGGGCAAAATGAGCTAAACACATGTATGTAAAATAGACAGGTGTTTTTCTTGACGTTTTTGCTCGAGTTTTATTTTTTTTTATTATAATTTGGTTTTTTTTTTTTAGTATAATTTTCCTGCAAAATGATCCTCAATTTGACCCAGTAAACGTGCAACTAAAAGTCATTTTTATGGGTCCCAGACTTGAAGCTTCGGCAAAAATTATGTATTTGAAGTCCCCGAAAAAAATGAAAAATGACTCAGTGGCGACCCTAGAAAAGTCAAAATACATTTGGCCTATGGAAAATGAAAGTAAATTTTTCCAATGTAGAAATACAAAACTTGGTACATCCATAGGACACCTCAGGGCAAACAGAAAAGTTTTTTACAGCCATATCGTAATTTCAACAGGAAATCTACTATGTTGGGTGGAATGCGTGACCACCTAAATCGCACCCCTTGTGCTAAAGGCTTTTCATCTAAACAGCTCCAAATTTGGTGAGTATCATCTAGACACGTGTGCCAAAAAGTTATCAATTTGTTTTTGTTACATTTGTGGCTGTGGTCGTAATGAGTCTGTGAAGAGGCAGCCATTTCTTTGGGAAATAAATGCCATTTCCCAATTGCCAGGATCCTTCCTTTGGAGGAGGCCCTCCAGAGCCAAGACTAGAGTCTTAGAAAACTCCTCAGAATCCTTTGGAACTTGTAACCTTGTACTTTTAGACAAGTAATATTTACATTTTGCCTTTTTAAACAGGGGGGTGCAGCGATTCCTGAGTCATCTCAAATCTCCAGCCAGTACTTTGTTTTTCTCGCCTTAGCCCAAGCATAATCTATTATTTTCAAAGGTTCAGACAGCTCCCAGGAAAACCAGGGATTGTGGAGACCTTTAACTCTAAATTACAAGGTGGTGTAGCAGGCCCCAGCAGTAGCACAGGCCCGGTTATTTGACATTACCGTGAAGTTTACGCTTTAAAGCACGAAATGCGATCCTCCGAGTGCATGTGTCCCCGTGGTCTCAAGGGAGGCGAGGGCCTTTATCGCCGCTTGCGGCTTTAATTTATTATTACTTTTGTCAGAATAAAGTTTTTTCTGTGACCTTTGTGAGTTTTTCTTTCATTGACCGAAGGGTACCAACAATTTTGTCCACGTGTGTATGTCTCTACCATCATGACTCTTTAACATGGCGACCATCTTGTTGTGGATTTCATTTTATTTCTTTTAAAATTTAATTTAATTATTTTAAAAATACAACACAATGTCTAGACGGAAACTTTTAAAAATAATAAATAGACCAGTATTTTGATGAAGAGCTTTGTTATGTAAAGGAGCCTTCTTTATTAAAAATGACATCTCGAAAGATAGGTTTATTTCATTTTTTAATTTTCTCTCCAACTCTGAAGTACAGTCAGGGATCTGACTCAATCTAATTGACTGTTTAACCTGCTGTGTATCAGCTGCTGTTGAGGGGAAGAGTCTTTTGTGAGTTCAGATACAGTGGTTTCAGCTGCTGTTAAATGACAAGGCTTTTATTTTGAAAAGATCACAGGAAGTGTAGAGTTGCCATAAACAGTAACTTAAAATCACCAAAGCAGAACTTTTGTTTGAAAGTAAACAAGATGTTTATTTAAGACTTTAAATGCGCATATGTGTTTATTGTCCCGGACAGAACTGCGCTGAAAGAGAGTGTGGGGTTCAGAGACTGGCTTTATCTGGGTCTAACTCAGGCTACAGTCTCCTCACCTTCAGCACTGCTCACATTTGATTTTCCCATCAGTTTTGGTCCAAGGCTACACTCGAATTTTCGAGATTTAAGTCACGGAAAAAAACAGCTTGGTGATAGAGCACTGAAGAAACCCACACTGGTGTTTGTTCTGGACAAACTGTGACTGACACAAAAGTCCAACAATAGAACAGATCAGTTCCTCCAGGTGTCACTGTTCTAACCCTGTTCTAACCCCTCAGGAGTCCACACTCAAGTCCGTCCTCTCCGCTCTCTGGAACCTCTCGGCCCACTGTACGGAGAATAAGGCGGACATTTGCTGTGTGGATGGAGCCCTGGCTTTTCTGGTCGGGACATTAACTCACCGCAGCCACAGCAACACCTTGGCCATCATCGAGAGTGGAGGAGGGATCCTTAGGAACGTGTCCAGTCTGATTGCCACCAACCAGGCCCACAGGTAAGACGCAGTAAGACCAGAGAAAGAACGTGTTAAACCAGATTAAACTGAGGTTAGACTGAGGACCAGCCAACCTCAGTTTAGAATAGGAAAAGAGTTAGTCGCAACTAACTCTTTTCCTATTCTAAACAAAGAACTTAGTCTGGTACCCTGTTCCATTTCAAAGATGGAGTTTACAGGAGGAATGTTAACCAGAGATAATCGGAGAAACGCCGGACATGAAGCAAAAATAGGTGACACTACACAGCCGTTTGTCAACAAGGACGCCACGTTAGCGCCGCTAGTTAACATGGCCAGCATGAGAGCAGACACCAGAACGATTTCATAGTTTTTGTACTTTGCTGTTTATTCAAAACTGAGGTGAGAGCATAAATAAACGGCCTCTCAGTAGCAGCGTCCGCCATGTTGAATGTTTTGGACCAGCCACGCGAGCCGAGTAACTTGTGTATGACGTGTCCAGCAAACCACACCCTGCTGCGACAAACGGCTGTGCCCAGTCCGCAAAACCCCAGAGGAAGGGATTTGCTGTGAGAAAGGGACCAGACCGTCCTCCTTTTGGAAAAAAAGAAACCGTAATTTGAGGTTTTGACCTGGTTTATATTATGGTCTTTGGTCTCTTATTTACAGTTGTGTTTTGTCACATTCTGCTTTAGTCCTAGTTTACTATATTAAACTACTCTTTGTCTCCTTGTCCTTCAGGCAGATCCTGCGAGAGCACGGCTGCCTGCCCACGTTGCTGCAGCACCTAAAGTCCCACAGTCTGACCATCGTGTCCAACGCCTGTGGAACCCTCTGGAACCTTTCTGCTCGAGACCCCACAGACCAGGAGACGCTGTGGGAGCTGGGTGCTGTGGGCATGCTCCGAAACCTCATCCACTCACGCCACAAGATGATTGCTATGGGCAGCGCCGCTGCTCTACGAAACCTCATGGCCAACCGGCCGGCAAGGTACAAGGACACCAGTGTGGTGTCTCCAGGAGGGGGCGCTCCGTCGCTGCACGCTCGCAAACAGAAGGCGCTCTTCGAGGAGCTGGACGCACAGCAGCTGTCGGAAACCTTTGATAACATTGACAATCTGAGCCCTAAGACATCTCATCGTAAAAGCAGAAGCTGTAGCAGCGGAGGAGCTAATGGCAGCTCAAATCCGACACGATCTTACGCAAACACTCCGGTGCTGTCAAGTCCCAAACGCAGCGAAGAGCTCACATCAGGCTACAGCAGAGTCTTCCCTCCGAACGTCAGGGCCTCAAGCGACAGTTTGAACAGCGTCACGAGCGCCGACGGATACGGAAACCGAGGGAAAACCAAACCGTCATCTGCTAATGCTGCTGATAACTTCTACTCCTCAGATGAAAACACCGCCAATAGCAACAAATGCTGCGTCTACAAGAAGTACCCCGCAGATTTAGCACACAAAATACGCAGCGCTAACCACATGGCGGACGACGACAATGCAGAACTTGACACCCCGATAAATTACAGCCTTAAATATTCAGATGAACAGCTGAACTCGGGGCGACAGAGTCCGAATCATCACGCTAACGACGAAGATGAACAAGAACAAGATGAAACACGGCTAAGACGCAACGAAACACATGGTCACTCTTACGGTGTAGCAGCATCGTCCACTTACAATCAGCAAACAGAGCAACCAATAGACTATAGTTTAAAATATAACTCAGAAACTTTACGAAAAGAGGACTACAGCTTAAAATACGCTGCAGAACCATCACGAAAAGATGATTTTAGCCTAAAATACAGCTCTGATAATTCACGAAAAGACGATTATGGTTTAAAATATAATGCCGAAACTCAGCGTAAAGAAGAATACAGTTTAAAATATAAAGCTCCACAAAAAGAGTCAAATTCTACTGGCTCTGCTGCCTTAAAACTCCGCCCTCTTCAGCCATCATCAGCCATTCATACGGCTTCGAAAAGTAACCAAGAGTCGACACAGACGTATTGCGTCGAAGACACTCCGATCTGCTTTTCCAGAGGCAGTTCTTTGTCCTCATTATCTTCTGAAGACGACGATGAAGAAAATCACGATCTAATACCGCGTAAACGGCGTGGCAGAAGCGTTATTGGTGTCAACAGCAATCGTGGAAACGCAAGTAATTATCCAACGCTTCCCGTTAGTGAAAAAGCAGCCACGGCAGAGGAGCAAAAGCAACGCAAAGAAGCTGAAAGTCAAACTGCATCAGATTTGGCTGCAACAAATTCACGAGCAAAGCGGCACCATCATCACGAATTGAGAAACCACAGTCACCACCACACAACGTCCGGCGCAAGGACTCCAAAAAGTCCTCCTGAACCGATCCCACACCAGCTTTATGCACAAGAAACACCACTGATGTTCAGCCGCTGCACCTCCGTCAGCTCTTTAGACAGCTTTTCCACGTCGTCCATCGCAAGCTCGGTGCGATCCAGCGAACCATGCAGTGGCGTCCCGAGCGGAGTTATCAGTCCAAGCGATTTACCCGACAGTCCCGGACAAACAATGCCTCCGAGTCGCGCAAAGACACCACCGCTACTGCCACAAAAACCTGAGAAAGAAGCAGAGAAGTTGACTCAAAAGCTAAAAGAGCAGGAGGAACAAGAGGAAAGTCACGATGTCCTGCTGCACTTTGCCACAGAAAGCACTCCACACGGGTTTTCGAAGGCATCCAGTTTGAGCGCGCTCAGTTTAGATGAGCCATACATCGCAACAGATGTGAAATTCAACAAACAAAGTGAGAAAATATTGGAAGAGAAGAAAAAAGAAGATGAGGAGCTGTTGGACGGTGAATCAGACGATGATACTGAGATCCTTGAGGCATGCATTAACATGGCCATGCCCAAATCGTCACAAAAAACAAAAAAACTCCCACAACCTCAAACGCAGCAAGTCCAGGCTTCCTCTTCATTGCAACCAATGCGAAAATCCAGCCAGCTCCCTGTTTACAAGCTCCTCCCCCCTCAGAGCCGCATCCAATCACAGCAGAAAAAAGACCCCAAACATGAAGAACCCAAAATCCAGTCTACCCAAACCGAAGAAGTCCCCAGAGTTTACTGCGTCGAAGGAACGCCGCTTAACTTTTCAACTGCGACTTCTCTCAGTGACCTCACCATTGAGTCTCCGCCTAACGAGGAGGCAGCTCCCTTGCCCTCAACCAATCAGAGGAGAAGGGCAGGACTCCCAGAAGGCGAAAACGGGGATGATATTTTGGCTGAATGCATCAACGCTGCAATGCCTAAGTCTAAACATCGGAAACCTCTGCCGATGACGAAAGCAGGTGCAGAACAGAGCCTCCAAACGCCGCCATTGTTACCGCCTCAGGCCATGCCTCCTTTCGGTTTACAGCAGCAAAAGAAGAAGCCAACTTCTCCGGTTAAACCTATGCCACATCGAGCGCCGTACGCAGTTGCTGCTCTAAAAAAACAGCCTCACATCCAGAACAAACCCGGATTTGCCTTTGATTCACCAAGACATTATACTCCCATCGAAGGCACGCCCTGCTGCTTCTCCCGAAACGACTCGCTCAGTTCGCTCGACTTTGACGAAGATGAGGACAAGGCTAAAGAATCGGAGGAGCCCAAACCAAAACCACCTTCAAAACCACCTCAGCAGCAAACCACAGCAGCCATTTTTCCCCAACAACCCGCTCCGTCACACAAACCCAACCAAACGGACGAGAAACTGAAGTTCGCCATAGAAGACACTCCGGTTTGCTTCAGTCGTAACTCCTCTCTCAGCTCTCTCAGTGACATTGACCAAGAGAACAACAATAAGGAGTTTGCGGCCCCAAATGCACCTCCTGCTGCTGCGACTGCTGAAGCTGCTAAACCTGCACCGAGCGCCGAACCAAAACAACGTCCGTCTGCAACACACTGCTACGTCCCCAAAGCCTTCCACGTCGAGGACACTCCCGTTTGCTTTTCCCGCAACTCTTCGCTAAGTTCTTTAAGCATTGACTCAGAAGACGACCTACTCCAGGAGTGTATCAGCTCTGCCATGCCCAAAAAAAGAAGAAAGCGGCTATTCCTGTTCCGCTATTACAAATCCTCCATTTCCTGTCACTAAACCAGATGAAGCGGGAAGAGCCAGAGGAGCAGGAGGACGGTGGAATCTTAGCTGAAGAGGAACCGAACGAAGCCCCTCGGAGTCCAGCCTCGCCGGATTCAGAGTCGTTCGATTGGAAAGCCATTCAAGAAGGAGCCAATTCCATCGTTAGCTCTTTAAACGCGGCAGCAGCTGCAGCGTCATCACTTTCACGTCAAGCCTCGTCCGATTCTGACTCTGTTCTGTCTCTAAAATCAGTCGGGTCACCCTTCAGACTCCGTTAGCGTCAAAAACAACGACAAAAAGAAGACAATGAGGAGGTGGAGTCAGAGGAAGTGGTGAAGAAAGGAGCAAGGATTTTGAAACCAGGAGAACGCAGCACTTTGGAAATAAAGCAAGAGCAGGAAGAGGACAGGTCTGTGAAAGGAGGAAAGAAGGTTTATCGCAGTTTGATCACAGGGAAACCGAGAGCCGAGCCGAGCATCAGAGGCAGGAGCAAACCCAGAGCCTCAATTGGTGGAAAAGCACCGGGAAGTGGAAACGAAGCTGAGAAAATGGGCGGAAGTTCACCCAGAGACTTAACTCCGTCCAGAAAGCAGATCCCCATTTGTGCTGGTAGTAACGTTGCAGCTAAAGCGGCTGTCAAACCTAAAACTGCACCAGGAATCCCTCGAAGTGAGTCTGCATCAAGGGTCGGTGCAACAAAAAAAATAAAATCTGAATCAGAAAAGCCTCCAGCACTCGTTCGACAGTCAACATTTATTAAAGAGGCTCCAAGTCCAACATTAAAACGGAAACTAGAGGAATCGGCTCAAGCTCAAAGTGAAGTAGCTTTAGATTCGCTCTCGAGTCCTGAATCGCAACAACCAACTCCAATAAATAGGAAGTACGACGTCAGCAGGTCACATTCAGAAAGCCCCTCGCGGCAGCAGGAAGCAGCATTGTCGCGGTTTAGCCGAACAGGAACGTGGAAACGGGAGAATACGGGCGTGAGTAACGGTGGCAGTAATGGTAAACAACACTCAACTTCTCTGCCGCGAGTCGGAACATGGAAACGTACCGGCAGCTCGTCTTCAGTGCTTTCAGCGTCATCCGAATCCAGCGAAAAAGGAAAGAGTGAAGAAGACTTGATCTTGCAAAGATCAAAAGGAACTTGGCGAAAAAAGAAAACCGACTCGATCGAACAAAATTTTAGCGATAAATCGGATAAATCTGAAGATGTCTGGGTTAGATTAGAAGATTGTCCTGTTAATAATCCTCGCTCGTCCTCATCTTGTTCCATGAGATCGCCAACAAATGCACCACCAGTAATCGATAGCCTCGCTCCGTCTGCAAAAATCCCGTTGTCTTGTTCGTCTTCGTCGTCCAATCTGAATTTAAGGAGGAGCTGTGAGAGTTTAGACGAAAAACAAACCCGAGTTCAGCAGAGAAGCGGTGCAGTGGCGGCTCGAGTGAGTCCCTTTAACTACACGCCAAGTTCGAGGAAGAGCAGCACTGAAGCCAGCAACTCCACCACGACTACAACAAACACCTCGACTTCTACGACGCCATCGCGCCATCGCCATACCGACGCCTGTGACCAAGAAACGGGAGCCGAAAGGAGGAGAAGGGAACGCCGGGGGAGGCAGCGGTGAACGGGGGTCGTACATTGTCACGTCGGTTTGAGGATTGGGTGGAGACACAGCACTCAAGTGAAGTTATAATGACAAATAAAGTTATTAGAATCAACCTGACAGCAGCTGACATCAGATTCAGATTTAAAACAAAGTGATCAGTGATGGCCACAGTTATAGAAACTCAAATGGCCTCCACAGAAACATCAAACATTGAAAAACATTGATAAAGTTGGTATTAATTAAATAAATTAAAAATCACTTCAGAGGCTGCTCCAAAAAGCCACCAGTTTATGGACAACACTGTGAATAGTCAACACTTAAACCCTGGACCGTGCCAAGTTAAAACAAGTTAAACACACACAAAATGGTCACCACAGACAGACTTCTTCAAGTTAATGAACACCACTGTACAAAATGGACACTAATATATATATTAGTAGTATTAATTTATAAATAAATGGACGCTAGAGAAAATTAAAGGCAAATTCTGCGGGATTTTCAGGTAAAGGTTGTGTTTATTCTGGCTTTAAACAAACTTTAGCCTCTCATTTCATACACTGCTGGAAGACAGTGTTCTAGAGGGAGTTGGATGTGGAATAAAATGGATTTAGATTGATTTATATAGAATTCTAATGAAAATCCTGCATATTTTGCCTTTTAACTTGAACAGAAAATCTGCAGAAACAAGATCTGTACTGTTTTTATAAAGTGTTAACAGATGGACACAATAACGTCTGCAGAAATGTTAACTTGTATTAACTCAGACTCAAACCAATTAATCACATAAAAACCTATGAACCTTTGGAAACCTTTTAGAGATGGTAACAAAATGGCTGCCGTCTGGCATCACCTTAAACGGACGCTACTCAAAGACAAAAAAGATGTCCTCCAACAGTGGACCTCTGCAGAAGTATTCCCTCAAATGGACTGAACACAAAGACATCACACGAGAAAAATGGACTCTCAAAGGTTTCTACAACATGGCTGCCGTTATTATAATCTGTAGAATAACTTAAAAATGTATTAACTTTTAAAGATCATCACAAAACGTACACTACGCAAAGTCGACTGAGAAATGGCTGTAACTGTCACTTCAAACTGTGTCCACTAAATGTCCGCCGCAGATGGACCGTTGTAAATACAGAGGAATGTTTGTGAAGTGTACAGGAAGTGAGTCTGTATTTAAAGTGCTAGCCCTGCCCCCTTAACATTGCCCTTGGCCCTGATTGGCTCCCTCCTTCTGAAACTCTTTAAACTGAGGACTTTTTATGTTTTTATACCACTAAGACTAAAGCAATGATGATGTTAAATTGTGCTTAGAGCTCCGACCCCTGTATGACCTTGACCCCTTCGCCCTTAACGGTGATGGTTACCATGGTGATTGTAACGGTGTTTCTGCTAGCGTTAGCTTTGAGTTTGGGTCCAAAAAGATGCAGAACATAACAATAATTTTGTTTAAAATTTTACATTCATTTCTCGTTTTTTTAAAACTGATTTTGGGTTAAATATATATATATATATATATATATATATATATATATATATATATATATATATATATATATATATATATATATATATATATATATATATAAAAAGTTATAGAAATAAAGAGAAATGAAGAGTTCAACAAAATGGGTGCAAAAGAATATCACATGGAACTAACCGGGACTGTTTTTTCTCTTCTTCCTGCGGCGGCCATTTTGTGTCGACTCAAACTAATTAAATCCAAAATTAGTCCTGTTTTTAATTCTCTTGCTTTGATCCTTTTGTTCCAATTCACCATCTTACTTAAACGTTTTTATTAGGTATCATTTCTGGTACTTTTTCTGGATCCAAACTCTTTTTTTCACTTCAGTTCAGATGAAGTTTCATCCAGACTTCTCTCTGTTGCCTTGGAAACAAAACACTGTAAAGCGTAAGTTATTGCTGTAAAACCTTAAACTGAATGAAGCACATAATTTAAAAATGTTCAGATTTTGGTTTGTTTTTGTTTTTTGCCTAATGTTTTTTTTTTTATCTGTAACTTCTCACTTTTTTTTTGTCAAAGAAAATGTTTTTGGTGAAAATTAAACAAAGAAATAATAAATTCAACACTTAAGTCTTACAATGTATATGTGTATATGAACAAAACCAGGAATAAAACAGGTCTAAACCAGGACTAAGCCAGGACTGAACCAGGTCTAAACCAGGTCTAAACCAAGCCTCTCTCATGGAACCTCTTAAAAGGTCCTCGAGTAAGGACTCCATCATACAGCAATTTACTGTGACATACCTCCGTCCACCAGAGGGCAGGCTACAAAAGCAGAAATATAAGGAGAAACCCAATGGCGACTTTACAAATCTCAAAATCATGTTTACAGAGAATGTATGAGAATGATTTGAATCCGCCGGGTTTTGAACTCACGACCTTGCTTTCAGCCACTCTGCCACGTGCACCCATACAGTCATTGGTCTAAACCAGGTCCACACGGGGCTGGTAGAGCGATCATCCTATAACCTGAAAGTTGGCAGTTCAATTCCTGCTTTCCCCACAGTTTATACTGTTGTTGTGTCCTTGGGCAAGACACTTAGCCTCCAGTGGTGTTCCAATAATAACCATTATCTCGGGAACAAAAAGAATACTGGATCAGTGCTACCGTGTTGCAATGGGCTCCTATTATACATTTGTTGTAAATTGATAGAATTTGGCACAACCATCATTTCTCCCTGACCAAGAAACTCCATTTAACTTATGAGTAAAACTGTTGCCATGGCAATGCTCCAAAATATAAAAATATTGGTCAGTATTGTTCAAAATAAAAAGCAGTACAATATGAATAACCAGAATAATCCAGGTTTTTAGTATATTTTTTTATTGATAAATGATGAACATGTTTCCAGTAGGTGCAGTAGATTCTCAGAAAACAAACCAGACCCAACATTCATGATATGCTCGCTCTTAAGGCTGTGCAACTGGGCAATTAGTTTAAAGGGGTGTGTTAAAAGAATATCAGTGTCTGTCGTTGACTGTACAGCTGTACTGTTGACTGATTTATAAATCCTGTGACTCACTAAACTAATATTTAGTTGTATGAGCACAGTTTTTTAAAACTGCTTCTGTGTGGCACCTCTCGGCTGTTATTCCACTCCATGATTCTTTAACAACATTCCACAATTCATTTACATTTCTTGGTTTTACTTCAGAAACAGCATTTTTTTTATATCACCCCACATGTTCTCGATTGGATTAAGGTCTGAGGATTGTTCTGGCCACTCCATAACATTAATTTTGTTGGTTTGGAACCAAGACTTTGCTCGTTTACTCGTGTGTTTGGGGTCATTGTCTTGTTGAAACAAACATTTCAAGGACATGTCCTCTTCAAGTATTTTGACAAATGTCTAGGCCTTACCAGCTGAGCTATAGGGTAAAGAATAAAGTATACTTTTAAAACCTTAAACTAAAATGAAGCACATCATTTAAAAATGTTTTTGTTTTTTGCCTAATGTTTTTTTTTTTATCTGTAACTTTTCACTTTTTTTTGTCAAAGAAAATGTTTTTGGTGAAAACTAAACAAAAAAATAATAAATTCAACACTTAAGTCTTACAATGTATATGTGTATATGAACAAAACCAGGAATAAACCAGGTCTAAACCAGGACCGAACCAGGTCTAGTCCATTATTAAACCAGGTCTAAACCAAGCTTCTCTCATGGAACCTCTTAAAAGGTCCTCGAGTAAGGACTCCATCATACAGCAATTTACTGTGACATACCTCCGTCCACCAGAGGGCAGGCTACAAAAGCAGAAATATAAGGAAACATTTACAAGTGTAAAGGGTCTTGAGGACAGTGTCATGTCCTCAAGAGCGCTCTAGAATGTTTAGTAGCAACATTGTTACTAGTATTGGGCATTTAAAAACTGGCTCCTACTTGGAATTGTTTTTGTGGGGGCCTTGGACCTTGGAACTACTCATCAGTCACAAATTGTAACCTCTTCTGCACATGCCTTTTTTTTAAACAGAGGGACTTGAAAACTTGAAACTAGATTATCTTCACACAGACGTCTTCTGCCACAGTACTTACAGGTAACTCCAGACTGTCTTTGATCCTGGAGCTGATCATTGGCTGAGCCTTTGTCATTCTGGTTATTCTTTGATCCATGTTGATGGTTGTCTTCTGTTTTCTTTCACGTTTCTCTGGTGTTGCTCTCCATTTTAAGGCATTGGAGATCATTTTAGATGAACAGCATATTTTTTGCACCTCTTTATAGGTTTTCCCTACTCCAGTCAACTTTTGAATCAAAGTATGCTGTTCTTCTGAACAATGTCTTAAACGACCCATTTTCTTCAGGCTTTCAAATGTTCAACAAGTGCTGCTGGCTTCATCCTTAAATAGGGCCCACCTGATTCACACCTGTTTTTTGACTAAACTGATGACCTCAGTGATTGAATGCCACACTGCTATTTTTTATAACACAACCCTTTAAACCCGAGCCTGTTTTTTGGTGTGTTGTTAATAAAAAACAATATTTGGATTAATATCTTCTAAGATGAAGGCAGTTGCAGCTCAAACACTATTTTAAATCACAGCCACACATGTCAACATTACCTGCACCAAATTCCTCTAATGTGAAACAAATCAAAACTATTAAAATCTTTTTATGAAATGGTCAGGTGGAGTCTCCATTATAAAGAACAGGGCAGATTTTGGCACCACCTGTTTTTGTTTGTTTGCTCTTTGGCCTATGTTTGGAGAAAATGTAAAGGGCTCATATGTTTTTGTAGCTGAGTCTCAGCTGTTCATTTGATGTGCTGCTTTGACATTATTTGCTAAATGTGTCAAGCCCTAGAGTCACAGAGGGACATGTGAGAAGCCCCCAGTGAGGGGCTATTCTTTTTAACACACCCCTTTAAACTAATTGCCCAGTTGCACAGCCTTAAGAGCGTACACATCATGAATGTTGGGTCTGGTTTGTTTTCTGAGAATCTACTGCACCTACTGGTAACTTGTTTTTCATTTATCAATAAAAAATAAACTAAAAACCTTGATTATTCTGGTTATTCAGTTTAAATGTTTAAAAGTTTGTGACAATAGATCATGAGAAACCAGTTCTGATCTATATAAATTATTTATGTTTACATCGACTGAGTTAAAATTTGTCAAATTGTGGATGATACCAATTACAGTTACAGGTAAAGACCTACAACTAATGGTAACTAAAAATAAAACTGAACTAAACAAAGTTAAGTTTTAAATATAACATAAACAAAAGTGATGCTATTTGGAAAACATAAAGAAGATGAATAATTAGAAATGCTAATTAATGAAATAACAATTTAAGGTGGTAATTGGTAAGAGCTAATATTAACATAGTTCTTTGAACTTATATCATCTTGGTTTACACCTGTGAAGGGAAGTACACCTGTGAGCAGGGCTAGTGACGTGGGTCACATGACTTCCTGTGACATCACTCTGAACTTGACAAACATAGAGATCAGGGACAGGTGCAGTGCAAAGCAGAAGTCTGGAGGTTTTGTGAAAGTAAGACCATTAGACCAGCGTTGCCTGCTGACCGGAAACATGCGTCCTTAAAGGATCCTCGTTTTATTTGTGTTCACATACAATGTGACGGAGAACATCGTGAGTCGAAACTCACACTTCAGGAGCCAAACAGCAGCTCCCTCAGGTTCATTTGAGAGCCCCATTTACATCGACGACAGAGGCGTCCTTCGAAGGTGTCATTAATGAATATAAGGCTAAAATTAAATTAGCATTAGGATTTGAATTTTTACCATTTGAGACAATTTATGCAAATGTGGATTAAATTAAGTATATTTATAAACAACACAGGTTTGTGAAGGTTCTCAGTCATCCAGGACATCTTGAAAAAAAAAGGTTGAAGTAAAAGCTTCTGGACTCAGTTTTCAAAGTGAAGATGTTTCGTCTCTAATTCCAAGAGACTTTATCAATTCTGAGATCAACTGTAAGAGAGCTGAGCTTTATCTTTAGAGGGAGGGGTTTAACCTGAAACTAAACCTAATGGACCAGGCTGTTCTGGTCTCATAGTCACAAAGAAGAAAAAATAAATTCCACTACGACCCATCCTTTGATGTCACATCACTCTTTACCTGCAACATATTTAGAGAAAACGCTAGGTGGAAAAGCACCATATTGACAAATAAATAAATAAATTTAAAAACTGGTCCAAGGACTGGACAGAACTAAATAGCACTGAGCATGCTTTTAGCTGAAAAGGGGGGATCTACAAAAGGATTTCCTCCAAAGTAACACAGGACTAGTTACAGCAGAACTTCCATGTCTAATAACGTTTGTTTATGTTGCTTTCCATGTACCGGAGCTTGTTGGTGAGATTGATGAATGTGGCCATTGCTGGGTCAACATTCCTGGACATGCACCTGCCAAACGACTAAGGTCATGGCTTTGACCTCAGATGAACACTTTGATATCTGAGGGACGTTATTGTTTGCATGTACACCAACGGGACAACAGCTCCAGGACTCCATCAGTCGAGCGGTCATCCTGTAACCAGAAGGTTGGCAGTTCGATTCACACTGTCTTCTGGAAAGGCAGTAGGTTGGTAAATCTGTGTAGATTTACTCTTAATAGAGCTACAGGTATCTTGTACCTTAATTATACGTTGATCATGTTCATTGCTTTATTCTGTTTATTCCATTTGTTTAGCCTTTATTATATTTCTCACAAAATGGTAATTATAGGAAACATAATTTGTTATTATTTTCTCTCTTTATAGACTCACTCAGCTGTTGTCATACAGTAGGATACAGTTGGATACAGTAGTATGCAGTAGGATACAGTAGGATGCAGTAGGACACAGTAGGATGCAGTAGGATGCAGTAGGATACAGTAGTATACAGTAGTATGCAGTAGTATGCAGTAGGATGCAGTAGGACACAGTAGGATGCAGTAGTATACAGTAGAATGCAGTAAGATGCAGTAGGATGCAGTAGGGCTGTACCTCTGCTGCTACCTGAACTTTATTAAACCAACTAAAAGTATTATCTGCATCCTGTCCCTGTGTCCTGACCGGCCCCTGGATATTCATATCTTATATATAACATTTAGAGGGGCGGGGCTACGTCGGAAGGGGTGGGGCAATCTCAGATGTTTAATGATTAATGAGGTTCATTGTCATTGTTTGGAAACAATGAAATAAACGACTTGACATCAGTAGCAGTAAAAACATATAAAAGAGCTGTGCACTGGATATGATCTCAGTTTGGTTAAATACTTTCTGATGATGGTCAAAGTGTTGACTTTATTAGCAGTGTTAATTTTGTTAACAGGTTTTTTGTTGTAGAAAACAAAACTAAACTAAATAAAACAGACTTCATAATGACTAAAACGATGACTAGACAAATATAAGACGAGACAAAAACAACTTGTGACAAAAACCAGTCGAAGAAGGAAAGATGAAGTGGAACCATAGATTGTAAAAACATGGATGTAATCCGCTCATTGGTTATAAATGGGCAATAAAATGGCGGTTACATCCGGGCTTTTCGGCTTTTACTCTAGTAAAAACTTAGCTCTAGAGACCGGAGCCATCTTTTGTACCAGGCTGTAAACATGAGTTTTACTCTTGTAAAGTCGCCATTGGGTTTCTCCTTATATTTCTTCTTTTGGAGCCTGCCCTCTGGTGGGAGGTATATCGCTGTATTTCGCTGTAAAATCCCCGTATGGCAGCGCCCTTACACGACCATTTAAGAGGTTCCATGGGAGAGGCTTGAGTGGAAGCGGACGAGATGAGTCAAGTCAGCCAATCAGAGCGCGGTGCCGAGAAGTTAACCAGAGACTACAGAGCAACAAACTGTTGGCAGTAGATCAAGCTTTTGCAGAGAGTCTTCAGTGTCACAGGTGAGCTCACCTGAAGAAAGTGTTCATCAACGAAAATATTTGCATTAGATGTTTATGTGGTGTAGCAGATCAGTCCTCAGTTCCACACTTATCACTTCAAGACGCCCCAGCAAGCAGGAGTCTGGACTAACACAGAGATCTTCCCCACAGGAGATTAAACGTGCCCTTTTTAAATACTCACAGATGTTTCTTGCTTGGATAAGACCGAACGAGTCTTCAGGACTTATAATTAACAACTCTGTTTGTCATCATAAAAAGACAGAGCCCGGAGAGATCTAACACCCAGGTCACAAAAGGACTCAAGACCAGGACAGAATGGCACCATAACCGTAAAGTCTGGTTGATAAAGTTGTGTATTCAGCTTTAACAGAAATATCTCCTTTCCAGGCACCAGGCGAGGAACGCTTTGATCAGAGCCTTCGAGGATGATCAAACACTACCCCCTGGTGGTCAAATGGACAAATGGCTCTAACTTCGCTAAAAGACAGTATCATTTGTATAAAAGAAAGATATTGTGTTGATGTACTAACAATTATACTGTTCGTTTCCAGGATGCAGAGTTTTACAAGGCAAATAATTCCTTATCCCATTTCTACAAGTTTACGTTTTATTTTTAATAAAATGTAATGAATATGTTTTCATAATAAGTCTGACAAATGCATTGTCTTTGTATAATCCTACAAGTACAAATGTTTTGTGTGTTTTATGAAAACCAGGGAGAATATGGTGAAACAAAGGAATGTTTTAAAACTTCGTGTAACCATTTAACTTTAGTTAAACTTCATTCACTAAGCGACTCCCCTTTTGTCCGGAAGGACACGTGAGACACGCCCCCAGCCCTAAAGGTTATAAAGCTGACTGCTGGCCGAGAACTCTCTCTAGTCTCTTGCCTCTCCGCCTTCTCTGCCTCCACAAGGGCCGGTCCACAAGGGCCGGTCCATCAGGACCGTTAATGCAACCATTACAAGCTTCAGACCTCGTGTAAACGAGTAAACTTTCTTTGTACTTTAAAGCCAGCAAGTTTAGCTTGTTACTCTAAAGTTTTCCTTCTCTCTAATCAGCTGGTCAAACTAGTTTCGTCCCTTCGGCCGCAGACAGAAACTAACTTCATTTTGAAACCGTTTTTGCCTGCTGAAGCCAGTTAGCTTGACCAAACCTAGCTTTCTCAAAGCAAGTTTTAACCCAGAAGAACAGCCGCTAAGACCTCCTTCAGTAGACCTCTAGCGACTTTGAAAGACTTAATTTTTACACGGAACTGATGCCGAAGGCCTGGCTAGTTCGGACAGTAACACAACGCTTCCCTCCTCAGAGCGCCACGGCCCTTTTCTGGAGAGTGTACGGCCATCTTGGAGGCGACCCGAGTCATCAGCCATCGACAGGGCTCTGAAGAATCTTTGGACCTCTTGTTGCTAAGATCTGGTACCAATCACGACCCCCAGGGTGAGTCTAAACATTGCACATAAGTTGGCGTCATAGGTTTACTGTCTAAACATAAGAGCCTTGGCCCAGAAGCCGTCATCTAAGTTCCAGTTAAAAGCTCCTAAAGCCCCTCGGTAATAACGGAGTCCAATAATCAATACTTCCTTTGTTTCACAAACCCTGTGAAAGCAAATGTTTATTCCTGTGTTTAACCCTGTGTTTATCCCTTCCATGTTCCCATTTTATTCACCATTATCGATTTGTGTAATTTTTAATAAAATCCCATAAAAGACATTAATGTTTCTCTGTTTATATTAAGAAATGTTTGAAAAAAAAGATGAATTCTCTTCCTTTAAGATTAATGAGTCTAGCTTAAACAGTTTCTCTGGACCTGTTGAAAACCAGGGTGGTGCCCTTTTAATCAGAAATTAATTTTAATAAATTAATATTAATATCAAAATTAATTATTAAAATTGTTAAAATTAATCTTCTATATGTTTATACAAACATACCCTAAATGCACGACAGTATCATAAGGAATATCCTCCTGTTCAATGTACTTTATCTAAGCTTTATTACTATATTATTATTAGGCCCGAGGTGATGGCGGGAGGGCCTATTGTTTTGCTCGGATTTTTATTTTTTTCTCTTTCTTTTTCTGCAATATGATCCTAAATTTGACCCAGTGAACATGCACGAAAAGTCATTTTTATTGGTCCCAGACTTCAAGCTCGTGAAAAATTTAAGTATTTGAAGTCGCCGAAAAAAAATACAAAAATGACTCAGTGGCGGCCCCTAGAAAAGTCAAAATACATTGGGCCTATGGAAAGTGAAAGTAACTTTTTTCCAACGTAGAAAAAGGGTTGAAACTTGGTACATCTATAGCACACCTCAGGGCAAACAGAAAAGTCAATGACAGCCACACCCTAAACTTAACAGGAAGTCCGCCATGTGGGGTGAAACGCGCGGCCACTAAAATCGCACCCCTTGCGCAGAAAGATGCAAATCATTGTGTTTTAATCTAAATGGCCCCAAATTTGGTGAGTATCATCTAGACACATGTGCCAACCAAAGTTGTGACTTTGTTGTTGATATCTTATCGGGTATGGGTGTGGCAAGCCTGTAACGAGGTGGCCATTTTTGTGAAAATAAAATGTCTCTTAACTCTCAAACGCCTTCTCGGATCGAGTTGGACCCAAAAAGGCGTTTGTGCACATTCATGACCTGAACACAAAGATATGTAAATAAAAGGGTTATCTTTAGAAATGGCTCTCCAGCGCCCCCTACAAACTTATAATGGGACCCAAGAATTTAGTTTGTCATAGAGACATGAAATTTGGTACACACATCTCTTATGTCATGACAAGCATAAAAGCCAATGACAACCACCCCCTATCTATAAATGTGTTGCCATAGCAACGTCCCAAATATGTCGAAAAAGTCAATGGGAAGTGAAAATTTTAGTTTGTCGTAGGCAAATGAAACTTGGTACACACATCCAGCATGGGCTTATGAACAAAAAAGCCAATGAGGACCACACCCTATCACACACGGGAAGGTGGCCATTTTGAATTGAAAATGTGAACCGACTTAAAATACACCTCTTTTTAAAAGTACACAGAAAAAGCTGCTTCATTCCACAGACACCAAACTTGGGCAAAATGAGCTAAACACATGTATGTAAAATAGACAAGCGTTTTTCTAGACTTTTTTGCTCGAGTTATATAGTTTTTTTAATTATAATTTGGTATATATTTTTTTATTATAATTTTTCTGTAAAATGATCCTCAATTTGACCCAGTAAACGAACAACTAAAAATCAAATTTCAAGCCCGGCAAAAATGTATGTATTTGAAGTCCCTGAGGAAAAATGAAAAATGACTCAGTGGCGACCCCTAGAAAAGTCAAAATACATTGGTTCTATGGAAAATGAAAGTAAATTTTTCCAATGTAGAAATACAAAACTTGGTACATCCATAGGACACCTCAGGGCGAACAGAAAAGTTTATTACAGCCATACCGTAAACTCAACAGGAAATCTACTATGTTGGGTGGAATGCGTGACCACATAAATTCCACCCCTTGTGTCTAAAGGCTTTTCATCTAAACAGCTCCAAATTTGGTGAGTATCATCTAGACACGTGTGAAAAAAAGTTATCAATTTGTTTTTGATACATTTGTGGCTGTGGTCGTAATGAGTCTGTGAAGAGGCAGCCATTTCTTTGGGAAATAAATGCCATTTCCCAATTGCCAGGATCCTTCCTTTAGAGAGGCCCCTCCAGAGCCACGGCTAGAGTCTTAGAAAACTCCTCAGAATCCTTTGGAACTTGTAACCTTGTACTTTTAGACAAGTTATATTTACATTTGCCTTTTTAAACAGGGGGTGCAGCGATTCCTGAGTCATCTCAAATCTCAGCCAGTACTTTGTTTTCTCGCCTTAGCCCAAGCATAATCTATTATTTTCAAAGGTTCAGACAGCTCCCAGGAAAACCAGGGATTGTGGAGACCTTTAACTCCAAATTACAAGGTGGTGTAGCAGGCCCCAGCAGTAGCACAGGTCGGTTATTTGACATTACCGTGAAGTTTACGCTTTAAAGCAGGAAATGAGCCTAAATAGCTGGGTTGGGATACCAAGATGGCAGCTATCTAAGGTCTGCTCAGTGTCTCTCTCTGGACTGATTCCATTTAAATGGATTTCAAAGTATTTACTCCTTTTAAGTTGTAGTTTTTAATTTGTACAAGTCATCTATATGGAAATTTCATCTTGAACTTTTAAGAAGATTGTGGACTACTATGAGTTTAAAAATGACACTATACCTCTGCTCTGAGCTAACTTTGCTAACCTGAGCCTGATTCAACAGATCCTATTAGCCCAGGCTAATCAGAGCTAGGCAAACGGGCTTGAGCCTGCTATATTCTCCTGGAGCTTGGGCTAACCAGCCTGAGCCTGCTACATACTCCTGGAGCTAGGCTAGCGGACCTGGCCTGCTACATTCTCCTGGAGCTTGGGTTAACCAGCCTAAGCCTGCAACATCATTGTGGAAGCTGGGCCACACTCTACAAGATATTATGATTATGAGATAATATGGTGGGCATACAGGATACCTACTATAGTGGCACAAAAACAGTATTGACATGCACCAGGAACCATTACACTTTTGTTGGAACCCGGACTTCTGGATGGATCTGTATTGGGATTTGCCTAAACTGCAAAAATTTTTTTGCTTTGTATAATTTGTCTTTCTCAATTAATGATAGGCATTGCCTGGTTTCAGCATATGATAGGCCGGCTTCAAAATATACTGTGAAATGCAGATTGATTATTACACTACTCCTACTTTTATCTGGAAATGTGCAGCCTAATCCTGGCCCCTGTTTGCAATTTAAATCAATGCCTGGACTTAAATTTGTTCATCTTAATGTTCGCAGTTTACTCAAAATAGACATGGTTAGAATTTGGATTGAATCTACAGATGCAGACATAGTGATAATTTCGGAAACACGAAATCAATTACTAATGAAGATATAAATGTGCATGGGTATAATGTTTTTCAGTGACAGGCCAAAGAAAGGTGGTGGAGTAGCTATCTATGTTAAGTCAAGATTTGGTGCATCAGTTGTTCTGAGTCTCTCTGTAAGCAAATGGAGTTTTGGCCTTAAATGTTGAAATATTTAAGTCCCTTTCAATAACTGTTGTGGGCTGTTATAGACTTCCATCGGCCTCCAGGAGGCTTTATCATCTTTAAAGCTTCTTTTGTCCAGATTAAACTATAGGGAACTTTTACTGGTCGGGGACTTGAATTGGGACTGGCTAAATGTTGTTTCTGATGAATTTAAATCTTTCTGTGATTCTGTCAGTCTTAGCCAGTTGGTAAATGTACCTACAAGGCCTAATCTCAAAATCCAGATAAATCTACTTTAATCGACTTGATTCTAACAAATGTCCTCATAAATTTTCAACCATGGGTGTCTTTTGTAATGATCTGAGTGATCATTGTGTTATTGCTACTTGAGAGGCAGTAAAATACCCAAATGTAAATCACAAATTATTAGAAAGAGGAATTTGAAACATTTTAATGAACAAGCCTATCATCATGATCGATCTTTGATTAACTGGGGACAGCTAGGCCTGTTGCCTGACGTTGAGCTTGCCTGGACACTTTTTAAGGAGAATTTTGAGAAAATTGTAAATAAACATGCTCCTTGGACAAAGCACAGAGTGAAGGGACGGAAAACCCTTGGTTTTCCAGAGTTGTCAGACATTATTCATCAGCGAAATGTGGCATGGGCTAAAGCTAGAAATGGTGATTCTGCCACTGACTGGTCCATTTTCAGACAACTAAGAAATAAATGTACCTCTCTTATCAAAAAGGCTAAATCTGAATATTATTTATCAGTCACAAGTGAAAACCTCAATAATCCACAGAAATTTTGGAAAGTCATCAAGTCTCTTTCTGTGAATAAAAGTAATGAAGCCCTCCCAAAATTTGTCTTAAAAACTCTCTTCCAGTCTCGACAGAGTTGATGTTTTATGGCGCTTTTCCACTACCAGTATCAGCTCGACTCGACTCGGCTCGCTTTTAGATAGTACCTCCACAATAGTACCTAGTCGTCATAGCGGCGCCGCAAGAACCTGTCGTGGACGTAATCTTCTCGCGACACACACCGCGCTACTCACACACATAGAACTCGCTGGATCTTCTCTTGCAACCAAACAAAGAATTTTTCCGAGTTGCCATAATCCTAAAGTCTGGGACTGGGTAAATTATCACGCAATCTCTGGCCAAACTATTTAAAAATGGCGGGGTTATTCAGGATACTCCGTCTGGCGCGTGCAATGATGACGCGGTGAACAGTGACGATTCTCTCTGGCCAATCAGCAGTCTGTCGTGTGTTCACGTCACAATTTAGTATCGCCTCAGCCCGCTTAGAACCTCGCCGGAGGTGATACGAAAAAAAGTACCTGGAAGCAGGTACAGGTACAACTTTTACGCAGTGGAAAACCAAAAAAGGCGAGCCGAGTCGAGTAGTCGAGCTGGTACTGTGTAGTGGAAAAGCGCCATTAAATTGCTTTAATGAGCATTTTGTATCAGTTGGTTCTCTGTCTGAGTCGACAGGAGTAGTCACTGTCAATCCATGCACATACTCCTCTGTGTTTTCTGGAGAGCCTTTTAATTTTGTTTCTTTTACTGTGCAGCAGGTTAGATCACAGAAAACCTCCTGGACCAGATTTAATAGAGCCTTACTTTTTGAAAAAGGCGGCTGATTTTGTTGCAGAGCCCCTTACAATTCTTTTAATCTGTCAATTCAAAACAATGAAATACCATCAGTTTGGAAGTCAGCTTTTGTGATTCCCTTGTTTAAAGGAGGTGATCCAGCAGTTTTAACTAATTATCGGCCTATATCTAATTTGTGTGTTTTGTCAAAATTTTAGAATCCCTTGTTTCAGACCAAATAAAAGAGTTTTATACTCAAATGAACTCCTTTCTAAACTGCAGTCAGGCTTCAGGAAAAAGCACCGTACCATCACTGCTGTTACAAAAGTAATTAATGTCTTGTCGCTCTTGATAGAAAGCAATTCTGTGCATCACTTTTTCTTGACCTGTCGAAAGCTTTTGACACAGTGGACCATGCTGTTTTAAAGCAAAGGCTTCTTTGTCTGGGATTGTCTGATTGTGTAGTTTCCTGGTTCATGAATTATCTGAGTAACAGGACATTAAATGTGATGGTCTATGTTCTGCATTAGTGAAGGTACACAAGGGGGTGCCACAAGGCTCAATATTAGGTCCTCTCTTGTTTATTGTGTATATAAATGAACTAGGCCACAATGTGTCGGATGCTAATATGCATTTCTATGCTGATGACACGATTATTTATTGTTTTGGATCGTCCCCAGCTAAAGCGGTTGAGTCTTTGCAGAAAGCTTTTGATGTGGTTCAACGACGCTTATGCAGCTTAAACTGGTTCTCAATGCTCATAAGACCAAACTGATGCTGTTTAGAAATACTAAGAAGGTTTCTCAAGCTCCTCCTCCTGTGTTCACTTTGACTGGAAGTGTCATAGAGGTGGTTCATTCTTATAAGTACCTTGGTATTTGGTTTGATGATGCTCTCACTTTTAAGTCTCATATAGACAACCTTGTGAAGAAACTCAAACTTAAACTGTCCTTTTCTTTCGAAATAAATTTTGTTTTTCTTTTAAAGCAAAAAAGCAGCTAGTCACTGCAACATTTTTATCTGTCTTAGATTATGGAGACCTGGTGTATAGGACCGCTTCAGCACAATGTCTGTATAAGATTGACACTGTTTATCATGCGTCTCTGAGATTTATTACGAATTGTAAAAACTTGACCCATCATTGTGAATTATATACCAGAGTGGGATGGCCATCGTTGTCCAACAGGAGATCAGGGCATTGGCATACTTTTATCTATAAGGCCATACTTGGTCTTTTGCCATCCTACATCTGTAGTTTAATCACATGGAGAAGTGTTGGTTCTTATTCATTGCGATCAAATGATTACTTGCTGCTCTTTGTTCCATTTGCCCGTACAGAACTGGGAAAAAGGGCTTTTGTCTACTCAGCTCCTTCTGCATGGAACTTTTTGCAAAAAGACTTGAATTTATCAGAACGTATTTCTTTAAATGCTTTTAAGTCCAGATTGAGAGAACATGAAATGACCTGTTTAAATTGTAAATGTTTTTAATTATTTGTAATGTATAACTTTTATAAATGTAATTGACTGTTTTGCTGCCTCTTGGCCAGGACTCCCTTGAAAAAGAGGTTTTTAACCTCAACGGGACTTTCCTGGTTAAATAAAGGTTTAATAAAAAAAAAAAAATGCGATCCTCCGAGTGCATGTGTCTCCGCGGTCTCAAGGGAGGCGAGGGTCTTTATCGCCGCTTGTGGCTTTAATTTATTATTATTATTATTATTATTATTATTATTATTATTATTATTATTATTATTATATTATTATTATTATTATTATTATTATTATTATTATTATTATATTATTATTATTATTATTATTATTTATTATTATTATTATTATTATTATTATTATTTTGCTTACTTGGGCTGTAAGGGTCTTTTGACGACTGCACATTTACACATTCACACTTATTTTATTTAAAATAAGTGTGAATGTGTATTTTGCATCTCTTTTGTTTATTTTTAATAGACATGTTTTTTACTATTGGTTTTGTTTTTCCTTGATTGAAACTAAAGGCAGTTGTGTTGAAATAAACAGTATGAAATGTGTGCTCAGTGGCTCAGTGGTAGAGCGGTCGTCTTAACTGGAAGGTTGGTGGTTCGATTCACGCTCTCCCCAGCGTCTGTTAAATGAATAAATGTAAAATGTCTGACACAGAAGGTCAAAATTATTACCTCGTAAATTGTTTTTTTGATTTTACTTTTATCCTTTTTCATTTCCTACCGCTTTGTCCCGTTAGAGGTCATGTGACTGGAGCCTATCCCAGCAGCTTTGGGCCTGAGGCGGGGTACACCCTGGACAGTGGCCAGTTAGTCGCAGTCCCCCCCCAGTTAGTTTTAGTTCGATTTAATTGCAGTTTTGCAAAAATCCGTCAAAAGAAAAAAAAATTCTTGTCAAAATTAACACTGTTTATTAGATTAAATATCAAAAAGAGAGAAAAGTGACACAACAACCCAATAAACTGGTCTAGACTTCTCTGATCCTGGTCGAAAACCCTTAAAGACCAGTTGAAAACCTTTTAAGACCAGTCTTTTTCTCTAAAGCTTGTGTATAAACCTCCAAATCCGCTCTAAACCCACTGGCCCTGGTCTGGACAGTAATTAGTCAGAAGACCTGTACTAGCTCCTCCCACTGTTCCACAGGCCACACCCCGTTGTCAAGGACGTTGCTAGGCGATGTTTTCCAGTCCCAGGTTGCTATGGGAACGCTCCAGCGCTCGCCGTAGTTGGCTCGGACGTAGTCCAGGGTCTGACATGGGACTCGGACTTTCAGGTCCAGGAACTCGGTCCAGCAAAGACTGAAGCGCGGGAACACATACCTGTGGAAGACAAAGAAGACCAGAGTTAGACCGGGTCAGGACCAGGCCGAGACCAGAGTTAGACCGGGTCAGGACCGGACAAAGACCAGAGTTAGACCGGGTCAGGACCGGACAAAGACCAGAGTTAGACCGGGTCAGGACCAGGCCGAGACCAGAGAAAGACCGGGTCAGGACCGGACAGAGACCAGAGTTAGACCGGGTCAGGACCAGGCCGAGACCAGAGTTAGACCGGGTCAGGACCGGACAGAGACCAGAGTTAGACCGGGTCAGGACCAGGCCGAGACCAGAGTTAGACCGGGTCAGGACCGGACAAAGACCAGAGTTAGACCGGGTCAGGACCAGGCCGAGACCAGAGTTAGACCGGGTCAGGACCAGACAGAGACCAGAGTTAGACCGGGTCAGGACCAGACAAAGACCAGAGTTAGACCGGGTCAGGACCAGGCCGAGACCAGAGTTAGACCGGGTCAGGACCAGGCCGAGACCAGAGTTAGACCGGGTCAGGACCAGACAAAGACCAGAGTTAGACCGGGTCAGGACCAGGCCGAGACCAGAGTTAGACCGGGTCAGGACCAGGCCGAGACCAGAGAAAGACCGGGTCAGGACCGGACAGAGACCAGAGTTAGACCGGGTCAGGACCAGGCCGAGACCAGAGTTAGACCGGGTCAGGACCAGACAAAGACCAGAGTTAGACCGGGTCAGGACCAGGCCGAGACCAGAGTTAGACCGGGTCAGGACCAGACAGAGACCAGAGTTAGACCGGGTCAGGACCAGGCCGAGACCAGAGTTAGACCGGGTCAGGACCAGGCCGAGACCAGAGTTAGACCGGGTCAGGACCAGACAAAGACCAGAGTTAGACCGGGTCAGGACCAGACAGAGACCAGAGTTAGACCGGGTCAGGACCAGACAAAGACCAGAGGAAGACCGGGTCAGGACCAGACAAAGACCAGAGGAAGACCGGGTCAGGACCAGGCCGAGACCAGAGGAAGACCGGGTCAGGACCAGACAAAGACCAGAGTTAGACCGGGTCAGGACCAGGCCGAGACCAGAGTTAGACCGGGTCAGGACCAGGCCGAGACCAGAGTTAGACCGGGTCAGGACCAGACAAAGACCAGAGTTAGACCGGGTCAGGACCAGGCCGAGACCAGAGTTAGACCGGGTCAGGACCAGACAGAGACCAGAGTTAGACCGGGTCAGGACCAGGCCGAGACCAGAGTTAGACCGGGTCAGGACCAGGCCGAGACCAGAGTTAGACCGGGTCAGGACCAGACAAAGACCAGAGTTAGACCGGGTCAGGACCAGACAGAGACCAGAGTTAGACCGGGTCAGGACCAGACAAAGACCAGAGGAAGACCGGGTCAGGACCAGACAAAGACCAGAGGAAGACCGGGTCAGGACCAGGCCGAGACCAGAGGAAGACCGGGTCAGGACCAGACAAAGACCAGAGTAAGACCGGGTCAGGACCAGACAAAGACCAGAGGAAGACCGGGTCAGGACCAGACAAAGACCAGAGTAAGACCGGGTCAGGACCAGGCCGAGACCAGAGTTAGACCGGGTCAGGACCGGACAAAGACCAGAGTAAGACCGGGTCAGGACCGGACAAAGACCAGAGTTAGACCGGGTCAGGACCAGGCCGAGACCAGAGTTAGACCGGGTCAGGACCGGACAGAGACCAGAGTTAGACCGGGTCAGGACCGGACAAAGACCAGAGTTAGACCGGGTCAGGACCGGACAAAGACCAGAGTAAGACCGGGTCAGGACCGGACAAAGACCAGAGTTAGACCGGGTCAGGACCAGGCCGAGACCAGAGTTAGACAGGGTCAGGACCAGGCCGAGACCAGAGTTAGACCGGGTCAGGACCAGACCGAGACAATCCGCTGGGCCTTTTGCAGCAAGGAGTTCGTGGGAGTTTGTGGGAGTTTGTGGGAGTTTGTGGGAGTTCGTGGGAGTTCGTGGGAGTTCGTGGGAGTTCGTGGGAGTTCGTGGGAGTTCGTGGGAGTTCGTGGGAGTTTGTGGGAGTTCGTGGGAGTTCGTGGGAGTTTGTGGGAGTTTGTGGGAGTTCGTGGGAGTTCGTGGGAGTTTGTGGGAGTTCGTGGGAGTTCGTGGGAGTTTGTGGGAGTTTGTGGGAGTTCGTGGGAGTTTGTGGGAGTTTGTGGGAGTTCGTGGGAGTTCGTGGGAGTTTGTGGGAGTTTGTGGGAGTTTGTGGGAGTTTGTGGGAGTTCGTGGGAGTTTGTGGGAGTTCCTGACAGACACAACTGCTGGGTTTGTTTTGTGAAACTTGATGTGATGATTTTTTTCTATTACTATATCAACATTTGTAACTGACTCTTTTCTGCTTCATCATTTATAATACTTTCACTCTCCAGCACCTTTAGCACATTTATAATCTTTAGCACGTGTGGCTGAGAGCCTCAGGTGCTGCTGGGAAAGAGAGCAGCCTGTTTTTAAATCATTTGAAGAATGATTGTGTTGTGTTAAAAACAGGGTGAGCACAAACCTGTACAAGCTCTTTGAAGCTGTGTGCATCTGTAGGACGTATTGCCTCAGATTAGGGACTAGGTTTTTAACATTTGAGACACTGTTTTATTGACACAGGAACGGCCCCAAAAATCACAAAAAGCACCCTTGAGGCATGGGCTTGGGCTTTATGGACAACACACATGGAGGTTTTTTTCTGCCCTCTGATGGTCCCTGTCTCAGCCGGGCTGCCCTACAACCCTTCAGCCTCGAGGTGGGCTGCTGTCGCGGCGGAGAAGGCATTTTCAGGGAAAGTCTGTGGCGCAGCCGTTTAAAACATTTTCTACAAACAGTGCAGTTTGCCTCATAGACATTTCCGGCACTGGCCTCAACCAGCACAAGAATTCATCTTTCTTTTTCATTTATCATTACACTTGCACTTACCCATAAGGACGACCTGCTATGACTAAGACTAATAATTCTCTCTGATGACGTAACGTGAGAAAAAAGAATCTGCTGTCCAATGATCGGTCAATAGTGCCGTCAGACTGGAGCAGTGTTGCCAACTATTTTCAAAGGAAAGTAGCTAAAGCCTGGCCAAAAAGTCGCTAAATGTCGCTAGATGACTTCATGCGTAAATTAGCATATTCGTAACGTCATTACGTCATCACGTCATCATACTAAATTGCATACTTTCTTGCGTTCTGCCTGCCTAATGTGCTTTCTTGACAAATTTGTGCTCACATAGTCTTTTCTACTGTATTTTATTATGATATTGCCGACTGTCCCAATGAAGCTCTTCTCATTTCTCATCTCAATTAAGTGATAAGCACACGAGAAGAATAAAAATGAAATCAATCAAATCAGTAAGGAAAGTAGCTATTAGCTGTCCTATAAGTCGCTAAATGACAACATCGCCTCACTTGCATATTGACCATGTGCATTGTGCATGTGATTGTGATGAACGCTGTAGGAGAGAAAGGAAATAAATCGCTGAAGAGACAAAAGGTGAGTAAAAACACACGATCCACCAGCGGCTTGCCAAGATGCACATGCGCGATTCATTTGCAGTCTGGACGTGGAGGGTGAACAACTCCTGCTCTGACTGCAGCTGGGAGGGGCTGCTGAGGACTGGGCCGCCTGTGAGTGCTTTGGGATGGGGGTGGGGCCCGTGGCAGCACCCGCTGCTCATTGATTAGAGTAAGAACGCTATGTGCTTTCACTTCAGAGAGTCTCCAAAAGTCTCCAATAACTTCAGAAAAAGTCGTTAGATTTTATTCGCTAGTCGCTTTTTTGAAAATGTGTCGCTAGAGTGGTCTGAATACTCGCTAAATATTGGGACAAAGTCGCTAAGTTGGCAACACTGGACTGGAGAAAGAACATTTTAAGACTTTTTAAGGACCCACTCTGTCCAGTGTCTGTGGCTCTGGTTTATGAATGTGTGAGAATTATTTCACACCAGTGTGTGACTGTGGAGTGAATGAATCTTTAATGAATAATGAAAGGCCTGTAAACACTGAGTCCCTTGGGAACAGCGTTGGTGGATCAAGGAGGCCGTGGAGATCTGGAGACGAGCCCCGAGGACGATGAACTGGGGCGAGGGGCGTTTATGCTACTCACACCTGGAGCTGTTATAAGGAACTGGACTACAGGAGCCGCTGTCCTACCGCTTCAAACAGAACTACAAAACCTTTATAAATCAGCTCCAGACACGTTACAGTAACATCACTAACTCTGAGAGCAAACTAGAACTCGATTCTATAAAGACCCCTTCAAGTTCCTCAAAAGTCTCTTCACGAAGGAAAAAAGTGGCGCTCTAAAAACAACAAAGAAAGACCTAGAGGAGCACCTGAGAACAACAAACTTTGACCCAAAACGATATGAACATCTGGCCATTCCATCAGATATATCCCACCCATTGAACCCCCGGAACATCATATTGAGACCAGCCCTCCGACATGGAAAGAGGTGGAAGACATAGTTTGACAGGCAAAAACAGCATCAGCCCCGGGGCCAAATGGAGTCCCGTACAAAGTGTATAAGAACGCACCAGATGTCCTGAGGGTCCTCTGGAGGCTTATGAGAACAGCTTGGCAAAAGAAGATAATACCCAAATTGTGGCGTAGGGCAGGGGTCCTGATCCCTAAGGAGAAGGATGCAGTGAACATCAGCCAATTCCGCCCAATCTCCTTATTGAATGCCGAGGGTAAAATCTTCTTCAGGGTCATAGCCCAGAGGATGGCCATGTTCCTGCAAAGGAATGCGTACGTCGATACATCTGTACAGAAGGCAGGAATATCAGTATTTTCTGGCTGTTTGGAACATTCCAGCATGATCTGGCACCAGATCCCAATGGCCAAAGTGGAGAAAATAGTATAGTATAGTTTTCCTCGACCTCGCCAATGCATTGGCTCTGTGCCCCATGAACTCCTGTGGTCTGCCTTCAGATTTTTCCACATACCGGACACCATCACAACCCTGGTGAAGGCGTACTTCCAGGATCTGCAGTTCTGCTTTACCACTTCAAAGTTCACCACCTCTTTGCAGTGCCTGAATGTAGGTATAATGGCGGGATGTACCATTTCTCCCTTGGCATTTATAATGGCAATGGAGGTTATCATCAGATCCTCAAAATAGGTTGCTGGTGGACAGCGAGTCGACTCTTGTTTCCGCCTCCCTCCACTCAGAGCCTACATGGACGACATTACAACACTGACCACCACTGTTCCATGCACCAGGAGACTGCTCAGAAAACTCGAGGAGAACATCCGCTGGGCCCGCATGAAGATCAAACCATCCAAGTCACGCAGCATCTCGATTGTGAAGGAGAAATTGTTCATCGGAGATGACCAAATCCCAACAGTGTCTGAGCAGCCAGTAAAAGCCTTGGAAGGTGGTATGATGCAAACCTGAAGGATAAAGACCAGGTGCAACAGCTGCGCAAAGACATCAGTAGTAGCCTACAGTCCATCGACAACACCCAGCTACCTGGAAAGTTAAAGGCCTGGTGTCTGCAGTTTGGTCTCTTACCCCGGGTGTTGTGGCCACTAGTAGTGTATGAGGTTCCAATCTCAATAGTGGAGAAGATAGAAAGAGTAGTCACAGCCTACCTAAAGAAGTGGCTCGGAGTTCCACGATGCCTTACCACCAAAGGCCTCTATGGAGATGGTGTCCTCAAGCTGCCCCTCACCAGTCTAACAGAGGAATTCAAGTGTGCAAAAACCAGGCTACAGATGACACTGAATGAATCTCAAGACCCAGTGGTGAGCAACAACGCACCGACCTTGGCAACGGGTGCAAATGGAGGCCAGGAAAGGCAGTTCAGGAGGCAATAGCAGCCCTTAGACATGCTGACATTATGGGTCATGTTCAGCAAGGAAGAGGAGGCCTTGGGTTAACTAGCCGTGCTGTTTGGAGTAAGGCCACTGCACCAGAGCGGCGGATGATAGTAGTGCAGGAAGTACGCCATCAGGAGGAGGCTGCAAGGTGGGCCAAGGCAGTCTCTCTTGCCAAACAGGGACAGTGGACTCGATGGGACAGTGTGGAAAAGAGGAAGATCAGCTGGAAGGAAAGTGGGCCATGGAAGCGAAGTGGTTGAGCTTTTCCATCAGAGCAACATATGACGTCCTTCCAACACCAGATAATCTTCACTAATGGTATGGTGAAGATCCTGAATGTGCCCTCTGTTCCATGCCAGCTAACCTCAGGCACATTCTCACAGTGTGTAAAATAAGCCTCACCCAAGGACGCTACACTTGGCGTCACAACCAAGTCCTAAAAAACCTTGCGTCTGCCCTGGAGGACAAGCGAGCTGCCACCAAATCCCTACCACCCCCAGCAGCATCACACCCCTTACGGACGACTTTTGTCCGCGAAGGGGCAAAACCACAGAAGAGCTGCTCTACACCATCAGAGCGAGACCAGATGCGCTTGGCCCGCGATTGGAAAATGTTAACTGACATTGGTCGGCAACTTGTGTTTCCTCCGGAGATCGCAACCACCACCCTAAGACCTGACATGGTGCTCTGGTCCCGTTCTCTAAAGAAGGTCTTCATTATTGAGCTCACAGTAAGGACTGTGAGCGAGTACCGAGACTGTACCGAGTGAGGACTCGGTAGATGAGGCTTATGAGCGAAAACATCTGCGCTATGCCGATCTAGCTGCCGAAGCACGGCATCATTGTTGGAACACAGAAGTCCGACCAGTGGAGGTGGGCTGCAGAGGTTTTGTGGGAACATCTACGACCAGACTGCTTAGAGACCTGGGAATTAAGGGCCAGAGCCAGCGTTCGGCAATCAGAGCCGTATCGGAGGCGGCAGAAGGCAGCAGTCAGTGGCTCTGGATGAAGAGGAAAGACCCCAGCTGGGCCCCGAAGTGAGAGGGTCAGGAGGTATGCAGTCAAGAATGCTTGATTCAGGGAGGAGGACGCCCCTGCCATGCATAGTCCCATGGGATGTTGGCTATCAACAACAAGGCAACCCCTATGACTAATTGGGTATGGGACGCAAGCGTAGGATTGATCACCCTGTCGCTGGCCACCACCTCCCCAAATTTCTTCAGGCTCTCTGTTCATGAACTCTTGGAAATGCTTGCACAAAGGATAGTAACATCTTATCCTGTGTTTTTTTAATCTGAGAGCAAACATGTCAAAACATGTAAACACAACTACTGGTCTGATCAGAAGAAACCTAAAAGTTATCCAACTAGAAACTATTTAAATCCATCCTAAACTTGATTTAAAAAGTTAAAGTGGTCTTACTTGAACTTCCTCCCGGTTCTGGTCTGAGTTCCTCCGTTCCACATCACCTCTCCTTCGTCGTAAAAGAAAAACACGTCCAGCTTCACGTCGTCCATCAAGAACGACAGCTCCAGACTGTCCTCCACCTGGAACACATTTAAAGACCTTCAAAAACCCTCCAGAACCTCCTCAAACCTAAAGGCCTACAAACAGGAGACAGGAGAAATCTGTTTCAGATCTCGTTTAGATGAGTTTTGACCAGCCTGGAAGCATTTGTAGGACTTAAGACCAGCCATAGACAGGTTTTAAAAGGCTTTAACTTGATCTTACCTTCCCGAACTTGTGCTTGAGTCTGAGGCCTGCCGCTCTGAAAGCCGGGATTAAGTCCGGTTTAAAATCCAAGATAAAAATCCCAATGTCCACATCTCTGCTGTAGGAGATCACCCCACACTGCCGGAACCAGCCTGTAGGGGGAGTGCTGTTATTAGCCTTTTATTAAACCGTTATTGTCCTTTAGACAGCCTGTTGTTAGCCTTTTATTAAACCGTTATTGTCCTTTAGACAGCCTGTTGTTAGCCTTTTATTAAACCATTATTGTCCTTTAGACAGCCTGTTGTTAGCCTTTTATTAAACCGTTATTGTCCTTTAGACAGCCTGTTGTTAGCCTTTTATTAAACCGTTATTGTCCTTTAGACAGCCTGTTGTTAGCCTTTTATTAAACCGTTATTGTCCTTTAGACAGCCTGTGGTTAGCCTTTTATTAAACCGTTATTGTCCTTTAGACAGCCTGTTGTTAGCCTTTTATTAAACCGTTATTGTCCTTTAGACAGCCTGTGGTTAGCCTTTTATTAAACCGTTATTGTCCTTTAGACAGCCTGTTGTTAGCCTTTTATTAAACCGTTATTGTCCTTTAGACAGCCTGTTGTTAGCCTTTTATTAAACCGTTATTGTCCTTTAGACAGCCTGTGGTTACCCTTTTATTAAACCGTTATTGTCCTTTAGACAGCCTGTTGTTAGCCTTTTATTAAACCGTTATTGTCCTTTAGACAGCCTGTTGTTAGCCTTTTATTAAACCATTATTGTCCTTTAGACAGACTGTTGTTAGCCTTTTATTAAACCGTTATTGTCCTGTAGACAGCCTGTGGTTAACCTTTTATTAAACCGTTATATTCCTTTAGACAGCCTGTTGTTAGCCTTTTATTAAACCGTTATTGTACTTTAGACAGCCTGTGGTTAGCCTTTTATTAAATCGTTATTGTCCTTTAGACAGACTGTTGTTAGCCTTTTATTAAACCATTATTGTCCTTTAGAGAGACTGTTGTTAGCCTTTTATTAAACCGTTATTGTCCTTTAGACAGCCTGTGGTTAGCCTTTTATTAAATCGTTATTGTCCTTTAGACAGCCCGTGGTTAGCCTTTTATTAAATCGTGATTGTCCTTTAGACAGCCTGTTGTTAGCTTTTTATTAAACCGTTATTGTCCTTTAGACAGTATGTGGTTAGCCTTTTATTAAACCGTTATTGTCCTTTAGACAGCCTGTGGTTAGCCTTTTATTAAACCGTTATTGTCCTTTAGACAGCCTGTGGTTAGCCTTTTATTAAATCGTTATTGTCCTTTAGACAGCCTGTTGTTAGCCTTTTATTAAACCGTTTTTGTCCTTTAGACAGCCTGTGGTTAGCCTTTTATTAAATCGTTATTGTCCTTTAGACAGACTGTTGTTAGCCTTTTATTAAACCGTTATTGTCCTTTAGACAGACTGTTGTTAGCCTTTTATTAAACCGTTATTGTCCTTTAGAGAGACTGTTGTTAGCCTTTTTTTAAACCATTATTGTCCTTTAGAGAGACTGTTGTTAGCCTTTTATTAAACCATTATTGTCCTTTAGAGAGACTGTTGTTAGCCTTTTATTAAACCATTATTGTCCTTTAGAGAGACTGTTGTTAGCCTTTTATTAAACCGTTATTGTCCTTTAGACAGCCTGTGGTTAGCCTTTTTATTAAACCGTTATTGTCCTTTAGACAGCCTGAGGTTAGCCTTTTATTAAATCGTTATTGTCCTTTAGACAGCCTGTTGTTAGCCTTTTATTAAACCGTTATTGTCCTTTAGACAGTATGTGGTTAGCCTTTTATTAAACCGTTATTGTCCTTTAGACAGCCTGTGGTTAGCCTTTTATTAAATCGTTATTGTCCTTTAGACAGCCCGTGGTTAGCCTTTTATTAAACCGTTATTGTCCTTTAGACAGCCTGTTGTTAGCCTTTTATTAAATCGTTATTGTCCTTTAGACAGCATGTGGTTAGCCTTTTATCAAACCGTTATTGTCCTTTAGACAGCCTGTGGTTAGCCTTTTATCAAACCGTTATTGTCCTTTAGACAGCCTGTGGTTAGCCTTTTATTAAACCGTTATTGTCCTTTAGACAGCCTGTGGTTAGCCTTTTATTAAATCGTTATTGTCCTTTAGACAGCCTGTGGTTAGCCTTTTATTAAACCGTTATTGTCCTTTAGACAGCCTGTGGTTAGCCTTTTATCAAACCGTTATTGTCCTTTAGACAGCCTGTTGTTAGCCTTTTATTAAACCGTTATTGTCCTTTAGAGAGACTGTTGTTAGCCTTTTATTAAACCATTATTGTCCTTTAGAGAGACTGTTGTTAGCCTTTTATTAAACCATTATTGTCCTTTAGAGAGACTGTTGTTAGCCTTTTATTAAACCGTTATTGTCCTTTAGACAGCCTGTGGTTAGCCTTTTATTAAATCGTTATTGTCCTTTAGACAGCCTGTGGTTAGCCTTTTATTAAATCGTTATTGTCCTTTAGACAGACTGTTGTTAGCCTTTTATTAAACCGTTATTGTCCTTTAGACAGACTGTTGTTAGCCTTTTATTAAACCATTATTGTCCTTTAGAGAGACTGTTGTTAGCCTTTTATTAAACCATTATTGTCCTTTAGAGAGACTGTTGTTAGCCTTTTATTAAACCATTATTGTCCTTTAGAGACTGTTGTTAGCCTTTATTAAACCATTATTGTCCTTTAGAGAGACTGTTGTTAGCCTTTTATTAAACCGTTATTGTCCTTTAGACAGCCTGTGGTTAGCCTTTTTATTAAACCGTTATTGTCCTTTAGACAGCCTGAGGTTAGCCTTTTATTAAATTGTTATTGTCCTTTAGACAGCCTGTGGTTAGCCTTTTATCAAACCGTTATTGTCCTTTAGACAGCCTGTGGTTAGCCTTTTATCAAACCGTTATTGTCCTTTAGACAGCCTGTGGTTAGCCTTTTATTAAACCGTTATTGTCCTTTAGACAGCCTGTGGTTAGCCTTTTATTAAATCGTTATTGTCCTTTAGACAGCCTGTGGTTAGCCTTTTATTAAACCCGTTATTGTCCTTTAGACAGCCTGTGGTTAGCCTTTTATCAACCGTTATTGTCCTTTAGACAGCCTGTGGTTAGCCTTTTATTAAATCGTTATTGTCCTTTAGACAGCCTGTTGTTAGCCTTTTATTAAACCGTTATTGTCCTTTAGACAGACTGTTGTTAGCCTTTTATTAAACCGTTATTGTCCTTTAGACAGCCTGTGGTTAGCCTTTTTATTAAACCGTTATTGTCCTTTAGACAGCATGTGGTTAGCCTTTTATCAAACCGTTATTGTCATTTAGACAGACTGTTGTTAGCCTTTTATTAATCCGTTATTGTCCTTTAGACAGCCTGTTGTTAGCCTTTTATTAATCCGTTATTTTCCTTTAGACAGCCTGTCTAATCAGGTACAGGTGTGAATCAGGACACGTGGGTACCTTCAGTGCAGGGTGGGGGTCTCAGTGGATGTGTGAAAGTGTTATTACCGAGACAGGTCCGCTGCTGATCCAGAACGGGACTTGAATCTAAGAGCCTGGACTGTGATCTGGAGCAGGGTCTTGACTTTCCGCCTGAAGTCCACCGCAGCAGGACTCAAGTCTTCAGGAAACAACTGCACATATAAAAAGAGTTCAAACTAACTCAGAACTTGTGCTGCACAATGTCCATGGACATCCTTTCAGTTCAATCCTATCAAACGAAAAAGATGCAATCGTCCTGAGATTGTTTCACTGAAAAAGTGACCCTTCATCATGATCAGTATTTCAATATTCATCCCATTGTTATTGCTTTGTATTAATATTGAGTGCAAGCCTTTTTCGCTGAAGAATGTCAGGCTAAAGTAGTAAAGTGAGGTAGTGAAGTTGTGATGGTGTAAAGTGACGGTGTAAAGTAAAGTGACGGTGTAAAGTAAAGTGAGGTAGTGCAGTAGGTAAACAATTGTTCATGTAATGTTGTGATTGTGAATGTAGACTCCTATCTGCTGTTTAGAGTCTTATGGCAGAGGGAAAGAATGAGTTCTTCATTCTGGAAGTCCTGCATTTCACACTTCTGTACCTCCGTCCTGAGGGTAGAAGTGTGAACAGACCATGTTGGGGGTGGGAGGGGTCTTTGAGGATGGAAGCAGCTCTTCTGTGGACTCTGCGGTGGTAGATGCTCTGCAGAGAGGGCAGTGGAGTCCTGGTGATCTTCTGCGCAGTCTTCACCACTCTCTGCAGGCGTTTGCGGTCCATGGCAGAAGTGCTGCCGTACCACACAGTGATGCAGCTGGTCAGGACACTCTCAATGGTGCAGCTGTAGAAGTTGCTGAGGATCTTGGGCGACATGCCAAACTTCCTCAGCCTCCTCAGAAAATACAGCCGCTGTTGAGCCTTCTTGACCAGCTGCGTGATGTGAGGTGTCCAAGTGAGGTCCTCATTGATGTGGACACCCAAGTATTTGAAGTTGCTCACCCTCTCCACTTCAAGCTCCCGGATGAACAGTGGCTGAGGCGTTCTCCTCTCCCTCCTCATGTCCACTATCATCTCCTTTGTCTTGTCCGTGTTGAGGTGAGGTTGTTGTCTTCACACCATGACACCAGACTGGCCACCTCCCTCCTGTAAGCTGCCTCGTCACCGCCAGCAATGCGTCCTATCACTGCGGTGTCGTCGGCAAACTTCAGGATGATGTTGTCCTTGTGAGAGCGACACAGTCGTAGGTGTACAGGGTGTAGAGGATGGGGCTGAGTACACAGCCCTGTGGAGTACCAATGTTTGTGATGGTGCTGGCTGAAGTCCTATTACCAATCCTGACAGACTGAGGCCTGCCAGTCAGGAAATCTAGAAGCCAGTCACAGAGGGTGGGGTGCAAACCAAGTGTGGACAGTTTGTGGGTGAGTTTGTGTGGGATGACCGTGTTGAAGGCGGAGCTGTAATCTATAAAAAGTATCCGTAGGTATGAGTTCTTGTTCTCCAGGTGTGAGAGGGAGTAGTGGGACGGCAGTAGCGATTGCATCCGAGGTGGACCTGTTGGGCGGTAGGCATACTGCAGGGGTCAATGGTGTCGGTATGCTGCTCTGAATGTGGGCCAGCACCACTCTCTCGAAACACTTCATAATGATTGGAGTGAGTGCCACTGGCCTGTAGTCATTCAGGCAGGTGGGTGGGTTCTTCTTGGGCAGGGACGATGGTCGTGGTCTTGAATCATGGTGGTACAATGCGCTGGCTGAGGAGAGGTTGAAGATGGAGGTGAAAACATCAACCAGCTCGTTGGCACATGCTCTGAGGGCCCGCCCAGGAATGTTGTCTGGTCCTGCTGCTTTGCGGGGGTTGATCTTCCTCAGAGCTCTGTGTACCTGTGTTGTTGAGATGGTTGGTGGAGGGGAGGGGGGTTGGGTGATCCAGGTGTGTGTGAGCTCCCTCTCTGCAGTGTTGCTGGGAGCCTCAAAGCGGGCGTAGAAAGTGTTGAGGTCATCCGGCAGGCTGTCTGTTGATGCGATGTTGTTGGTGGTGGTCCTGTAGTCTGTGATGTGCTGCAGGCCTTGCCACATCCGCCCTGAATCTGCAGTAGAGCAGAAGCTGTCCACTGCTTCTTGGCCGCTGTGATGGCTTTTCTCAGTCCATACTTCGCAGCTTTGTACTCGTTCTCATTGCCTGATCTAAATGCAAGAGAGCGAGCACGCAGCATGTGACGTACCTGACTGTTTATCCAGGGCTTCTGGTTGGGAAACTTCCTGATTCGTATGGTGGGCACGATGTTATCAACACAAGTGCTGATGTACCCAGACACATACTCAGCATAATCCTGTACGCTGATGGAAGAGTCCTCCACAGTGGCTGCAGCTTTAAACACATCCCAGTCTGTCAGTGCAAAACAGTCCTGCAGGGTGATCTCGCTCTCCGGGGTCCAGAGTTTGATCTGTTTGGTGACAGGGTGTGCTTGTTTCAGTCTTTGTCTGTGAGCAAGGTACAGGAACAAAGAGATGTGGTCCGAGTGTCCGAAGTGGGGAAGGGGTGCAGCCCTGTATGCACCACGTATGTTGCTGTAGACGTGGTCAAGAGTGTTTTTATCACGGGTGGGAATGTCAACATGCTGGTGGTATTTGGGGAATACAGTCCGCAAACTACAATGGTTAAAGTCACCGGCAACAATAAAAACAGCGTCAGGATGAGCCGTTTTCTAACGCGCTGATGACATCATGGAGTTTGCTGAGTGCTGCCGCGGAGTTAGCACGCGGGGGAATGTAAACAGCGGCCAAAAACACAGCAGTAAATTCCTTCGGTAGATAATACGGACGGCACTTCAGTAGTAATAACTCCACATCTGGTGAACAGTGCTCGTCAACAGTTCGTATATCTTCGCACCATGAGTTGTTTACAAACGCACACACGCCTCCCCCTTTAGACATACCGGACGCAGCCGTTCGGTCGCCTCGGTGAAGTGAGTGAGTCTGTAGCTGAATGGCGTTCTGTGGGACTTTGTCTGAGAGCCAAGTCTCTGTGAAAATCAGGGCGCAGCACTCTCTGATTTCCCGTTGTGTTGAGATCCTGGTTCGTAGCTCATCCAGTTTGTTTTCCAGGGATCGCCCATTCGCTAACAGGAGGCTGGGTAGCGGTGGTCGGCTAGCGCGAGCTTTTAGCCTAGCATGTAGCCCTCCCCTCTTGCCTCGCTTGCGTCGCCATCTCCGAAGCACTCTCCTGGGGTCAGCGAACTCACTCGAGGCCGGTGCTTCGTGGTCCCTGGGGTAGTTTCGGTGGTGACTCTGTGGGCGAACAATGAGTTGTAGCTCCAGCGGAATAGAACCACTAAAATCGAAGTTTCGTGAGTTGGCGATGTCCAATAATGCCTGTCGGTTGTATGTTAGCAGTGCATGGCATTTGTGCACTGCAGAAAGAACGAAAAACGCACACAAAAAAAGAAAAGTATAACATTTAAGCGTGGAGCGAGCAAACACGTCTGCCTCGGGGGGCGCCATGGATCAGCTAATCTCACTTTACTACTTTACTCCTTTTGCCCTCTTGTATTTTTTGTATATTTGTATTTTTTGTATACTTGCATTATTATTACTTGTATATTTGTCTTATTTTTTATTTTTACTTACTTGTGTGACATTTTACTGTGGACGGCAAAGTAAGAATTTCATTGTACAGGGAAACATGCTTTCTGTCTGTACACATGACAATAAACACTTTGAATCTTGAATCTAAAGCTAAAAATAAGGCCTGCAGTAGATCGGGGGCAGTAGGCCTGTGCTGGGGCAGAAGGTCTCTAAGGTAGGAGGTCTGAGGCAGTAAATTTAAAACAGTAGGTCTGTGGCACTAGCTCCAAGCCAATTAGCTCTGTTCCCACCTGCAGGAAGTTGTGTGCGTCATGGTAACGACATTCCAGGAAATGGGCGTGTCTCTGCTCCAAAAGGAAACGGCTGACGTTACGAGGAACGCGGATGTCAAGACCGTCCAGAACCGATAGGACCAGCTCCGGCCTGGAACAAAACCAAAATCAGGTCCAAACCAGGATTAAAACAGGTCTAAACCAGAACTAAACCAGGTCTAAACCAGGTCTAAACCAAGTCTAAACCAGGACTAAACCAGGACTAAACCAGGATTAAACCAGGATTAAACCAGGATTAAACCAGGATTAAACCAGGACTAAACCAGGTCTAAACCAGGACTAAATCAGGTCTAAACCAGGACTAAACCAGGTCTAAACCAGGACTAAACCAGGATTAATCCTGGACTAAACCAGGTCTAAACCAGGACTAAGGATAAGCACTACATAGGAGAAACCAAACATACAATTCAAACCCGGCTAAAACAACACCTGTACAATATTAGGGAAGGTCGACAGAACACGTCCCTGGTCACACACTTCCTCATCCATCCCACAACTCACCTGATCATCACCTGAGTCGAGCACAACGACCACTGGACCATAGGCCAGAGGAAGAGAGCAGAACGAATCTGGATACAAAACCTGGCCACACTAGCCCCTAGAGGCCTAAATGACAAGTAATCAATACCAAAAAACCCCAACCACCCCCCCTCCCTTTACTTTATTTTGTTATTTTAATTTTTTATTTATTTACTTTTTCTCCCATAACCCTCAATATTTCCCTAACCTTAACCATCACCCATCCCTAACCTTAACCATCACCCATCCCTAACCTTAACCATTACCCATCCCTAACCTTAACCATCACCCATCCCTAACCTTAACCATCACCCATCCCTAACCTTAACCATCACCCATCCCTAACCTTAACCATTACCCATCCCTAACCTTAACCATCACCCATCCCTAACCTTAACCATCACCCATCCCTAACCTTAACCATCACCCATCCCTAACCTTAACCATTACCCATCCCTAACCGTAACCATTACCCATCCCTAACCTTAACCATTACCCATCCCTAACCTCAACCATTACCCATCCCTAACCTTAACCATTACCCATCTCTAACCTTAACCATTACCGATCCCTAACTTTAACCATTACCCATCCCTAACCTTAACCATTACCCATCCCTAACCTTAACCATTACCCATCCCTAACCTTAACCATCACCCATCCCTAACCTTAACCCACCCTTAACCTTAACCAGTACCCATCCCTAACCTTTGCCCATCCCTAACCTAACCTTACCCACCCTTAACCTTAACCAGTACCCATCCCTAACCTTAACCAGTACCCATCCCTAACCTTTGCCCATCCCTAACCTAACCTTACCCACCCTTAACCTTAACCGTTACCCATCCCTAACCTTAACCATTACCCATCCCTAACCTTAACCATTACCCATCCCTAACCTTAACCATTACCCATCCCTAACCTTAACCATTACCCATCCCTAACCTTAACCATTACCCATCCCTAACCTTAACCAGTACCCATCCCTAACCTTAACCAGTACCCATCCCTAACCTTTGCCCATCCCTAACCTAACCTTACCCACCCTTAACCTTAACCATTACCCATCCCTAACCTAACCTTACCCACCCTTAACCTTAACCGTTACCCATCCCTAACCTTAACCATTACCCATCCCTAACCTTAACCATTACCCATCCCTAACCTTTGCCCATAAAACACTTTCTCCACCAGGTCCACACCTGTCTCTGATTTGAGTAGAACCTGAACCAATCTCCAGTATTGCCACCTTTTCATTGACACGATTTCTGACTATACCTCCCTCAGTAAAACCATTGTGTATATTGTAAATAACTTGTGTTTTGGTGTGGTTTTTTTAAATAAATATTGCTCATGTTATTTAATATTTTTAATGTTTATTTATTGTATGAAGCAATCTTCCTTAGAGCACTTATTACTGTATCTAAAAAACTAGATGCACTTACCTGAGGCATGTTATAGTAATGTCAGTGGGACCTGGCTCTATGGAGAGGGATCTAATCGTTCTACTCATATGTACAACAGCATACACCCAGACACAGACCTACAGGGACAGCACATTAGCGGGGAATCCATGGATCAAGTCTCGGACAATGGTTTGACTAACTGTGTGATTACTAACAAGGTTTTATTTTTACTAACTTTTATTTTATTAATTGATCTGATATTACCTATTAAGCACTTGACTGATAGCACTTAAACAGCACCAAGACTGCACTATGGATGACCTGCTTTATGCCCCCCCCCAATAGGCCTGTGCTAAACAAAAAAACACACACCAGTAAAAAATGCCTCTCCTCTGGCCTCTGGTGGTAAAATTCAGGCAGGATTTGACTGGACCCCCAGGTGACCTACAGGTTTTCTTCCTCTATTCATCAGGTCAGTAGGCCCGTGCACTATATCCTTAACTAGGATTTTTTTTAAATAGAGCCCTAATCCCCAACAGGACTAAATCAGGACTAAACCAGGACTAAACCAGGACTAAACCAGGTCTGAACTAGGACTAAACTAGGACTAAACCAGGACTAAACCAGGACTAAACCAGGACTAAACTAGGACTAAACTAGGACTAAACCAGGACTAAACCAGGTCTAAACCGGGTCTAAACCGGGACTAAACCAGGACTAAACCAGGACTAAACTAGGACTAAACTAGGACTAAACCAGATCTAAACCAGGTCTAAACCAGGTCTAAACCAGGTCTAAACCAGGTCTAAACTAGGACTAAACTAGGACTAAACTAGGACTAAACTAGGACTAAACCAGGACTAAACTAGGACTAAACCAGGACTAAACCAGGTCTAAACCAGGTCTAAACCGGGACTAAACCAGGACTAAACCAGGACTAAACCAGGACTAAACTAGGACTAAACTAGGACTAAACCAGATCTAAACCAGGTCTAAACCAGGACTAAACTAGGACTAAACTAGGACTATTCCAGGACTAAACTAGGACTAAACTAGGACTAAACTAGGACTAAACCAGGACTAAACCAGGACTAAACCAGGACTAAACTAGGACTAAACCAGGACTAAACCAGGACTAAACCAGGTCTAAACCAGGACTAAACCAGGACTAAACCAGGTCTAAACAAGGACTAAACCAGGACTAAACTAGGACTAAACTAGGACTAAACTAGGACTAAACCAGGTCTAAACCAGGACTAAACCAGGACTAAACCAGGACTAAACTAGGACTAAACCAGGACTAAACCAGGTCTAAACCGGGACTAAACCAGGACTAAACCAGGACTAAACTAGGACTAAACTAGGACTAAACCAGATCTAAACCAGATCTAAACCAGGTCTAAACCAGGTCTAAACCAGGTCTAAACTAGGACTAAACTAGGACTAAACTAGGACTAAACCAGGACTAAACTAGGACTAAACCAGGACTAAACCGGGTCTAAACCGGGTCTAAACCGGGACTAAACCAGGACTAAACCAGGACTAAACTAGGACTAAACTAGGACTAAACCAGATCTAAACCAGGTCTAAACCAGGTCTAAACCAGGACTAAACTAGGACTAAACTAGGACTAAACCAGGACTAAACCAGGACTAAACCAGGACTAAACCAGGTCTAAACCAGGACTAAACCAGGACTAAACCAGGTCTAAACCAGAACTAAACTAGGACTGAACCAGAACTAAACCAGGTCTAAACCAGGTCTAAACCGGGACTAAACCAGGTCTAAACTAGGACTAAACCAGGTCTAAACCAGGACTAAACCAGGACTAAACCAGGACTAAACCAGGTCTAAACCAGAACTAAACTAGGACTGAACCAGAACTAAAGCAGGTCTAAACCACGACTAAACCGGGTCTAAACCGGGACTAAATTAGGACTAAACCAGGTCTAAACCAGGACTAAACTAGGACTAAACCAGGTCTAAACCAGATCTGAACCAGGTCTAAACCACGACTAAACCGGGTCTAAACCGGGACTAAACTAGGACTAAACCAGGTCTAAACCGGGACTAAACTAGGACTAAACCAGGTCTAAACCAGGTCTAAACCAGGTCTAAACCAGGACTAAACTAGGACTAAACTAGGACTAAACCAGGACTAAACCAGGTCTAAACCGGGACTAAACCAGGTCTAAACTAGGACTAAACCAGGTCTAAACCAGGACTAAACCAGGACTAAACCAGGACTAAACCAGGTCTAAACCAGAACTAAACTAGGACTGAACCAGAACTAAAGCAGGTCTAAACCACGACTAAACCGGGTCTAAACCGGGACTAAACTAGGACTAAACCAGGTCTAAACCAGGACTAAACTAGGACTAAACCAGGTCTAAACTAGGACTAAACCAGGACTAAACCAGGACTAAACCAGGTCTAAACCAGGTCTAAACCAGAACTAAACAGGACTAAACCAGGTCTAAACCAGGACTAAACCAGGACTAAACTAGGACTAAACCGGGACTAAACCGGGTCTAAACCGGGTCTAAACCGGGACTAAACCAGGACTAAACTAGGACTAAACCAGGACTAAACCAGGACTAAACCAGGACTAAACCAGGTCTAAACCAGGACTAAACCAGGACTAAACCAGGTCTAAACCAGAACTAAACTAGGACTGAACCAGAACTAAACCAGGTCTAAACCACGACTAAACCGGGTCTAAACCGGGACTAAACTAGGACTAAACCAGGTCTAAACCAGGACTAAACTAGGACTAAACTAGGACTAAACCAGGACTAAACCAGGTCTAAACTAGGACTAAACCAGGACTAAACCAGGACTAAACCAGGTCTAAACCAGAACTAAACCATGTCTAAACCAGAACTAAACAGGACTAAACCAGGACTAAACCAGGTCTAAACCAGGTCTAAACCGGGTCTAAACCGGGTCTAAACTAGGACTAAACCAGGTCTAAACCAGGACTAAACCAGGTCTAAACTAGGACTAAACCAGGACTAAACCAGGACTAAACCAGGTCTAAACCAGAACTAAACAGGACTAAACCACGACTAAACCAGGACTAAACCAGGACTAAACCGGGTCTAAACCGGGTCTAAACCGGGACTAAACCAGGACTAAACCAGGACTAAACCAGGACTAAACCAGGTCTAAACCAGGACTAAACCAGGACTAAACCAGGTCTAAACCAGAACTAAACTAGGACTGAACCAGAACTAAACCAGGTCTAAACCAGGTCTAAACCGGGACTAAACCAGGTCTAAACTAGGACTAAACCAGGTCTAAACCAGGACTAAACCAGAACTAAACCAGGTCTAAACCACGACTAAACCGGGTCTAAACCGGGACTAAACTAGGACTAAACCAGGTCTAAACCAGGACTAAACTAGGACTAAACTAGGACTAAACCAGGACTAAACCAGGTCTAAACCAGGACTAAACCAGGTCTAAACCAGGACTAAACCAAGACTAAACCAAGACTAAACCAGGTCTAAACCAGGACTAAGCCAGGACTAAACCAGGACTAAACCAGGACTAAACAGGACTAAACCAGGACTAAACCAGGACTAAACCAGGTCTAAACAGGACTAAACCAGGACTAAACCAGGACTAAACCAGGACTAAACCAGGACTAAACCAGGACTAAGCCAGGTCTAAACCAGGTCTAAACCAGGACTAAACCAGGACTAAACAGGACTAAACAGGACTAAACAGGACTAAACCAGGACTAAACCAGGACTAAACCAGGACTAAACAGGACTAAACCAGGACTAAACCAGGACTAAGCCAGGTCTAAACAGGACTAAACCAGGACTAAACCAGGACTAAACCAGGACTAAGCCAGGTCTAAACCAGGTCTAAACCAGGACTAAACCAGGACTAAACAGGACTAAACAGGACTAAACAGGACTAAACCAGGACTAAACCAGGTCTAAACCAGGACTAAACCAGGACTAAACCAGGACTAAACCAGGACTAAACAGGACTAAACAGGACTAAACCAGGACTAAACCAGGACTAAACCAGGTCTAAACCAGGACTAAACCAGGACTAAACCAGGACTAAACCAGGACTAAACAGGACTAAACAGGACTAAACCAGGACTAAACAGGACTAAACAGGACTAAACCAGGACTAAACCAGGTCTAAACCAGGACTAAACCAGGTCTAAACCAGGACTAAACCAGGTCTAAACCAGGACTAAACCAAGACTAAACCAAGACTAAACCAGGACTAAGCCAGGACTAAACCAGGACTAAACCAGGACTAAACCAGGACTAAACAGGACTAAACCAGGACTAAACCAGGACTAAACCAGGACTAAACAGGACTAAACCAGGACTAAACCAGGACTAAGCCAGGACTAAACCAGGTCTAAACCAGGTCTAAACCAGGTCTAAACAGGACTAAACCAGGACTAAACCAGGACTAAACCAGGTCTAAACCAGGTCTAAACCAGGACTAAACCAGGACTAAACAGGACTAAACCAGGACTAAACCAGGACTAAGCCAGGACTAAACCAGGACTAAACCAGGTCTAAACAGGACTAAACCAGGACTAAACCAGGACTAAACCAGGACTAAACCAGGACTAAACCAGGACTAAGCCAGGACTAAACCAGGACTAAACCAGGTCTAAACAGGACTAAACCAGGACTAAACCAGGTCTAAACCAGGACTAAACCAGGACTAAACAGGACTAAACCAGGACTAAACCAGGTCTAAACCAGGACTAAACCAGGACTAAACCAGGACTACACAGGACTAAACAGGACTAAACCAGGTCTAAACCAGGTCTAAACCAGGACTAAACAGGACTAAACCAGGTCTAAACCAGGACTAAACAGGACTAAACCAGGTCTAAACCAGGACTAAACAGGACTAAACAGGACTAAACAGGACTAAACCAGGTCTAAACCAGGACTAAACCAAGACTAAACCAAGACTAAACCAAGACTAAACCAGGTCTAAACCAGGACTAAGCCAGGACTAAGCCAGGACTAAACCAGGACTAAGCCAGGACTAAACCAGGACTAAACCAGGACTAAACCAGGTCTAAACAGGACTAAACCAGGACTAAACCAGGACTAAACCAGGACTAAACCAGGACTAAGCCAGGACTAAACCAGGACTAAACCAGGACTAAACAGGACTAAACCAGGACTAAACCAGGACTAAACAGGACTAAACCAGGACTAAACCAGGACTAAACCAGGACTAAGCCAGGTCTAAACCAGGTCTAAACCAGGACTAAACCAGGACTAAACAGGACTAAACAGGACTAAACCAGGACTAAACCAGGACTAAACAGGACTAAACCAGGACTAAACCAGGACTAAACAGGACTAAACCAGGACTAAACCAGGACTAAACCAGGTCTAAACCAGGTCTAAACCAGGTCTAAACCAGGACTAAACCAGGACTAAACAGGACTAAACAGGACTAAACCAGGACTAAACCAGGACTAAACAGGACTAAACAGGACTAAACCAGGACTAAACCAGGACTAAACCAGGTCTAAACCAGGACTAAACCAGGACTAAACCAGGACTAAACAGGACTAAACAGGACTAAACCAGGACTAAACCAGGACTAAACAGGACTAAACAGGACTAAACCAGGTCTAAACCAGGTCTAAACCAGGACTAAACCAGGACTAAACAGGACTAAACAGGACTAAACCAGGACTAAACCAGGACAAAACCAGGTCTAAACCAGGTCTGAACCAGGACTAAACCAGGACTAAACCAGGACTAAACCAGGACTAAACCAGGTCTAAACCAGGTCTAAACCAGGACTAAACAGGACTAAACAGGACTAAACCAGGACTAAACCAGGTCTAAACCAGGACTAAACCAGGACTAAACAGGACTAAACCAGGTCTAAACCAGGTCTAAACCAGGACTAAACAGGACTAAACAGGACTAAACCAGGTCTAAACCAGGACTAAACAGGACTAAACCAGGTCTAAACCAGGACTAAACCAGGTCTAAACCAGGACTAAACAGGACTAAACCAGGTCTAAACCAGGACTAAACCAAGACTAAACCAAGACTAAACCAAGACTAAACCAGGTCTAAACCAGGACTAAACCAGGACTAAACCAGGACTAAACCAGGGCTAAACCAGGTCTAAACAGGACTAAACCAGGACTAAACCAGGACTAAACCAGGACTAAACAGGACTAAACCAGGACTAAACCAGGACTAAGCCAGGTCTAAACCAGGTCTAAACCAGGACTAAACCAGGACTAAACCAGGTCTAAACCAGGTCTAAACCAGGACTAAACAGGACTAAACCAGGTCTAAACCAGGACTAAACCAGGTCTAAACCAGGTCTAAACCAGGACTAAACCAGGTCTAAACCAGGACTAAACCAGGACTAAACCAGGTCTAAACCAGGTCTAAACCAGGACTAAACCAGGACTAAACCAGGACTAAACCAGGACTAAACAGGACTAAACCAGGACTAAACCAGGTCTAAACCAGGTCTAAACCAGGACTAAACCAGGACTAAACCAGGACTAAACAGGACTAAACAGGACTAAACCAGGACTAAACCAGGACTAAACCAGGACTAAACAGGACTAAACCAGGACTAAACCAGGTCTAAACCAGGTCTAAACCAGGACTAAACCAGGACTAAACCAGGACTAAACCAGGACTAAACAGGACTAAACCAGGACTAAACCAGGTCTAAACCAGGTCTAAACCAGGACTAAACCAGGACTAAACCAGGACTAAACCAGGTCTAAACCAGGACTAAACAGGACTAAACCAGGACTAAACCAGGTCTAAACCAGGACTAAACCAGGACTAAACCAGGACTAAACAGGACTAAACCAGGACTAAACCAGGACTAAACAGGACTAAACAGGACTAAACCAGGACTAAACCAGGACTAAACCAGGACTAAACCAGGTCTAAACCAGGACTAAACCAGGACTAAACCAGGTCTAAACCAGGACTAAACCAGGACTAAACCAGGACTAAACCAGGTCTAAACCAGGACTAAACCAGGACTAAACCAGGACTAAACCAGGTCTAAACCAGAACTAAACCATGTCTAAACCAGAACTAAACAGGACTAAACCAGGACTAAACCAGGACTAAACAGGACTAAACCAGGACTAAACCAGGTCTAAACCAGGACTAAACCAGGACTAAACCAGGACTAAACAGGACTAAACCAGGACTAAACCAGGTCTAAACCAGGACTAAACCAGGACTAAACCAGGACTAAACAGGACTAAACAGGACTAAACAGGACTAAACCAGGTCTAAACCAGGACTAAACCAGGACTAAACAGGACTAAACCAGGTCTAAACCAGGACTAAACCAGGACTAAACCAGGACTAAACAGGACTAAACAGGACTAAACCAGGTCTAAACCAGGACTAAACCAGGACTAAACCAGGACTAAACAGGACTAAACCAGGACTAAACAGGACTAAACAGGACTAAACAGGACTAAACCAGGTCTAAACCAGGACTAAACCAGGACTAAACCAGGACTAAACAGGACTAAACAGGACTAAACCAGGTCTAAACCAGGACTAAACCAGGTCTAAACCAGGACTAAACCAGGACTAAACCAGGACTAAACAGGACTAAACAGGACTAAACAGGACTAAACCAGGACTAAACCAGGACTAAACAGGACTAAACCAGGTCTAAACCAGGTCTAAACCAGGACTAAACCAGGACTAAACCAGGACTAAACCAGGACTAAACAGGACTAAACAGGACTAAACCAGGACTAAACAGGTCTAAACCAGGACTAAACCAGGACTAAACAGGACTAAACCAGGACTAAACCAGGACTAAACAGGACTAAACCAGGACTAAACCAGGTCTAAACCAGGACTAAACCAGGTCTAAACCAGGACTAAACAGGACTAAACAGGACTAAACCAGGACTAAACAGGTCTAAACCAGGACTAAACCAGGACTAAACAGGACTAAACCAGGACTAAACAGGACTAAACCAGGACTAAACCAGGTCTAAACCAGGTCTAAACCAGGACTAAACCAGGACTAAACCAGGACTAAACCAGGACTAAACCAGGTCTAAACCAGGTCTAAACCAGGACTAAACCAGGACTAAACAGGACTAAACCAGGACTAAACCAGGACTAAACCAGGACTAAAGGTCACTGTTGAGCGGTTCTAAAACAACTGGAAGCTCTAATTACTTTTCTTCTGAAAAAGGACGTTTAGACGTACTTCAAAAAATGTAATTTATCAACTTGTGACTTTGTGTGATTGTTTTTTTTGCAGCTGTTGGTGCCGCGCCTGTGAAGGAGGCTGCTGCAGTCGCATTACTCGTCTGGGACCCAGGCTACTACCACCTGAGCCACTGCGCCCCTTCTTTGCTAAACTCTCGCTGAAATGAAACTTCAGTCTGTGTCCAGCAGGGGGCAGTAGACAATAGTTTGTTGAATAAAAGGCTGTGTTGCTTCAGGAGCAGCGCTGTGTGACAGATGCACTGAACACAAGTCATGCAGCACAAAACTCATTTCTTTATATAATATAATATTAATAATAATAATTATTATAAAGTGCTATAGTTCCACCTACTGTAGTAGGCACTCAAAGTGCTTTACACACATTAAACTATTCACCAGTGTTACAGAACACTCACTGGAGGCAATGTAGTTTAGTGTCTTGCCCAAAGACACAACGACAGTATGAACTGTGGGGGAGAGCGGGTTGATGTTTTTGGAATGTTTCGAGCGGGGATCGAACCGCCCACCCACCTGTCGTACGCCCCCTGGTGGCGGCCGTAGTCCATCTGCTGAAAGGGCAAAGTCTGGTCCTGGTCCTGGTTTTTCAGTCGAAGAGCTCCGTGCCACAAAAAGCCACCACTGCGTTCCAAGAAGAAGACCACCTGCCGAAAAGTGAGACAGTCAAATCTTTATTTAACATTAGTGTTTTTTTTGGTCTTTTTCCCATTTTAGCTTTTTTTATTAAACAGATTGCTGCAACAGCCTTAAATGTAAAGCAGAATTACCAGATTTGACTTATGGCAATGTGACATTATTCGTCATTTTGGAAGGATGTCTGGGCCAGTATTAGTACAGCTATCAATCAGGTTTCAGAAAAGCCACGGATGTTTCCTGGGACATATTTTATGATTGTACAAAGTCTCTGGTTCAATTCTGATGTTAGCCAAATAGGTCATTTTAGTGAGATGGGTCTCTGTGGAAGTGACTCTCATTAGACTGGAACATTATGTTGATGGAATTTCTCAAATCTTTAAAAAGAAATGGAAAAGGCCACTGGAAATACTGGGAGTGCATTTTAAATAGGACTCTAATGGACAACCACTGTGGGCATAAATCATTTTAAATAGGACTTGTAATGGGAAAATGATCTTTTCCTCATTCACATACTCTTTTGTTATGTGTTTGTCCTTGACCGCAGCAGAATGATATGTGCAGAACCATCTGTGTGTAATGTTTTCAAACTGATACAATTGTCTTAAACAGAGACAAGTCTGTTTTCTGGGAAAACCACTAAAATGCTGATTCATGTTAGACGGCTCACTCTCTGTGAGCCAGTGTTTCCGATCGTCATCTCTCGATCCAACGAACTCAAATAACCTCCAAACCAGTGTTGCCAGATTGGACTAAAGATTTCCAGCCCAACTACAGCTTAAATCCCGCCCATTTAAAAAAATACCAGCCCAAAATACATACTGTTATTAAAACTGTTATAGAATAAAACACACCATTTTTTTTTCTTATTAAACAACCAGACTAACAAATCGCACATTGGAGAGCACAAATCGTCCACCGCATTTATTGAACTGTGACAAGCAATGTAAGCAGCGATTCTAATTTCACGGCGCTTTTGGTCATCTTTAATCGGACACTGCCCTGCTGCTCCCACTGACACAGAAAAAGTTTTTATACTTGGTGCACAGCGCGTCTTTTTGTCTTTTTTTGTATTATTTCAAATCATTTAACTGTGCTCTGATTTCTGATTGACAGTATTTACAAAATGCCTTTGTATCATCGCCTACCACAGGTGTAATCCATGTTTTTAAAGACTGGTCGGGAACCCGCCCAATCTGGCAACACTGCTCCAAACGGTAAAATTATTACAAATTCATTAAATTAAGAGAAAACATTTTGTAACAGTGTAGACATACACCCATTCACACAGCCGACGTATGTATATAACAAAGGTAACATGATAGGGCCTGGGTCCTTGAACAATTTAAGAATAAAAATAAAAGATAAAAGACATCAGAGCAGAAAAATAAAATCTCCATAATTATTTCCTCAGCTCTTTGTTTAACAGCAGAATTGCAGAAGGAATAAATGATCTCCCATAACGGTTTGTTTTTCTGGGGGGCTGCATATAACGCCGACCCGATGGCATAAGAACAAATTCGTCCCCCAAAATATGATTCTGGTTCAACAGACTTTTTGCTTTTTGAAGAACACGTTTCTCACATAGAGAGTTTAGGTCGCACATTTGGCTTCCAATAATTTTGGAGCAGATTTTAACAATGTTATTTAGACAATTCCGGTCCTTCACTTTATTTATTATTTATTTTTTTTTACAAATAAAGATGTGTTTTCAGGCGTTTTTTAAAGATGGCTACAGAATCTGCAGCAGTAGATCATTCCACCAATGTGGAACAGATCCAGAGAAGGTACGTGAGAGTGATTTTTTACCTTTTTGGGACGGTACCACCAGACGTTGTTCATTTGCAGAGCGCAGGGATCTGGTAGGAACGTAGGTCTGTATTAGTGAGTGAAGATATGAGGGGGCGGAGCCAGTGGTGGTCTTGTAGGCCAAGAGCATAGCTTTGAACTTGATGCGGGCGTCAACCGGGAGCCAGTGTAACCTAATGAATAGAGGAGTTACATGTGCTCTCTTCGGTTCATTAAAGACCACTCTTGCCGCTGCATTCTGGATCAGCTGCAGAGGTGGACGAAGGACGCATCCCGGTGATGAATCTCTCCTGGCATTGTCTCAAAAGTTACGTATTTATTATTTCTTTAACATTGTCAACACTTTAACTGTGCACCACACCTCATGATGATTATATTTCTGCTAGAGGTTAGAACTAGAGTTGCTGTCGTTTTGTGAACAGGGCATTTTGTTTGAGCCCACTAGCTAACATGCTAGCGGGTTTTTAGCAAATGAGTTAGCGCTAGCATACCTTGATTGTTGTGTTTGTTACTGTTTTCTACTGGTGGTTAGTCTTGTTGTGTGTGTGTGTGTGTGTGTGTGTGTGTGTGTGTGTGTGTGTGTGTGTGTGTGTGTGTGTGTGTGTGTGTGTGTGTGTGTGTGTGTGTGTGTGTGTGTGTGTGTGTGTGTGTGTGTGTGTGTGTGTGTGTTAGAATTTATCATTGCGAGTTGTGAACAGTTGGCTTGACTTAGCTGTACCTACACTAGCTTAGCTAAGCTTTTTCATCTGTTTGGGGCAATGGATTGCCATTTTTGTTCGGTATTATTAGACAGATTGGATAGTATCAGATGCAGGTCTGATAGCAGTCCTGCTAGCGATAGCTCCAGTTGTGGCTCAGTTGTTTCGGCAGCTGTTGCAAAGAGTCCTGCTTTCCTCTCGGTCTGTCGGCAAAGTGGTTCAGGCAGGCGCAAGCCTCCGGTTGTCCGCTCCTGTCCGCGGTCACCCCCTCTGACCGCGAACCGGTTTTCAGCGCTTTCAAGTCCGCTTGTCCGCGCAGATCACCGGCCTGTTCCCTCTGCGCCGGCCAGCCGGAGCGAGCATTGTACTCTGGTGATAGGGGACTCCATTACCCGCAATGTTAGACTTGAGACGCCAGCCATTGTCCACTGTTTACCGGGGGCCAGGGCTTCCGACATAGAGGCTAACCTTAGAGTGCTGACATCACACAGGAAGGAAGAGTTTCTCAGGACATATACTCGCACTCCATACAAGCAGATAGTTATTCATGTCGGCACCAATAATGTGAGAACGAGGCAGTCTGAGGTAACCAAAGATAGCCTAGCTAGGACTTTTGAACTAGGGAACAAGATGAGTCGGCATCGATTAATTGTCTCTGGCCCCCTCCCCGTAAGGGGTAGTGATGTACAGTATAGCAGATTAGTTTCCATGAATCGGTGGCATTGTAGTCGGAAAGAATATGGTTTTGTGGATAACTGGCCTTCTTTCTGGGGCCCCCCTGGCCTGCTGAGGGCAGACGGCCTGCATCCTACTGGACAAGGTGCTGCCATTTTGTCTAGTAATATAGACAGGTGCATTCAATGTATTTGACACAAGGAATCTCAGCAGGTCGCAGGAATTAGAGAACCTGCTAGTCATGATAGTGCGGGTGTTGAACTGGATAATGTTGCAGCTTTTAGTTGTCTGGTTAGGCCATATCAATCCAATGTCTACTTCCCAAATCTATTGGATATGGTGAATTTATTAAGTCCTCAAACACATCTGAAAACTCACAGAGTCAGTGACCCAAAAGCATCATGTCCTCATGTTATTATAACTCAGAGGCATTCTTTTAAACCCGGCAGAACTGTTAGAGCTCGACAGCTTGTTCCTGTTACTATCGCTCCACTGGACCAGCCCTCAAATGCAGGCTCTACGTCAAGACTGAAGATTGGTCTCCTGAATGTGCGGTCTCTATCCTCCAAAGCACTCTTAATTAATGATCTTATTACTTCTCATTGCTTGGATTTACTTTGTCTTTGTGAAACTTGGCTTAGGCCCAATGTTTTTCTGCCACTAAATGAAGCCTCTCCCCCTGATTATGCATATGCACAGGTAGGTCGCACGTCGAAGCAGGGTGGTGGTGTTGCAGCCATTCATAAAGCTGCATTTTGCTTTACAGGTCCATCATCACAGCCAAAATTTAACTCATTCGAAGTGTTACTCATTTTATTTAGCTGTATTCTATCGCCCTCCGGGTCCCTACTCTTCTTTCTTGGATGAGTTTGGAGTTTTCCTCTCGGACTTAATAACCCACGCTGATAACATCCTTCTAGTTGGTGACTTTAATATTCAAATAAGGAGTGTGATCCTCTGGGCAGAGCATTTCAATCATTGCTTACAACCCTGTCTTTCAACCAGTTTGTTCATGAGCCCACACACATTAGTGGAAACTATCTGGATCTTGTTTTGGCTCGGGGAATAGATGTCTCCCATCTCTTCGTCTCCTCTCTTTCATCTGCTGTTTCGGATCACTCACTGGTGGAATTTGAGATTAGTTACAGACTCCCCTCAAATTCCGACAATTGCGTAGTGTCTACACGGAATTTTAGCGCGGCTGCAATGGAAATGTTTGCCACACGGCTGGCTCAACAAACCTACTCTGGATCCTGGATGCCTAAATAATTACCGTCCTGTCTCCAATTTACCTTTTCTATCTAAAGTCCTCGAAAAAGTTGTGTTAAAACAACTTACTCTATATCTATCGGAAAATGACCTCCTCGAGCCGTTTCAGTCTGCATTTAGGGCCTCTTATTCCACTGAAACAGCTTTAGTTAAAGTGACTAACGATCTCCTCCTTCAGATTGACGAGGACTCATCGGCTCTACTGTTATTGCTAGATCTCAGCGCTGCATTTGATACGATTGATCATGCAGTGCTAATCAACAGACTAAAGAATGTGTTTGGCATCTCTGGCTCTGCTCTTGCTTGGTTAGAATCCTATCTGTGTGATAGGTCTCATTTTGTCTCTTTTAATAAATCCTTCTCCTCCACGGCACCAGTGAAATTCGGTGTGCCACAAGGGTCTGTGCTTGGTCCCATACTTTTTTCACTATATGTTACACCATTGGGACAAATCATCAGAAGTTATGGAGTAAACTTCCACTGTTATGCCGATGATACACAGCTGTATCTACCAATAAAAGTGAATAATACTACTGACATCAAGCGTCTAGAGGCCTGCCTCGTTTCAATTAAAACATGGATGTCTCAAAACTTCCTCCATTTGAACTCGGATAAAACAGAGCTCTTGTTAATTGGTCCTGCCAGTCTTCGGCAAAAGTTCAACAATCTTACTGTCTCGATCAACAACTGTGTGTTGGAGCACGGCAACACTGTGAGGAACCTCGGTGTCATTTTTGACTCCACACTATCACTGCAGCAGCACATTAGTGAGGTCACTAAACTGGGCTTTTTTCACTTGAGGAATATCTCAAACATTCGCTCCTGCCTCTCTTTAGCTGATGCTGAAATTCTCATTCATGCATTTGTCACATCCAGGCTGGACTACTGCAATGCGTTATTCTCTGGACTGCCGAGGAAAAGTACTCACAGACTACAAATGGTCCAAAATACAGCCGCCAGACTTTTAACAAAGACCAGGAAGTTTGATCACATTACTCGGGTCCTGGCTTCATTACACTGGCTTCCTATTCATGTTAGAGCAGATTTCAAAGTTCTCCTGTTAACATATAAAATCCTTTGTGGACGCGCGCCCTCTGACCTATCTGACCTCATCACCCGGTATACTCCAGCTCGTACCCTTCGCTCTCAGGACGCTGGCCTCCTTCAACTTCCTCGAGTAAAGAAGAAGTCTGCTGGCTACAGAGCCTTTTCTTATAGAGCCCCATTTTTATGGAATGGGCTCCCGGTGGAAGTGCGGCGAGCTGACTCTGTTGAAGTTTTCAAAAGCAAACTCAAAACATACTTATTTCACCAAACGTATGGAGACTGATTGATCATAGGTACACGTTTACAGTGGTCGTAGCTGTAGGTACACGTTTACACTGGTCGTAGCTGTAGATACACGTTTACACTGGTTGTAGCTCTAGATACACGTTTACACTGGTTGTAGCTGTAGATACACGTTTACACTGGTTGTAGCTGTAGATACACGCGTTTACACTGGTTGTAGCTGTAGATGCGTTTACACTGGTTGTAGCTGTAGGTACACGCGTTTACACTGGTTGTAGCTGTAGATACTGCGTTTACACTGGTTGTAGCTGTAGATACACGTTTACACTGGTTGTAGCTGTAGGTACACGTTTACACTGGTTGTAGCTGTAGGTACACGTTTACACTGGTTGTAGCTGTAGATACACGTTTACACTGGTTGTAGCTGTAGATACACGCGTTTACACTGGTTGTAGCTGTAGGTACACGCGTTTACACTGGTTGTAGCTGTAGATACACGTTTACACTGGTTGTAGCTGTAGATACACGTTTACACTGGTTGTAGCTGTAGATACACGTTTACACTGGTTGTAGCTGTAGATACACGTTTACACTGGTTGTAGCTGTAGATACACGTTTACACTGGTTGTAGCTGTAGATACACGTTTACACTGGTTGTAGCTGTGGATACACGTTTGTTATGAGAATTTTATTATTATAATTGTATATATTGTTTATAGTTAGTTGGTGCTCATAGTTCTCTACAGGTCATGTCAAATCATGTCATGTCCTCCATTCTAGTCCAAGCATGGAGTAGACATAACTAGATAGACATGGGTTGCCATGGTACTTCTGCACCTGGAGCTGGGGCCTTGTGGGGTGTGTATGTAAGATACGCCTCCGACTGACAGCCCCCACTTTAGTGATATAAAATGTCCTGTTTTGCTTACCTCTGTAAGCAAAACACACTATGTACCTTTGATATATCTGTGTACTTTGCTTCTCCTTGCAAGGAATAAAACCTGGCCTTTCGCTTTTATAATATAATCTGTCTCCGTGTCTCTCTGGATAATATAAGGATATAGAATTCTTTTAACATATAGAATTCTTATAACATTTGGTGCCGTGACCCGGATCTCAATATTCGTTGTTTCTCATACAAAGAGGTGAGCTGACGTGCACGGAGAAATGCACAAAGAAAGCATTTCTTGTAAGTCCCAAGCTGTGCTATTTAGCAGTAATGGCCAGATATCCCCTCTGTGTGTGTGAACACGATGACGAGATCTGGACTTAAAAGGAGAAGAGCAGAGAGACGAGAGAACAGAACAGACAGTCTGGCTGCGGAACAACTGGACTATTGGACTGAAAATTCAGGTAAACAGCAGTTTAATTTATTTTTTGGTGTGTATGTGTGAGTTTGTAATACCAAAGCTTCCGGAAGTAGTAGTTTTGGAAATCTGACATATGTTGAGCGGGCTGCATGTAGTTTACATCATTAGTTGATGTTTTTCCATAAAGTTGGCCAACATATGAGATTCTTAAACGCTGAAAGATCGAGAACCTAAATGTAAAATCTAAGGGTGAGGTTTAAAGCCGAAAAAGTATGTGTTTTTGATCAAGAACCTACATGTAAAATCTTAAAGGGTGAGGTTTTAAACGGGATATTCTGATGTTAATCTGGGTTAAAGCTTGTTGTCTTGCTGGATTTTAGTTTGATAGATACCTTATGCTTTGTAAGTCTTTATGGTGTTTCTTGAAACTGACTCGTGCGTTTAGTTCATTTGGCCGTGACAAGTGCGAACCTCTATGCGAGATAGAGCACCTGATTACAAGAAGGAGTATGAGGTCTAAAGAGCTTGTCTGGAAAGCACAGGAATTTGTCTTAGATTAATAATCACGTATCGTAATACGCCACAATCGAACTGCCTTGCATAGCTAGTATTGTTGGTTTTATGAATGGAAAACTCGAGTATTGACCATTATCGAGAACCTTACTAAAAACAACAAAAGGTGAGATGAATGAGTCCGAAGTCAATGTGACTATAAAAAAGGCCTGCCTACGTAGAAGTGATTCCTGCAGATGAGAAATGAGATTTTAAAAGCCCACGAGAGCTTTTGCTGAAAAATGTTCACTGCTGGTGACGCGGTGAGTTAGAGAAAGAAAAAGCCACTGAAAGTGAAGGGGCTTATACTGAGAATTGTTGACCTAAAGAGTTAAAGATAAAAGGTGTGTGTGAGAGAATAAATGTGTTATGAATGGGCCATTGTTGGATGAAGAATGAGTCTAATGATGTGAATCAGAACAAAAGTAATGTTTTTGTTTAGAGAAAGTTTGAACAACATGAGAGAGAAAGGTAGCTTCCATAAGTTATTTTTCTAGTTTGAGGAAAAACAGAGAAGTAGAGAAGAGATTTTGAAAGAAGTACACACATGTACTTCAAAACACTAATCATTTGTATTTTGTTTATATGTTTCTGGGAGCCTCTAGGTATCGGCCTCCCTCCGCTCGGACAACAGTGCTCTCTCCAGAAGGAGGAGGAGGAGGTCGAAACTGGGTCCAGACGAGAGACAAGGGAATGACCTCATAACTGACCGCTTCAACAGGTCAGGTACATACACACATAAAGACACATGAGACACACATCTACAGAGAAGGATGTGATTTTGGTTTATGTGAGAAAATAATGAGTATTCTGTTAAAGAACAGAGTTGGTTTTGTATTTTATGTGACACGTTCGTGTGAACATTAAAGGTTTAAAAAAGTTAAAGATCCAACACTTGGATCTAAAATAAAAGTAGTGATGGATGTTTAGCTAAACAATGTTGTGTATCTATTAGTACGAGAACTAATAGAGGTCCTTAATATCAGTGTGGTTCAAACACACGGTATAACGCCAATAAAAGAATAAAAATGATTACTTTGTAATTGGAAGAATTTAAATATGTGTTTTAAAATTGAATTGCGCAGAGTAAGTTTATAAAGATAATATAACTTTATAGTTATGGGCCATAAACTCATATTTAAAAGAAAACAAGGTTACCAGAACCTAAATAAAGGAAATAAACATTTATGTATTTCTCTGGTTTGGTTCTAACAAAGTGTGAAAATGGAGAAAGTGGATTCAAAACAACCACTGTTTGGATTCACGAGGAATGTTTAAACACAAGATAACATTCTATGCAAGTCAAGGTAACAGGGGCTTCACAGCACCCTCCTTTTTTCTCCAGGAGCTAGAAATGTTTTGTTTGGGTTTTTGTTTTTTTTAGCTCCACAGACGGGAGCCTTTACATTAAACAAACCTTTAATGTTGAGAAGAATACTGAGTTATAAATGTCAGTGACAGAAACAGTCTGCACTGAACTGATGTGTTACAGTTTTTCTCCATTGGTTTGGCTCATTTCTTGAAACAGAAATTACATTCTCAAAACTCTAAGATCATTTTGCAAAACAGTCTTACAGTTTAGCACAACACTATAGCTTACTTGCAAAAGCTAATATCTCTCCCAAAACTGTTCACTCATGCTTCAAAACAAAATTCCTTTCCCATGTAAAGAGTCAGTGCCACGAAAATGACAAAGATCCTTCTCAATTGCTTTGGCTCATTCTTGAAACAGACCGGACGTTCTCAACACTCTTGGTGCTTTTGCCAAAATAATGTGGATGGTTCGGCACAACACTATGGTTCACCTGCAAAGCCTCATACCTCTCCCAAAACAGTTCACTCATTTGTCAAAACTAAATTTCCTTCTCATTTAAACAGTCAGTGTCCCCAAAATCGTCGTCCCTTTGGCATTGTGTAAGCACTGCAAGTCAAAATGATTAGATGTTTTGTCACTATAGTAGAGGACCATTGAAATATCCCTCATGTCCACCTTTCAGTCTTAGCTCAGTCCTTTATTGACAATGGTTACTGTACTGTTTTGTATAGCTAACAGAATACAATTTTGTATAAAACTGAAAAAATAAAAAGGATTTTAGGGTAAGAGTAGCCTCTTAGGTTTACAGTAACAGCACACATTGCACTTATACTGCCAAGGAAATTGTAACCATTATCATTCACACACATAAAGTAACTTTCATACATCAGAGTAAAAAGAAAATGTATAAACACAAACAAAAAACAATGAAAATGATATGCAGCCTACAGTGCTGTAATATAATGCTTGAGTTTCACAACTAACAGGTCTTCACTGGTCGCTGTCCTCACCCTCCCTCTCCTGGCCACCGTCCTCACCCTCCTGGCCATCCACACGCTGCTGTCTGTCTGGCCACAGATTCTCCCACATCACAGCGTATATTCTCCTTGCGATACAACGAGGAAGAAACGGCGTGCATGACGCAACCATCCCCTACACTGATCTCCTGTAATATCCTCACATGCAGCGTCCATTGCATGGAGCAGGGACCTCTGATCTTGAGCCCGATGCTCATACACTCTCCACCTCCAAGCGGAGAAAACTCCTCAATAGGATTGAGGAAAGGAGAGTAAGGTGGTAGGAACACTATGACCATCCTTGGATGAGTAGTGAACCAGGCCCTGATGAGCGGGCCACGGTGGAAATTCACATTGTCCCATACAATAACATATTGTGGTAGGTGAGGCCCTATGAGATCTCTCTCATTTTCAGGGATCAAATCAAAATGAAGGCGGTCCAAGAAGATGAGGAGCTTCTGTGTATTGTATGGGCCAAGACTGGGGATGTGAGTGGCCACACCATTCTCAGATATGGCAGCACACATAGTTATATTGCCCCCTCGCTGGCCTGGGACATCCACCGTGGCCCGGTGGCCAATAATATTACGGCCACGTCTTCGGCCCTTGGCCAGGTTGAAGCCAGCTTCATCCACAAACACGAGGATGTGAGGGTCTCGTTTCCTTCCAATGCCATTATTCTCTACAGCCAGGTGCCTCCATGTTCAGACATTGTACTGGTCCTGCAAAGTCAAGCTCTTTACATACATTTTTGGCAGCATTCACAGTCATGGACAGCACCTGTCAGGTAACTAACATACTGTTTGATTGGTCATCTGAGATGTGTGAAACTCCTCCTTCGTTAGTCAAGTTCTAGTTTCACCTGACTGTCAATTGCTGTAATAAATTTATCAAATGTTCCAAGGGATTCATATATGGTATTCATGGTATTATGTTCTTGACTAATTTTGACAATTGAACAGACTATTGTGCATGTAATGACTTACACAATGAAATGATGCTGACTCATTTTGGAGTGAACAACCATTAGACTGAGAATCAGTTGATCAGTTTAGATCAACAAGATCTATTCACTTGGAAATTGTGCTAAATGTAGGCTACCTGTACTTAATCATTTGCAAAAATGTACTGAGACATTGAGACATGTACTAAGACATTTGCAATTTGATGAAATGATGAGAAATTAAATTCTGTTGTGAACAATTGCCAAGTGGTTTGGAGGTTTGTCCATGTTGTTTTGAGAATGTCATTTCTGTTTCAAGAAATGAGCCAAACCAATGGAGAAAAACTGTAAATAAAGTTTATGATACTTAATTATGAAAACTGTTTGACCTTCTGACAGGTCTGTTGATATGAATAAAGTCCACATTTGAGTTTTATTGAATCTATGAAACATGATTTGGTAAACTAAACAATTGAATTATTGAGATTGAATATAGTTTTTGAGAATAAAAACTTAAAGTTTAATTAATTGGAAAATTGAAATGAAGATAGTTCAAAATAAATAATAATCATTATTTATTTTGGTACTTTATAATTAAGGTATAGTGTCATCTATACAATAAAGATTTAAACTGTAATGTAAATTGGTAATCTGGTTTTGATGATTAAAAACATATCTATGTTAAAACAGTTCAAACTGTTAAAACGATCTTAAAGGTTTTATTTGAAAAATTGAAAGTTAATGAGAAATAAATGAATAAAAGATAATTGTTAAACTAACAAGGTGAATTGTTAAAGTTTAAGAGCTTATGCCAATGGCTCGCTGGGTTTAATCACTGTTTGAAGTGATTTTAGATTTTTTTTTAAGTACAGGGACTAACACAAGGTCCTTTTGAACAGACATTAAGTTTTGTTTTGGTTTTGGTTTTGATCAAACTTTAGGTCGTTGTAACCTAAAGAAAAGAAAAAAAAAGAGGTTGAGATGTTACATTTTATTAAATGAACAGTAATGATAATTACTGATTACATTTTTGGTGAATTTGAATAAATAAAGAGAGACACGTTATTTTGATTTAACACTTGATGTTTAAAGGTTCTGTTTAACATTGAGTGAGGTGAATTCTTTATGTGGCATCTGAACGCCAAATTAGTGGAAACATGAAAATAGTAATTGATAAAACGTTTTTATGTTACGTTTAAATTAATATGGAAAAAATACAAAAACAAACTGGTTTATTGTATTTAGCACCTGGTGATAAAACTGAGTTTTACAGAAACAGTTTAGAACAAATCTATACTGAACACAATCCTGAAGGAATTTAATTTAAAAATAAAGCAGAATTTGAGAGGAACTTTGTTGATTTTATGTTTGGTCTTTCCTTTTAAACGACAATCACAAAGGTGATGGTGTTTTAGAGGAAAGCAGTGTGAACAGAGCAGAGGCTTTGTGGTGTGTTCAAGACATGCTGCTGTTACTGGTTTAACCCCAGAGAGGGGGGGGGTGATTAAGAAATTTTGTTTTGAAGTAAGAGAAAAATGTGTTTTCTTTCTAAAGAAAGTAATTTGAGGTAAATTGAACAATATTTTGAGAATATTTTAATTTAAAAGAATGTGAAATAAATTGTGAATTAAAGGTGAATGTTTAAAAGTTTGTGAAAATAGATCATGAGAAACCAGTTCTGATCTATATAAATTATTTATGTTTGCATCAACTGAGTTAAAATTTATCAAATTGTGGATGATACCAATTACAGTTACAGGTAAAGACCTACAACTAATGGTAACTAAAAATAAAACTGAACTAAACAAAGTTAAGTTTTAAATATAACATAAACAAAAGTGATGCTATTTGGAAAACATAAAGAAGATGAATAATTAGGAATGCTAATTAATGAAATAACAATTTAAGGTGGTAATTGGAAAAAACATTCTGTTTTGATTTTATTTTGATTTTTTACTTTTATTTGATTTTGTTCATTTTGTGGTATTTTGAGCCATGGTTGTCCCACGTCTCAAAAAGGGGGGAGATGAAGGTTTAAACAAAACTGTGTTAAAGTGCTGAAGGGATGCTTGGTTAACCTAATGGTTAGCATGAGGCTGAAACAACAGTGTTTAATACAGTTAAAAGTTTAAATCAAATAATGAAATAAAGAAAGTTGACAGGACTTTTCTGGAGAAGCACTGTTTAGTCTGATTAAACCTTTTCAGATTAAAGTAGATTTCCAGCAGACCATATCTGTGGAAACAGGGTTTATCTGCTGTTTCAATTTTATGGTTTGATCATTTTAAGGGCTTTTATGGTTTCGTTTGACGAAAACCTAGGAGGCACTTTCTATGGGTCTATAATGTCAGAGAACGTTCTGATTTGTTTGTTTGTTCTTTATTTGGATGGAAGCCAACTACAACAAGCACTCAAAAAAATGAACTAGGTAGGTTGTGCACTTTACATAATAAATTTAAATGTAGTTTAGTTATAATAATTGTTTTTGCTGACTTGAAATGTATTTTTCTATTTGGGTCCACTTAATTAGGTCCAAAATTAATTCTACAAATTCCTAACGTGTTATCTAAACAGCAACCATTTATGTTAAGTTAAAAATTGTACATCCGCAGGGTGGCAGTATAGTGCGACAACTGCCATGAAACTCTAATGAAGAAGAAAAAACAAGTCTCGTCACGTCAGACTCCATGTGCGCATTATGTGACTCTGCAGATCTGCGTGACCCCCTGCAAAGTTTTTCTTCGAATAGTTTTTACAGTGGGTTGTCTTACTTTTTCAACGGCTGGTAAAGGTAAGGGGATATTTTTATTCGTACAAAAAATATTTTTGACCTGCTTTTATGTTTTAGAGAGTTCAGGCGTCTTAGACATGCTAAAGTTAGCTTGCAAGTTTAGCCACGTGGCGCATGTTAAGTGTCCAGAAAGGTGAGTTATAAATAAAATGTATTATTATTATTATTATTATTATTACTATTATTATTATCTTGGTTCGTTGCATATTTCCATTATTTGCGTGAAAAGTAATATGGGATAGTTAATGGGTTAAAGGTTTCCGTCCCTACGAAGGATTTATTTCCGTCAAGTGCAGGGTTACTGTCTTTTCATAATTTAAGGCTGTAAATACGATTACATTTATAAAATAGTGTAATGTCTTAATTTTAATTTAAAATGACGAGGCGTATTCAGCCTACCCAGGGGTAACTGTTATGTGTGATCAAAGCCTGGAGTGGATTGAAAGCACGTTTTTCTCTCTACTCTTTTTTTTTTCTCTCGACGTTTTTCTCTCTAGCGGGTTCTGTTAATCACTCCGCTCGGTATCCACTCTGGGTTTTCCACTCACGGAACTGCTCCTTGTTTACTACATTATAAAAATTATACTAGTATGTTTATTTTAATACAATGAACACCTGAAGCTACATTTATAAAATTATTTATAATGTTTTGTAAATTATTCTACACGTTTAGTTAATTAGAATTATACAATGTCAAAATGTATACATGAACTGTGTAACTTTCCTTTAGATTATTCTGACTTTAGCGTTTAAGTTGTAAGTTTTTGACTACTAAAGTATAAAAATACAAAAATATGTTCGCAAATATGTATGAAACGTACTAAGTTAACATACTTGTTCATTTTAAAAAGCTAGACATGCTACAGTCATTCTCCGTTAAAACTGCAATACTAAATTCAATGACTAGGTGTCTAACTGACAAAAACTAAACTCTGCTGTCAAAATTAGCAGTGCTTAATACTTTGTTTGAAACTTATTTCCAATTTGTTGTAATATTTTAAATAAAATTTAAACTTGTGATTATTGTATTGGTTTGTAGTGTTTCAGTTCAGATTAATTCAATGTCAGACAATCTAATCAAATTTTATTTTATGTTTTTATTCTTATTTTTTCAGGTCCTTTAATGAAAGGTGTGTTTTTTTGTTCGTGCCAAAGTGCTTGACTCACAACAGGTAAGATCTGCAATATCTACTAATGTAAATACTGTTTCTTGCCTGACCACTTCATAGTTTTATCAGTAGCAATTGGTCATTTCAGTTTACCAGGTTATATAAATGTTTTAAACACTATATTTTTTTTAAGCCATGGTATGCTATTTGTAAGACTTTTCTAATCTTTTAATTGAATTTTAATTAATTAATTTTTCGGAAATGTGTGCTTGTTACAGATTCTTAATGTGGCAGTGTAAAGGTTGCGGTTCAAAGACCTTAACTAGATGTCAGTTACTAAAACATTTTAGGTTAAAACATCCTCAATATGGGCGCAGGCACCCATATCCTTGCCCATATACTAGTTGTCTGTGTACATTCAAGTCATGGAATGCACTTAGATCACACCTCTGTAGAGTCCATAACAGAGACTCATCTCAGCGAACATCATCGGGTGCATTCAGATGTCATATTTGTGCATTTGCTGAACTTGGCAGTGATAAGGAATATTTCAGTCACATAAATCTGCATCTTAAATCCAATGAAACCATCTCCTGTATGTTTAAAGATTGTACTTTTACAACAAACATTTCTGGGACATTTAAATCGCATAAAAACAGAAAGCACCTTGCTTATTCTTACAGTGATTTTAAACCTGGAATAGTTACAGTAAGAGACAGTCCTGAAATACCAAGCCTTCCAGATGAACATGAAGAAGGTGCAGAATTTGAAGAAGTGCTCTCTACTCAGTCAGGAGATGAGAAGGCAATAGAGGAGAAATTAGCAGCAGTGCTGCTTAAGCTTGAAAATATACTCCATGTTCCCAGCAGTGCAGTCGATGAACTTTTGCAAGACTTGCACTTCCTTATGAGTTCGGCTTCTCTGCCTGCGTTACATGCCATAGTTTCAGATTTTTCTAAAAAGCATAATCTTGGTCTTAATGATGCAGAAATTGCAGAATTGGCCTCTGCAGCATTTGTCTATAACCCCTTGACAAAATCTATAGGAGATCAGGGCCCACTTAGTTCTGCTTTCAAGCGGAAAAAATACTTCAAAGACAAGTTCAAAGTAGTTGAACCAGTTGAATATATTTTGAATAAGGACCGCAAACATACCTACCAATATGTACCGTTACTGCAGTCATTGCAGCAGCTCCTAAGCAAAGATGGTATCATTGATGATGTACTATCGAACTGTAGTGCACACTCAAATGAAACTACAGAAAAATACATGTCAGTTCAAGATGGAGAGTTTTTTAAACAAAATCATTTTCTATCTGATGGGGAATTGAAACTCTGTGTCACTATTTATATTGATGATTTTGAAGTTTGTAATCCTCTAGGCACTTCTAGAAAGAAGCACAAACTTTGTGCCATGTACTGGATTTTAAGCAACTTACCCCCAGGGCAGCAGTCCTCTTTGTCATCCATCCATTTGGCTTTACTATGTAAAAGTAGCCATATCAAAAAGTATGGATATGATAAAGTGCTTGAACCGCTCCTGCATGATCTAGTTGATTTGGAAAAGCATGGAGTTTTTATCACACAAATTGGAAAAAATGTTACAGGCACAGTGCATTCTGTAGTGGCTGATAATCTGGGTGCCCATGGGCTTGCAGGCTTTGTGGAGAATTTTTCTGGAGAGTATGTGTGTAGATTTTGCATAGGGAGTTCCAGTGACTTTCAGTCCAAGCAAGTTCTGTCAGGAGATTTTAGGCTAAGATTTAAAGAAAGCCACAGTGAACATGTTAAAAGTGCAGAGGAGAGTGGAAAACCTTGTTTTGGAGTGAAAAGGGCATGTGTGCTGACAGAGAATCTTTCTCATTTTGATGTCACAACTGGATATCCTCCTGATATACTCCATGATCTGTTTGAGGGTGTTGTTCCAGTGGAACTTGCACAGTGTCTGGGTGTATTAATGTCCAAAAAATACTTTTCTTTGGATACTCTAAATAAGGTGATCATTAGTTTTCCATACAAGGGAGATGATAAAAAAAACCGTCCCCATATTGTTCCACATTCGTTTAAAAGTAAAAACACAATAGGTGGCAATGCTGCTGAAAACTGGACTCTCTTAAGGTTGTTGCCTTTCATGATTGGTGATGTTATACCTGAAGGTGAATTAGAGTGGCAAATACTCTTAGATTTAAAAGAGATAGTGGAACTTGCTGTTGCCCAAGTTCATACAGAAGAATCCAGAGAATATCTTCAGTGCAAAATTTCTGATCACAAGCAGAAATACCAAGAAGCATTTCCGAATCGGAAACTTTTGCCAAAACATCACTACTTGGAGCACTACCCTCACATGATCCGGTGTTTTGGCCCTTTGGTTGGCATGTGGACCATGCGGTTTGAGGGCAAACACAGCTTTTTTAAAAATGTTGCCCGTCATACCAAGTGTTTCAATAATGTTGCTTTAACACTGGCAAAGAAACACCAGCTGATGATTGCCTATCACTTAGACTCATCAACTCCACGTAAACCTAGCTTTGAAGTTTCAGGTGCATCAAGAGTTCCTCTTGAGTTCCTAAAAGATGAGGTATCATTGCCTAAACAGCAGATGTACCCAAACATGACAGAAGTGAACATGGCTAAAAGTGCAGATTGTAAAGGGATCTGCTATAGGAGTGGAATGATAGTCATCTGTGAATTTACTCATGGACTGCCTGAATTTGGACAGATAATAAGGATATGTTTACTTAATGATACGGTTAATTTCATAGTCAAGAAGTTCTCAGCTTGGTTTAGGGAGCACTATCGGGCCTTTGAACTGCAACCATGCCCAACTGGTAAAATGTTCCTGATAACACATGATGCCCTCCCAGAGAAGTACCCACTACATGACTACTTTGTTGGGCCACTCCAACTAGTTACATTTAAAAGATATCCTTATATCAAAAGTAGGTGTTGTTAAACAGCTATTGTTACTAACCCTTCTAAATGTACAATTATCACTATCAGTGTGTGTATGTGTGTGTGTGTAGCTCCCCCGGTTTAATTCCCCTGCGTGTATGTGTGTATGGTTGTGTGTGTATGTGTGTGTGTATGTGAGTGAGTGAGTGTGTGTGTGTATGTGTGCGGCGCGATGCGTGTGTATTACATTACATTTAGAGTACATATTCACCTGTAAATGCTGTTTATAGAAAAGAGACACCTGTAATTATATTTATGGCACACACTCACCTTTTTATAGTAATAACCATCTGTATATTTATATTCATTGTACATATTACCTGTAAATCCTGTACATCTCCATATCCTGCACGTACGCAACCATTGTATATATCCTGCACTTTACTGCTATTGCACTTCTGGTTAGACCTAAACTGCATTTCGTTGCCTTGTACCTGTACTTGTGTAATGACAATAAAGTTGAATCTAATCTAATCTAATCTAATCACTAGCATGAGCACCTAACGCTGAATTTTCACTTGTATATACGTGTCTGTGTAATAACTTGTTTCAGTGCATGCACAGACCCCCACAGACCTATTGGTTGTTGCATTTTCTATAGTGGTCTAAAGTAATGTGCTGACATTCCTGTTGCGGAGGACTGTGCGCAACTTTCTAGTTCCCGCTGGATTTTGTCCTCTGCATACAAGCTTTATAAAGCCTGAACCTCATCAGTCCATCGATCGTATTATTTTTAATTGTTAATTCGAAACGCAAACTGCAAATATCAACAAAATTTACACATTTCCATCCTACAGCAACCTTAGCTTCACTTTCCATTTTAACCTCTTTGTCACTTGATGGATTACTTTTGTCTTGGGTGCATGGCTCAAAACCTGAGGTTGTATTCACAAATTATACTTCCATCCATTTTCTTAACTGCTTAGCCTTTTAAGGGTAACGTAAGTGCTAGAGCCAATCCCAGCTTTCTTGGTGCAAGTGTACCATTTACACCCATTCTCTATGTCTAGAAATAAGAGATACAGTGTATGTCAATTGTAATTTTACAACACAATTGGTATTTTGGAAGGCTTATTGTGGGGAGAGAATTTCCTTTTGTGAATACGGCCTAGGTTTGCTTTTTCAGGTTTTTCAGACAAGTTAATGACTTTATGATATTAATCCTTTTTTACAAATAATGACTTTAATCTTTTTATTTTGTATTAGGTTGAAGTATTTGCAGGATGGCTGCACCAGTGAAACTGCGAATTGTCTTTGGTGACAGTAATGCTGAAAAGATGACTATAGATTCAGGGATGCCAAAGTCTGTGTCGGATCTTTCAAATGAGATTAAACGCCAATTTGATATAGACGGGGACATCAGACTCCAGTACATGGACAGCGACTTTGATAATAACTATGTTAACCTTAATCAAATTAGTGATATAGAAGACAAGAGTACAGTGAAAGTAATCTCATTGTCAGATGCTTCAGATGTCAGTCAAGCCTGTTTTAACCAGAGTGGTGAAGACACATCTTTATCCTCCAATGACACTATAATGTCCTCACCTGACTCAGCATCTGCTCGATCACCATGGCCTACAGAATTTCCAATACCTACCTTTCCATATGATGTGGAAATGCAACTTCAAAGTGGAAACCAGGGCTTCATGTCAAGCAAAGTTCTCCTAAACCCCAGCCACAAACTGAAGTCAGATATCTTGGATAGTCTGGCTGAGCAAATAATTAAGTTCAAGGCGTATCCTTCAAATTCAGAAATTGAATCTGTTGCTGAAGCTTTAATCAAAGCTCACCCGTGTTTGAGGGAACAAGGATCATCTTGTGGCTACTATGGATGGAAAATTAGCCTAAAGTACAAGATGGCCAACTATAGGACAAAGCTAAGAAACTTGGGGTGTCCAGAGATGAGCATTAATTCCCTCAAGAACAAACCTGCTGATAAGTGCCAGCCGGCCTATAAAGTTAAAAAACCCAGAAAGGCAGAAGTAAATTTCTGCCCCCCCTTTCCTGCCGGAGAGACCCAGGAGAGCCTTGAAGGTGAAAGAGTGTCACTGCTGTCCGAGGTAAAAAAAAGACACAACAATGCAGTTATCAAAGAGAAGATGGCCAAGACCTTTGCGTATAGAAGACAGGAGGTAGTCAGAGACCAACCCATGATTGCAGAGTTCAAGACCAGATGGCCAGGACTGTTCACCGTGTCCGAGGTATGAAGTGCTTCTTAAACATTCTTAATCATTGTTATATAATCTATCAAATGACTGTGTGAAATAATTATAGAATACAGAAAGATATGATCTTTTTACTAAAATTGTAGTGTATATACACCAATAACAGGTTATCTGACTTTATTTAAAGGTGGAAGCGGAATTTCAGAGGATTACCACTGTTCCCCTCATCACACTGTTTTTTGCACAACTCGACCACCATGCTGATAAGATCATCAGAGTGCTGAAGAAGACGGGTGGATCTAAAGGAAAGAAAATTAACCTCATCTTTGCCCCGACTGCACAGGTATAGTTTACTTCTTTGTAGAACACACTGATTTCTTTCGCATCCTCAATGCACTTGGATGGACATATACATGCATTACGTCAGTCAAAATACCCCTTACTGCAAGTTTTCTCGTTAACACATTTGGCTATGTCTTAATTGCCTTTACAACAGAACGTGTGGCTTTGATTTGAAGCATAAATTTCTGAAAGATTTCCTCCTGCTTTACACTGTGTGCACAATTATTAGGCAAGTTATTATTTTGACTACCATCATTTTATCCATAACTCCTAAGGCTGTATAAACTTTAATCCTTATTTAATTTAATGCATATCAGGTGATGTGTATTTGTGTAATGAGGAAAGTTGTGGCCTAAAGAGAACAAAACTCTATATCAAGGTTTGCATAATTATTAGGCAGATTCTTCTCCTCAGAAAAAATGGGCCAAAAGAGATTTAACTGACTCTGAAAGGTCAACAATTGTAAAAGTCTTTCACAGGGATGCAGCACTCTTAAAATATCTAAGATATTGTGGCGTGATCACTGAACCATCAAACGTTTTGTAGCAAATAGTCGACAGGGTTGCAAGAAACGTGTCGGGAAAAAAAGACACAAATTAACTGCCAAAGATTTGCAAAGAATCAAACGTGAAGCAACAGGAACCCATTATCCTCCAGTGCTGCCATATTCCACAACCGCAACCTACAGTACCTGGAGTGTCAAGAAGTACGAGGTGTTCAGATCTCAGAGACATGGCCAAGGTAAAAAAGCCTGAAACCCGACCACCTCTGAACAAGACACACAAGTTGAAATGTCAAGAATGGGCCATGAAATATCAGAAGTGAGATTTTTAAAAGGTTTTGTGGACTGATCAGAGTGACTCTTGACAAACCAGATGGACGGGCCCGTGGTTGGATCAGTAACGGACGCAAAGCTCCACTTCGACTCAGAGGCCAGCAAGGTGGAGGGGGGGATACTGGTATGGGCAGGTATTATTAGATGAGCTAGTTGAACCTTTTGAGTTGAAAATGGACTCAAAATCAAATGTCAGACCGACTGCCAATTTTTAGAAGACACTTTCTTCAAGCAGTGGGTCAGAAAATGGACAACGGTCCATCACATGCATCAAAGTTCTCCACTGCGTGGCTGGGCAGTAAAGGCCTTAAAGATAAAACACACATGACATGACCCCCTTCTTCACCTGACTTAAACACTATTGAGAACTTTTGGCCCCCTTAAGCAGGACATTTACAGTGAAGGTAAACAGTACACCTCTCTGAACAGTGTCTGGGAGGTTGTGGTTGCGGCTGCACAAAAAGTTGATTCTGACCAGATAAAGAAACTGACTGACTCCGTGAATGGAAGGCTTGTGACTGTTAAGACCTGTTATGCCACTCTTCTTTTCGATGTTTGTTATCGAAAAGAAGAGTAACTATATTGGTCACTGAGTTTAAATTTCAGAAATGTTTATTTGTAAAATTTGAGTTTATTATTCTCACTTTAACATGTGAAAATAAACAAGTGAGATGGGAAAATATGTTCATCTAGTAGCATAATAATTCTGCACACTATAAGTTGCCTAATAATGGGGTATATGTAGATATTCTCTCAAGAAAGCCAGAGCTTCCTTTTACTATTAAAATGTTCAGGTTTGAGGGTTTGTTAACATTTTGGATTGACCAAGAGCACTGTAGTTGTACAATAATAAAATTAATCCTCAAAAATACAACTTGCCTAATTGTGCACACAGTGTACTTGTAAATGGACAGGGACCATTTTTGAGAAGAAAATTATACTTGTTTAGTTTAACTTAACAATTGTTTAGGCACAAATGCGAGTGATGGGTGCACTGTAGAGACCTGGTGTACTTGCATTACTCTATTTTATGTTTGTAAAAGTAAATGGTTATAGTACATATGCCTACTTTTTATAGTTAGTTTGACCCATTTCACATAATTATAGAAGTGTAATATGTATATTTATGCAGCTTTTTTACTTTATAGAATGAAACTGTTGAAAAGAAGAGGGAGTGCCTCCTCAGGGCACTTTGTATCTACCTAAATGAAGATCCGAGCAGTCTCTTCAAAGAGTATCTGGTATGTAATACTGACAATTACTGCAGCAGTAATGATATCTTAGGGCTTTTAAGAATATCACAATATACAATTAACATTGTGGTATATGGTTATATGAATTGCAGTTTTGGTTTAGACCAAAATCACGTTTCTGATAATTATTTTATCTTTAACATTAAAATCTTATAAAATAAGAGCTGCTATATTAGAAGGCATCAAATCATACAAGTGATGAATCGGTTTGTACCAAAAGTTAGTAATCAAGCACTATATTAAAACATTTACATTGAAAGTTCTTTTGCATTGCAGTTATATAATTGTCTGGTGAATTCATTGTTGTCTTTTTATGTGTGTTGAAAGGATTCAGATGCTTGTGCTGCCCAGAGGGACATTGAACAACTTGTCTTTGGCATCTACATCATTAAAGCTGAGGGAGGTGATGCCACCACCACTCCAGTTGATGTTGGAATCGTGATTGAGGGTGTTGAAGTGCTAAACGAATTGGGAAACGTCGCTTCTGCATGTGCACTCTTAATGGGTGTCGTATATGCAATGAACCTCAGTTATCCTCAGGAACTGAAAACATTCTTTGAGGTGCTTCAGAAAATCTTCCTCCAGATGGATGCAACAAGACTCTCAACCAAGGTACAGATGCTTAAAAACAAACTGTATGAGTGAAAACTGAGTGCACTGCAACGTGTGCGTGTGGTGTTAATAAGGAAGGCCTGCTCTGCACTTCAATACATTTGATAAAAAAAAAAAAAAACTATGTACTTTTTTATACACACTACGGTTTATTTATATATATATATATATATATATATATATATATATATATATATATATATATATATATATATATATATATATATATTTTTTTTTTTTTATTTACACACTACTGTTCTGTATAACACTTTTCTTTGTCATGTAAAGTGTGTTTCTTTTTACAAAAACCCTTTGTTTATGTACTTTTTTTATACACACTACGGTTTATTTATATATATATATATATATATATATATATATATATATATATTTTTTTTGTTTATTTACACACGCTACTGTTCTGTATAACACTTTTCTTTGTCATGTAAAGTGTGTTTCTTATTTATACGCACCACTATTCAATGTGAAATGTTTTGTCTCAGAGTTTCAATTTGATGAACAGTTTGAATTTGTTAAACAGTTGTTGATAAACTGTTGGTTAATAAAGGAAATAATTAATGTTAAGTTGAGTTTACCTGAGTAATTTGTGTGGAACCTGTTGAACTTAAGTTATTTAAACCTAACTAGTAAAAATTTAATTTGGGTAAAGCATTTCATTTTGATTAACAAAGATTGAATTCAGTGTTTTCTTTTAAAATTCTTAAATTACTTTGAGTTAACATAAATGTAAAATGTAACATCTAAACAAATTTGGTTAGCCCATATAACATAACTGACTTTAGTTAGTTTAGCTCAAATGTATCTTGTTAAACAAAAACTGGTGATAATAGTTGGCATGAATTAAAAAATATTATTTCTCCTAAAACAACCACAATAAGTTTATTAACCTTAAAATATTTGTTTTCAAATTACATAATAATATCACGTGGAACCTGTTGACAAGAAAAAATTAATTAAACTCAAGGTTTTATTTTTTTGAGTGAGTATACCAGTTCAGAAAAGGAGTTTTGACAATTAATATAGCCACCACCAGTAAGAGCTAATATTAACATAGTTCTTTGAACTTATATCATCTTGGTTTACACCTGTGAAGGGAAGTACACCTGTGAGCAGGGCTAGTGACGTGGGTCACATGACTTCCTGTGACATCACTCTGAACTTGACAAACATAGAGATCAGGGACAGGTGCAGTGCAAAGCAGAAGTCTGGAGGTTTTGTGAAAGTAAGACCATTAGACCAGCGTTGCCTGCTGACCGGAAACATGCGTCCTTAAAGGATCCTCGTTTTATTTGTGTTCACATACAATGTGACGGAAAACATCGTGAGTGGAAACTCACACTTTAGGAGCCAAACAGCAGCTCCCTCAGGTTCATTTGAGAGCCCCATTTACATCGACAGAGGTGTCCTTGAAGGTGTCATGAATGAATATAAGGCTAAAATTAAATTAGCATTAGGATTTGAATTTTTACCATTTGGGACAATTTATGAAAATGTGGATTAAATTAAGTATATTTATAAACAACAAAGGTTTATGAATTGTACGAGAGATGCTGTAACTGTTAATTAAAACTGGAAATGAGAGAAAACTGGTCCAAGGACTGGACAGAACAAAATAGCACTGAGCATGCTTTTAGCTGAAAAGGGGGGGTCTACAAAAGGATTTCCTCCAAAGTAACACAGGACTAGTTACAGCAGAACTAAAGTCTTTAAGAAAGGACTTCAAACTCTAACAGAGGAATTAGAGTATTCTGGAATAGAGAAATTAATTTTGACCTGGTTTTACAACATATTTGGAAAACTGACTGGGATTTTAGAATCTGTATTGAGATACAGTACATGTACTTGTTGTTGCACTTCCATGTCTAATAACTTTTGTTTGTGTTGCTTTACATGTATCCGGAGCTTGTTGGTGAGATTGATGAATGTGGCCATTGCTGGGTCAACATTCCTGGACATGCACCTGCCAAACGACTAAGGTCAAGGCTTTGACCTCAGATGAACACTTTGATATCTGAGGGACGTTATTGTTTGCATGTACACCAACGGGACAACAGCTCCAGGACGGATCATACTACAGACCTAAGGGCCGTATGGTTCATTGAATTGATTATGCTGAAGAGAATTGATTTTAATCATTATGAATGTGCATATGTCTCACTCCATGTGTTTTTCTTTTCGTTACAGGGACAGAAATGGACAGGCAGGGACAGGCCAGAGATCTTGAGTCCAATGGGTTGACCAGCTCAACCTCTGGCAAATTTTTCTACTGTATTTTGGAGTGACACTGTGTTTTGATTTATGATTTATGGACATTTATGATTTATGGACTTTAAAGAATTTGACTTTGAAGAATCAGTGCATTACTCTGTGGGTTCCCATTTGATTTAAAACATATCCCATTATAATCATTTGTTGTGTTTGTTTTGACATGTGTTGTAAGTTAATCATTTGAAGTGATTACATACGTTTGATGCTTGATGTTTGTGTTTTGTCACCGCCTTTGGGGCAAGGGGTGGATAGAAGAGTTTTTCCCAGCTTTAGTTCATTTTACCAATGGGTCAAAATGTTCTTCTGGCTAGGATCAACAGCCCTGCTGGGTTTTCGCTTCTGTCATAGTTTACAACTCACACTCAAGCTAGTAGGTTGTTTATGCTAATGGTTATCAGCATAAAGAGGGGGGAATGTTATGAGAATTTTATTATTATAATTCTGTATATTGTTTATAGTTAGTAGGTGCTCATAGTTCTCTACAGGTCATGTCAAATCATGTCATGTCCTCCATTCTAGTCCAAGCATGGAGTAGACATAACTAGATAGACATGGGTTGCCATGGTACTTCTGCACCTGGAGCTGGGGCCTTGTGGGGAGTGTATGTAAGATACGCCTCCGACTGACAGCCCCCACTTTAGTGATATAAAATGTCCTGTTTTGCTTACCTCTGTAAGCAAAACGCACTATGTACCTTTGATATATCTGTGTACTTTGCTTCTCCTTGCAAGGAATAAAACCTGGCCTTTCGCTTTTTATAATATAATCTGTCTCCGTGTCTCTCTGGATAATATAAGGATATAGAATTCTTTTTAACATATAGAATTCTTACAACAACGTTTACACTGGTTGTAGCTGTAGGTACACGTTTACACTGGTTGTAGCTGTAGGTACACGTTTACACTGGTTGTAGCTGTAGGTATACGTTTACACTGGTTGTAGCTGTAGGTATACGTTTACACTGGTTGTAGCTGTAGATACACCTTTACACTGGTTGTAGCTGTAGGTACACACTAAATCCGCTCATATCATCACATCTACCTATTACAGTTTTTTTCCTCTTTCTCCCTCCTCCTAGGGTGGACACAAACCTCTTACCTGCTGGGTGATGTGTGCCCCCGCCCCGCCCTTTGAGGCGACTGTTGTTGTGATATTGGGCTATACAAAAATAAATGTCTTGTCTTGTCTTGACCGGGTGGTGCTGGCGACATGACTTGTGAAGTTTAGCTGATCATCAATTACCACTCCCAGATTTCTGGCAGTGCTGGACGGTGTAATGGTTGATGGGCCTAGTTGAATGGAGAGGTTGGCGGGTCTTTGGATTGGCCGGAATCACAAGCAGTTCTGTTTTTGCAAGGTTCAGCTGCAGGTGATGGTCCTTCATCCAAAGTGAGATGTCACTCAGACATGCCGAGACGCGAGCAGAGACCGTCGGATCGCCAGGATGAAATGACAGGTGGAGTTGAGTGTCATCTGCAGCAGTGATAGGAAAAGCCTTGCTTCTGGATGACAGAGCCAAGGGATGTCATGTATATGGAAAAGAGTAGCGGTCCAAGCACTGAGCCCTGTGGCACCCCTGTATTGAGATGTTGGGACTCAGAGACCTCATTTCTCCAGGATACTCTGAATGACCTATCCGAGAGGTAAGACTTGAACCATTGTAACGCCATTCCAGAGACACCCATCGCCCTGAGAGAAGACAGGAGGATGTGATGATTAACAGTGTCAAAAGCAGCAGACAGATCCAGTAAGATGAGTACAGATGACTTGGATGTTGCCTTTGCCAGTCTCAGGGCTTCGATGACTGAGAGCAGGGCAGTTTCGGTGGAATGTCCACTCTTGAACCCAGACTGGTTCTGGTCCAGGAGGTTGTTCCGTGTGAGAAAGGATGAGAGCTGAGTAAACACAACTCGCTCCTGAGCTTTGGCAATGAAGGGAAGGAGGGAAACCGGTCTGTAGTTTTCTAGCAGAGTAGGGTTAAGAGTGGGTTTCTTCAGTAGTGGTGTGATGCGGGCCTCTTTGAAAGCTGTGGGGAAGGACCCAGTGGAAAGAGATGAGTTGATGATGTGGGTGAGAGCAGGCACGACAGATGGAGAGATGGCCTGAAGGAGATGTGTGGGGATGGGATCCAGCGGGCAGGTAGTAGGGTGGTTAGAACTAATGACCTTGGAAACATCTGCTTCAGTTAGAGGAGAGAAGGAAGTGAGCAAACACATATCAGGGGTCTGAATGAGCTCGACAGGTGGTGGCGCAGAGAACTGACTGCTGATGGTGGTTGTTTTCTTTATAAAGAAAGACGCGAAATCATCAGCTGTTAAGGTTGCGTCGGAAAGTGACCAGCGGTAAAACAATTGCAGTGTCTGGAGAAGTTAGGTCGAGGTCGAGAGTAATGAAGAAATGATCAGAAGTGTGCAGTGGTGTGACCTGAGTGTGCCGAGTGGAGCAGTATCTTATGTAGATAAGATCTAGTTGGTTACCAGACTTGTGGGTTGCCGATGTGGAAACCTGCTTGAGGTCAAATGATGCAGTTAGGTTATTGAAGTTAGCAGCCTGTGGCTTTTCAAGGTGGATGTTGAAGTCTCCTAATACCACCAGAGGGGTACCATCCTCAGGGAAGGATGAAAGAAGCGCATCCAACTCCTCCAAGAAATGTCCAAGCTGACCTGGGGGCCGATAGATAACTACAAAATGACTTTTAACAGGGTAGGTGATGGTAACAGCATGGAACTCGAAGGAGCTGTTGTCACACAAGGGTGATAGCTGTTTGAACTTCCAGTCGGTAGGAATGAGTAGTCCGGTCCCTCCGCCCCTTCCAGTGAGGCGAGGACTGTGGGAGAAAGTGTAACAAAGCCTAGACCAGGAATGATCTATTATTATTACCATAAGTCAGGATTGACTGAGCAGGCCTGCCATAAAATGAGTAATAATAATTTCTGAAAGGGTTTTTGTTAGTTTCTGTGTTGTTGTTTTGTGTTGTTGTTTTTGTGTTTCTGTAGTTCTAAAATTTCTCTATAATCTTCCTGAACATTAAATACTGACGAGTATTTAATCAATCTGAAATATGGGTTCCAATACAAGTAAAAACACTCCTGCAAAGGACTTCTGTGAAAACAATGTGATGTAAATGATAGAAACCTGGCCAGGGAGTTGTGATAAAATGGATGAATGTTGAATGGTTTTAATTAACGAATGAGTGAAAGTAGTTTGACTGCTTTACGCAATAGAATACAAGATGCAGAAAAGAGACTTATGTCCAAAAAATCAGTAAAACCGAAGCAAATAAGGAAGGAGATTAAAAGACATTATGGATGTTTAGAAATGTGGGAAAAAGCAGCTGAAGCAAAGAAACAAAAAGAAAAAGAAAACAGGGAAAGAAATTTGAAACACTTAGATACAGTAAAGGGGCCATTTCAAAGCATAGATAATAAAGCAACTGATAACATAACTAATGTGATGTCTTCTTGTTTTCCGAGTCTGACCCAGCCTTGGTCTGGCACTCATGAGTGAAGACGATGACCAGACCTACGTCAGCGCTTCAAACAGCTGTTGAAGACCAAGTAGGCATGAACTCCCTCCCCATAATTCAATGGGCAAACGCCTGTTTAAGAAAAGAAGAGACCGAGCTGACCAACGCCCTGACACTGCTCTGAGTGACCCCAACTGAACCGAGGGACTTGGCCTCGCAAAATGAGATGAGTATAACACACGAAAAGGACACCACACCTGTCACTGACAATGCACACAACACCGCACTGCTCTCAAGCAATGAAGACGCGCTTCAACTGACCCACTGCTGGCCTTAGTGACAGAAACCATTAAACAACTTGAAATGAAAAAAAAAACTGAAATGTTTAAAGGTACCTATGCTGAGTTAACAAAATCTGTGTGTGAAAAATTACCGGTGATAAAATGTGACATCAATGGAAAAACTCTGTCATTTATGGTTGACTCTGGGGCCATAAACTCTGATCAGAAAAGATCAAATTCAAACTGCATTAAATGGCAAAATAACTCACTCCATTAGTGCAAATGGACAGATTGTTAAAGAACCATTCACAAAACCTCTATCTGTAACCTGGCATTTACCTGATCAATCAGTGTCCACTACACACAGCTTTCTGTTGTCTGAGTTGTGTCCAGTGAATCTAATAGGTCGTGACCTAATGTGCGCAAGGAATTACCTTGTCTGCAGACGAAAATGGTATCAAAATCAAACAAACCAAATCTGAATTTTACCTAATGAAATGTGAAGTGATCACTCCATTGTATGTTTATCAGTGGAAACTGGACCATCTGCTGACTCCAAATTTGTTACATGTGCCTAAACAATACATGAGCTCATCCTCTGAATTCCCTGAAGGCAAACACACTACATGTTACAGACATGTCTCCATGGGTCCAGATGAACAGTATGAAGAAACTACTGACCCACTCATTCTGAATTGACTGTACTTTAACCAAGATTTTTGCGCCTATAATGTTCCATTACCTCACAAACTGTCAAAGTTCTACAAAATCCAAACCTCAGCTCCGCATGTCTCAATAGCCAAACCACAAAACAAACAATGGCGTGATGTTGGTCCTTTTATGGCAAAATGTTTAAAAGCTACAGATTGGAAACAAGACCCAGATAATCCAGACATTTACCACTCTTACAAACTCGACCCATTCTATGTGACATTCTCTGCAGGAGTCAATTGTAACTCCTGCTACCTTCTTCCTCAAAATGACTCCACCCCATCAGCCTCTCACACCCAGTGATGTGTCTCCACTGTTAGCACAGTTACCAGACTCATTGTGGGCCAAACACAAATATGATGTAGGTTTAGTTAAAAACTGTAAACCTCTCCAACTAACTCCAAAGTCCGAATACAGACCAAAAGCACGTATCCTCTGAAGCCTGAAGCTGAACAGGGGATAAAACCAGTCTTTGACTCTCTACTGAAAGCAGGTGTAATTGTTGAGTGCTCTGAATCTCCCTGCCATAAAAAAGATCAGACTACAGGAAATGCCCACTTTGTCCAAGACCTGCTGTGAACGATGCTATTCACTCTCCAGCACCAATCTGTCCCAATCCATACACCATCATGTCACAAATTCCAACAACCTCTAAATGGTTCTCTGTGGTTGACGTTTCAAATGCTTTTTTCTCTGTACCTGTCCATCCAGACTCCCAGTTGTGGTGTAATATTTTATATGTTATGTGTTTTAAACTATGTAGACCCAGTTAGTTATTCATTTAAACATATTAATATAAAAGACAAAACCTAATGTCAGACACACACACAGGAAGGACCAGATAAAGACGCAGGTGTCTGTTATCAGAGGATACAGAGTCTGAGGAGGATCCCCCCCAAGGCCGTACAGAATGACATCAGGGAGTTAATGAGGAGATCTACCAGGCCTTACAGGATGATGTCAGAAGGTTAATAATAAACTTCCAGGCTTTACAGAAAGAGTTATTACTGTACTGTCATATCAAAACTGTATAAAAGCTTATGTCTACTGTTCTAACATCAGTAGTGCTGGGGAGTCTACTCAGGTCGTTTATTGTGTTGGTTGTGAAACAATAAAGACTCTATTGACATTGAGCTGGTGTTGCGTTCATAACTTATTCCATACAATAGTGCCAAAGACTGAGAGGTCAGTTTTGACACTACACAGTTTTGGTTTGCCTTTAAATTCGCAGGAAAACTCTATTCCTGGTCTCGAATGCCACAAGGCCTAAATTGCGCTCCTAGCGTTTACTGTCAGGCATTACGCGACAGTCTCTCTCATTTGACACTTCAACACTCTGCCATTTTGCAGTACTTTGATGATATCTTGCTCTGTTCAGACACAAAGGAGCAGTGTGAGACTGACACGCTGCTTCTATTAAATCACCTAACTGAGCACAGGGTATCTGCAGATCCTTAAAAAGTCTTAAAAGGTATTAAATTCCATAATGTCAAAGGCCTTAATTAGCATTAAAATGTCTGAAATCCATGTTTCAAAGGTCTTAAAAATGAACCAACAACGTAAAGAACATTTTATTTTCATTTTAAAATAATGTAACATTACGTCTTTGTCACGCAGAACAAAAGGAACCAAATAATTAATTACACGTTTTTGCTATGAAATTGTTCTTAAATTTAATTTTAGATGGTATTAAAAAGGACTTAAAAAGTCTTAAATCTAAATCTCAGAAACCTGCAGATACCCTGTGGGCAACGCCACAAGGTTTCACTTTCTAAAATTCAGTTTGTAAAACAGGAAGTTCAGTTTGTTGGTCATGTCATCACTCAGAAAAAAACATTACTACAGACAGGGTGACAGCCATTGCCAACTTCCCAAAACCATTGACTAAGAAACAAATGCTGTCTTTCCTTGGCATGTGCTCCTACTGCAGGACTTTTATTCCAAAATACTCTACTGTAGAACGCCCACTACGCGATCTCACTTTGAAAAAAGACATGACACTTCACTCTAAACTCACAAACTCACATGAACATCTGAGGCTGACTCTGCACTTACTCATTTGAAACTGCTACTAAAGACAGCCCCTGCATTGGTTTTACTTTTTACTAACTTCTATTTTATTAGTTGATTGGATATTTTTAAGCACTTTACTGATAGCACTTAAACAGCACCAAGACTGTTCTATGGATGACCTGCTTTATGGCTACCCCAATAGGACGGTGCCAAACAAAAACACACACCTCTGGTCTCAGGTGTAAAATTCAGGCACTGGACCCCCAGGTGACCTACAGGTTTTCTTTCTCTCATTCATCAGGTCAGTAGGCCTGTGCACTGTATCCTAAACCAGGTCTAAACCAGGTCTAAACCAGGTCTAAAAAGGTCTAAAACCAGGCCTAAACCAGGTCTAAATCAGGTCTAAACCAGGACTAAACCGGGTCTAAACCAGGTCTAAATCAGGTCTAAACCAGGACTAAACCGGGTCTAAACCAGGTCTAAACCTTTACATATTAAGTGCTGTTGATGTGATGCTGACTCAGAATAAACTCCTGTAAATGTTTCTGATGAAGAGCCTGAAGCTGTAGATTGTTGTGTTGGCCTCATTAACAAAACTTATTCCACAAACACTGTGCTCCTGTCTGCTTCTCCAAACTGTTATCTACTGCGTGAGGATCTGACATTATTATAAAGACTGATCACGCGTCACAGTCGACTGTTCAGGTACAAATTATTCTGCCTGAAACTTACCAACATAAAAATAAAACATAAAATGAAATTTAAGAGTAAACTGTTCTTGTGCAGGAGTTAATGATTAAACCGACATATATCAGGTTTATGTTGTGTTTAAAGGTTGGTTTTGTTCAGAATCAGATCAAACCTCTGCTGGAGAACAACAGAAAAACACCTGGGTGTGACTCCAGGTAAATATAGTATTTGTTCATTTGACACAGAGGTGACATAAATAACAGTGCAAATGTAATTGGTGACAGTGCAGAAGTCAGTGCTGTATTTTCAAGGAGAGAAGAAGAATGTGCAGTACAAGAGCTGAAGTCTCAGGGACGGACATTTAGTTGCAAAAGATCTGTGAAATCATCATCAACCGAGACAATGTCCAGCAATGTTTTTCAAAAGGAAAATCAAATAAAGGACAATCTGTGCATGTTGTTGAGGACACTGATTTAGATGAGACATTCTTTGTAGGAATGGTGTCATGTGATTATTCATCTGAGAAAGCCACAGAAAATGTGAAGCCCACAGCAATGAGCACCATTTGGCCGATACTGTTTCCTCAGGATGCCCTTTGGTATCATATCGGCATCTGAAATCTTTCACAGAGCAATGGAACACATAATTGAAGGTCTGGAAGGAGTCCGGGTTTATGTGGATGACATCATCTGCTGGGGCTCTACTTTACAGGAACACAATGAGAGATTGATCAAATTGCTGCAGAGTGTTCAGAAGAATGGACTGAAACTCAACAAAGCCAAGTGTCAGTTTGGCGTCCAGGAAATTACATTCCTAGAAGATAAGCTGTCTGCTCAAGGAATAGAGCCAGATAAAGACAAAATAAAAGCCATACTGGAGATGCCCCGGCCCACAGACAAGAAAGGAGTACTACGGGTCATGGGGATGATCAACTTCATTGGAAAATTCATTCCTAACATGTCAGCCAAGACTGCCTGCATGCGAGACCTTCTACATAAGGAGAATGAATTTATATGGACAGCAAAAAATGAAGAAGAGTGGGTGAAGCTAAAAACAACGCTGACTACAACACCTGTACTCACTTTCTTTGACCCTACCAGGAGAATCAAGGTGTCCACAGATGCATCAAAAGATGGCCTGGGTGCGGTCTTACTGCAAGCAGAGGGAGAGGATTGGAAGCCTGTAGCTTATGCCTCCAGGTCTATGACTGAGTCTGAGTGTCGATATGCCCAGATTGAAAAGGAATGTCTAGGCTTGGTGGTTGGACTGGAAAAGTTTCATGGGTACATCTATGGCCTCCCACTTTTACAGTAGAGACAGACCATCGACCACTGGTCGCTATCATAAAGAAAAACTTAAATGAGATGTCTCCAAGGATTCAGCGTCTCATGATGAAGCTACAAAGATATGACTTTGATTTAATTTACACACAAGGCAAACACATAGTGTTAGCAGATGCATTATCCCGAGCCCCTACAGTGAGTCATGTGAGCTCTACAGGAGATGACGTTGAGGCTCATGTAAATATGATCACTGCTTCACTGCCTGTTTCAGACACAAAAGTAAAGAAAATAGCAGAACAGACAGAAAAAGACACAGAGTTACAAACTGTTGTACAGAACATTCAAACTGAGTGGCCAAGAGGTTCTTGTGCAAAATATTACCACATAAGGTCAGAGTTCAGTGTTGCAAATGGACTGCTGCTAAGACTGAACAGAATAGTGATTCCACAAACTCTACGCCAGGAAATGCTTACGAGGATTCAATCAGGACATTGAGGACATTGAGAAGTTTATAAGCAAATGTGAGACCTGCCAGAAACATCAAAATAAACAAGCAAAAGAGCCAATGAAGGTAGCTATTCTGCCAACAGCACCATGGCAAAAAGTTGGTATGGATCTCTTTCATTTGAATGGTAATGACTATTTAATTGTTATTGACTATTATTCCAATTTTCCTGAGATGGCACTTCTTACCAGAATTACAGCAAGCAGTGTCATAATACATGTAAAATCCATATTCGCAAGGCATGGAATTCCATGGATTGTAGTCAGTGACAATGGGCCATGCTTTAACTGCAAGGAATGGCAACAGTTTGCAGGACACTATGACTTTCAACATGTTACATCAAGTCCCTTGTATGCTCAGTCCAATGGCAAGGCTGAGAAGGGTGTCCACATTCTAAAGCAGCTGCTGAAGAAAGCTATAGATAGCAAGTCTGATCCATATCTTGCTCTTTTGAGCTATCGAGCATCCCCTCTGGATTGTGGTTCATCGCCTGCTGAACTGTTAATGGGTCGTAAGTTACGCACCACACTACCCTGCTGGGTAAAGGAAAAACAGAACAAACAACTGAAACAAAGACTACAGCTGTTAAAGCAGAAACAAAAATCATATTATGACAAAACAACCAAAAGTCTCAAACCACTATCAAAAGATGATGTTGTCAGGATTGAGGATCAAAGTGCTTGGAACAAGAAAGCCACTGTTCTCCAGGAAGTAGGACCAAGGTCTTACACTATCAGGACTGAAGAAGGACAGGTACTTAGGAGGAATCGTCTGCTCCTGCTCAAGACACAAGAGGTATTTCAGGAGCACACAAATGATACACTTGAGTCTTCACAATTGCCATCAGCAGAGACAAATGACACAAGTCATCATTCTGAGACAAACATATCAAACTCACCTGTGTTGAGGAGATCCACACGTGTAAGAAAAGAACCTGACAGACTGAATCTTTAAAGTAAAAGTAAATACCTAAATAGAATGTTCATGTTGATATTGTTCATGATGTTATTGACATTAATGTACATATTTATATGTTTGATAGAAAACCAACTTGTGTTATTAATGACATTATTATTATTATTATTAGGATTACCTTTTAGAAAATGTGGATTACGGTGTTAACTCAAAGGAGGGGGGATGTAATGATATTCGGTAACATGTAATATATTCATGTAGACACAAGGTGGTGCTAGAGGATAATTTACAATGTACTTAAAGAGAGGAAGAGGTACTTTTAAGGATCACGGTGACAGGATGTAAAACAAGATGGTAAATAAATGACTAGCAGAAGCTAGCTGTTCATCTACAACCATGTGTCATCATTGAACACAGAAATGAACGTTACAGTTACAACACCACCTTCTGAACCGACCGAATGTTGAGGTTAAACGTAACACTCTCAACCCTGCTACACTCCTGCCTCTCCCAAAGGAGGGAGAACCTCACTGTTGTCTCTCTGAACTTGACCTTATCTGTCTGCCAAGACTTGAGCTGACTGACACTCCTCTTTCTAATCCTGAACTTATTTTTTATGTAGCTGGTTCAGCTTCCAGGGACCCAACCACTGGCCCTGCACACGTTGGATATGCAGTTGTGGATGATCATGCAACAGTGACGTCATCTCCTCTCAGTCCTCGGTTATCGGCGCAAGCAGCAGAACTAATCACCCTGACCAAAGCCTGTCAATTGGCATCTGGTAAAACAGTTAACATTTACACAGACAGTCAATATGCATTTGGTGTTCTACACAACCACAAGACATGCAAAAGCAGCATCACTCACACCCTACGTTGTTACATTACTCTCTCAGACAACAGATCACACACCTACTCTGACATTGTTTCACTCTGATTTGGCCCGCATCTCCACTCCAGCAGACAAAGCTGCTTAGAAAAAGAAAAACTGTACAAACACAAATGGTGTTTGGGTGGCAATCCATGTCTTCCTCAAGCCCTCTTCCTGCCTTTTGCAAAACTGATACATGGCGTTGACCAGGTGTCAAAGGAGGGAATGAGAAAAGACCTTCATGGGGGGTTTAACAAATTTGCTGAAGACTTTTGCTCAAAATACTTCATATGCTTAACCAACAATTCTAAAGGTAACCCCTACAACAAAACAGACGTTGGAGGTCACAAACCCATCTCCAGGCCTTTTGGCCACATTCAAATGGACTTCATTGAGTTAACACCCTGTGAAGGCAAGAAATACTGTCTTGTAATAGTCGACATGTTTTCAAAGTGGGTAGAAGCATTCCCAACAAAACACTGCTGACACAGAAGCAAAAATCCTCTTTAGAGAAATAATTCCTCGCTGGGGAATTCCGAACCTAATTACGAGTGACAACGATACTCATTTTGTAAATGACATCCTGAAAACACTGAACGCCAGAAATTTGACCTGAAAACTCACTGCTCCTACCATCCAGCCTCTGGAGGAGCTGTAGAAAGAGAAAATGGCACTCTGAAACGCAAATTGGCAAAAATATCTGAATCAACAGGTAAAACCTGGGTAAAATGTCTGCCTATTGCTTTGATGTATCTGAGGATGAGAGTGCGCGCAAAATAACCTTTCTCCCTTTGAGATAGTGTTTGGACTACCTCCTGGAATTGGGTTTGGACCCCCATCTAAACCTGCAGCACTGGCCGACAGTACTCTGCCAGACCCAATGATATCTTATTGTATTTCACTCTCTAATGTTCTTGCCGATATTAAGTCTCAGGTGCTTGATTCCCTGCCCAAACCGGCCACCCACCAGTTCCACAAACTCCAGCCTGGCGACTACATCCTGGTGAGAAACCTGAGGAAGCGCAGCTGGAGAGACAAACCCTGGTGTGGCCCCTATCAGATCCTGCTCACGACCCGCACGGCTGTGAAGGTCGCAGAAAGAGCCCCCTGGATCCATGCACAACACTGCAAGAAGATTCCTCCACCTGACCAGCTCGCCAACTGCACCCCCCACTGTCAAAGAGGGGACACAGTGAATGATCACAAAAGTAAGAGGCTTGTCCCAAGAACAAGCTCCTACGTGGGAGATCTGAGGTGAGACCTTAGCTCTACCTCCTCCGTTGACTACGTGGGAAGACTGGGGGGAGATTTCCACTCACCTCCTCCGCTGAAACTGCTCTGGTAAACGCAGTTCAACGTTGAGACCAGTGCCGAGAGCTGGTCCCACCTACAATCAAGTTTATGACAAACTCTGTACCACCTGAAGAAATAGAGCCGACCGTTTTCAGCAAATTTAACAGCGTAACTATAACATCTGACACACACTCATCTGTCCCCAGTGGCGCAAAAAGGGGGTATGCAGCATATGCCTTATATATACCTTGGGGGGCGCCAAAGCGATGGTACAAAAAAAAAAACCTTTTTATTTATTAATTTTTTTGTATTTCCTAAATGTAGCTTAGCTGCTGTTGTGTGTTTCTAAATCATTTCAGTATTTCCTCAATACTATAACATTTTATAGGACTAACAGGCTTCAATAGACGCCCTCATTAGATTCCATAAATAGAATTAATATAATATCACGAGTGGGCGTTGCCTGCGGGGGCGCCGTGAGCGCGCTGAGCGAGCAGGTAACGTTATGTGTTAGTTGTCACAGTATGCACACAGTTGTCTTTAAAAGATGGATAAAATAAATAAAATAAAGAAAGAGGGAAAAGGAGATGGCAGGAGATGGTGTCAATCTATGGGACAGCTGATAAACAAGTGGATAGTGAAAAGCAACAGGTAGGACTTAAAGTGAGACGTCTGTGCGTGGAGGCTTGCAATATTCATGTTAACAGACTTAGTGTTAGCGTTTGCTAACACTGGGAATGCAGCAGCCAAATGGGGTTTAAATTAAGTCTAGCCTTATCTGCAAAACTGAGGTTACTGAGCTGAAAACTGGAAAATATAAGACAGCATGCCATGATCAATAAATTACAAAAACGTGGAAAACAACTAATATACATAGTGTCCCAAGGTAGATTCGAACCTGGGTACACTAAATGTAAAGCCTACTGCTTACCAAATGAGCTATCCAGGTGCAGGTGGGGTGGGGGGGGGGGGCGCCAAAATTGATGCTGCATACCCCTCCAGCACTAGGTAGTTGCGCCCCTGTCTGTCCCACAGTTCCTCACATCACTGATAACCACTTTCATACTGACAAATATATATATACAGTGCCTTGTGAAAGTATTCGGCCCCTTGAACTTTGTGACCTTTTGCCACATTTCAGGCTTCAAACATAAAGATATGAAACTGTAATTTTTGGTGAAGAATCAACAACAAGTGGGACACAATCATGAAGTGGAACAAAATTTATTGGATATTTCAAACTTTTTTAACAAGTAAAAAACTGAAAAATTTGGCGTGCAAAATTCTTCAGCCCCTTTACTTTCAGTGCAGCAAACTCTCTCCAGAAGTTCAGTGAGGATCTCTGAATGATCCAATGTTGACCTAAATGACTAATGATGATAAATGGAATCCACCTGTGTGTAATCAAGTCAACCTTAGTGAGGGAGGGGCTGTGGTGTTCTTTTCCCAGCGTTAGGTCAAATGGTTTATGTTTCTGCTTGATTTAGTCGGCCCTCGGCTGAGTTTTTCGGCACCACAACTGTATTTCAACTCACAAAGCTAAGGTTCATTTGATTTATGTTTTTTAACATAATTGAGTTTTGATTGATTTTGGTTGATCAATTGTGTTTGATCAAAAGGAGGGAATTGTAATGGGAAAATGATCTTTTCCTCTTTCACATACTCTGTTATGTATTTGTCCTTGAGAATGATATGCGCACCATCTGTCCTACTGTTTTCAAACTGATACAATTGTCTTATTCAGAGACATGTCTGTTTTCTGGGAAAACCAGTAAAATGCTGATTCATGTTAGACGACTCACTCTCTGTGAGCCAGTGTTTCATTTCTCTTATCTGCTGTGATTTCAGTATAAATTCTAAGCCTGTGTACTTATCATTGGGATTGTTCATGTAACTCTGGACACAGACTTGTATGTCCACTCCTCCTTTTGTACAAAAGATGACTCTAAACTACTTTTTCCTTTTTCCTTAAATAAATCACGAAAAGAAATCTGTTGTTTTCTCTCAACCTTATTCCACAATAAAAATTTTTTTTTTTTTTTTTCAACGACTCTAATGGACAACTACTGTGGGCATAAATGAACACTCCTCACACATCATGTGGACTCTTGTATCTCGACATGTCTGTGGTGAGCGCTGTTATGACGCCAGTGGGGATTATGTTTGGGGAAAAATATAAAAATACATTTTAAAAAAGGAATCATTTTGTGGAAGATGTAAAAAAATAAAATAAAATAAAAAAGTGGCATTTGCACTTGTTGTAAAATTAAAAACTGCAAAATGCGCCAAATAGTGGGACCAGACTGTGTCATAAACAAACAGCTGGCAAAAAGTGAGACAGTGATCCTTCAGTGAACATATATAAAAACAGACTAGACAGGACTAAAGGCAGAAACCACACCTGTATGATGTAACCATGGCGCGCAGCAGCAGGTGCAACGGGACCTGGTCACCAGACACGTCCAAACCGACCAATCGCGGGTCTTCACCTGAGAACAGTGCATCACAGTTTACTAAGAATTAAAGAGAAAGGACAGAGATCATAAACCCACCTGTCGTCAATAACACCTGGAAGTCCTTCTGCTCCAGAGCCGTCAAGAACCCGCTCTGAAGGACAAAGGCATTATGGGTAAATATCTCAAAAACTTTATTGTAAAATATAATTCAAGTTGCATTAAACAAAAGAAAAATGACAATAACAAAGTGGTGCCATACTATTTTCTCTGTATCTTACTGTACAGCTGTAGGCACACACTCACACTGGCTGTAGGCACACACTCACACTGGCTGTAGGTCCACACTCACACTGGCTGTAGGCACACGCTCACACTGGCTGTAGGCACACGCTCACACTGGCTGTAGCTGTAGGTACACGCTCACACTGGCTGTAGCTGTAGGTACGCGCTCACACTGGCTGCAGGTGTAGGTACGCGCTCACACTGGCTGTAGCTGTAGGTACGCGCCCACACTGGTTGTAGCTGTAAGTACGCGCTCACACTGGCTGTCGCTGTAGGTACGCGCTCACACTGGCTGTAGCTGTAAGTACGCGCTCACACTGGCTGTAGCTGTAAGTACGCGCTCACACTGGCTGTAGCTGTAGGTACACGCTCACACTGGCTGTAGCTGTAGGTACGCGCTCACACTGGCTGTAGCTGTAGGTACGCGCCCACACTGGTTGTAGCTGTAAGTACGCGCTCACCCTGGCTGTAGCTGTAGGTACGCGCTCACACTGGCTGTAGCTGTAGGTACGCGCCCACACTGGCTGTAACTGTAGGTACGCGCCCACACTGGTTGTAGCTGTAAGTACGCGCTCACACTGGCTGTAGCTGTAGGTACGCGCCCACACTGGTTGTAGCTGTAAGTACGCGCTCACACTGGCTGTAGCTGTAGGTACGCGCTCACACTGGTTGTAGCTGTAGGTACGCGCTCACACTGGCTGTAGCTGTAGGTACGCGCTCACACTGGCTGTAGCTGTAGGTACGCGCTCACACTGGTTGTAGCTGTAGGTACACGCTCACACTGGCTGTAACTGTAGGTACGCGTTCACACTGGCTGTAGCTGTAGGTACGCGCTCACACTAAGTGTAGCTGTAAGTACGCGCTCACACTGGTTGTAGCTGTAGGTACGCGCTCACACTGAGTGTAGCTGTAAGTACGCGCTCACACTGGCTGTAGTTGTAAGTACGCGCTCACACTGGTTGTAGCTGTAGGTACGCGCTCACACTGGCTGTAGGCACACGCTCACACTGGCTGTAGCTGTAGGTACACGCTCACACTGGCTGTAGCTGTAGGTACGCGCTCACACTGGCTGCAGGTGTAGGTACGCGCTCACACTGGCTGTAGCTGTAGGTACGCGCCCACACTGGTTGTAGCTGTAAGTACGCGCTCACACTGGCTGTAGCTGTAGGTACGCGCTCACTGGCTGTAGCTGTGGCACGCTCACACTGGCTGTAGCTGTAGTACGCGCCACACTGGCTGTAGCTGTAGGTACGCGCTCACACTGGCTGTAGCTGTAGGTACGCGCTCACACTGGCTGTAGCTGTAGGTACGCGCCCACACTGGTTGTAGCTGTAGGTACGCGCTCACACTGGCTGTAGCTGTAGGTACGCGCCACACTGGCTGTAGCTGTGTAGGTACGCGCCCACACTGGTTGTAGCTGTACACGCTCACACTGGCTGTAACTGTAGGTACGCGTTCACACTGGCTGTAGCTGTAGGCACGCTCACACTGGTGTAGCTGTGTACACTGGTTGTAGCTGTGGGTACACGCTCGCACCGGCTGTAGCTGTGGGTACACGCCCTTACCGGCTGTAGCTGTGGGTACACGCGCCACACTGGTTGTAGCTGTAGGTACGCTCACACTGGTGTAGCTGTAAGTACGCGCTCACACTGGTTGTAGCTGTAAGTACGCGCTCACACTGGCTGTAGCTGTAAGTACGCGCTCACACTGGCTGTAGCTGTAGGTACACGCTCACACTGGCTGTAGCTGTTGGTACACGCTCACACTGGCTGTAGCTGTTGGTACACGCTCACACTGGCTGTAGCTGTTGGTACACGCTCACACTGGCTGTAGCTGTTGGTACACGCTCACACTGGTTGTAGCTGTAGGTACACTCTCACACTGGTTGTAGCATTAGGTACACGCTCACATTGGTTGTAGATTTAGGTACACGCTCACACTGGCTGTAGCATTAGGTACATGCTCACACTGGTTGTAGCTGTAGGTACACGCTCAGACTGGCTGTAGCTGTAGGTACACGCTCACACTGGTTGTAGCTGTAGGTACACGTTTACACTGGTTGTAGCTGTAGCAACCAGTGTACGTTTACACTAGTTGTAGCTGTACGTACACGCTCACACTGGTTGTAGCTGTAGGTACACGCTCACACTGGTTGTAGCTGTAGGTACACGCTCACACTGGTTGTAGCTGTAGGTACACGCTCAGACTGGCTGTAGCTTAAGGTACACGCTCACACTGGCTGTAGTTGTAGGTACACGCTCACACTGGTTGTAGCATTAGGTACACGCTCATACTGGTTGTAGCATTAGGTACACGCTCACACTGGCTGTAGCTGTAGGTACACGCTCACACTGGCTGTAACTGTAAGTACACGCTCACACTGGCTGTAGATTTAGGTACACGCTCACACTGGTTGTAGCATTAGGTACACGCTCACACTGGTTGTAGCTGTAGGTACACGCTCACACTGGTTGTAGCATTAGGTACACGCTCACATTGGTTGTAGATTTAGGTACACGCTCACACTGGTTGTAGCTGTAGCAACCAGTGTACGTTTACAGTAGTTGTAGCTGTAGGTACACGCTCACACTGGTTGTAGCTATAGGTACACGCTCACACTGGCTGTAGCATTAGGTACACGCTCACACTGGTTGTAGCTGTAGGTACACGCTCACACTGGTTGTAGCTGTAGGTACACGCTCACACTGGTTGTAGCATTAGGTACACGCTCACACTGGTTGTAGCTGTAGGTACACGCTCACACTGGTTGTAGCATTAGGTACACGCTCACACTGGTTGTAGCTGTAGGTACACGCTCACACTGGTTGTAGCATTAGGTACACGCTCACATTGGTTGTAGATTTAGGTACACGCTCACAATGGTTGTAGCTTTAGGTACACGCTCACACTGGCTGTAGCATTAGGTACACGCTCACACTGGCTGTAGCTGTAGGTACACGCTCAGACTGGCTGTAGCTGTAGGTACACGCTCACACTGGCTGTAGTTGTAGGTACACGCTCACACTGGCTGTAGCTGTAGGTACACGCTCACACTGGCTGTAGCTTAAGGTACACGCTCACACTGGCTGTAGTTGTAGGTACACGCTCACACTGGTTGTAGCATTAGGTACACGCTCATACTGGTTGTAGCATTAGGTACACGCTCACACTGGCTGTAGCTGTAGCTACACGCTCACACTGGCTGTAGCTGTAGCTACACGCTCACACTGGCTGTAACTGTAAGTACACGCTCACACTGGCTGTAGATTTAGGTACACGCTCACACTGGTTGTAGCATTAGGTACACGCTCACACTGGTTGTAGCTGTAGGTACACGCTCACACTGGTTGTAGCATTAGGTACACGCTCACATTGGTTGTAGATTTAGGTACACGCTCACACTGGCTGTAGCATTAGGTACACGCTCACACTGGTTGTAGCTGTAGGTACACGCTCACACTGGCTGTAGCTGTAGGTACACGCTCACACTGGCTGTAGCTGTAGGTACACGCTCACACTGGCTGTAGCTGTAGGTACACGCTCACACTGGTTGTAGCATTAGGTACACGCTCACACTGGTTGTAGCTGTAGGTACACGCTCACACTGGTTGTAGATTTAGGTACACGCTCATACTGGTTGTAGATTTAGGTACACGCTCACACTGGTTGTAGATTTAGGTACACACTCACACTGGTTGTAGCATTAGGTACACGCTCACATTGGTTGTAGATTTAGGTACACGCTCACAATGGTTGTAGCTTTAGGTACACGCTCACACTGGTTGTAGATTTAGATACACGCTCACACTGGCTGTAGCATTAGGTACACGCTCACACTGGTTGTAGCTGTAGGTACACGCTCACACTGGCTGTAGTTGTAGGTACACGCTCACACTGGTTGTAGCTTTAGGTACACGCTCACACTGGTTGTAGCATTAGGTACACGCTCATACTGGTTGTAGCATTAGGTACACGCTCACACTGGCTGTAGCTGTAGGTACACGCTCACACTGGCTGTAACTGTAAGTACACGCTCACACTGGTTGTAGCTTTAGGTACACGCTCACACTGGTTGTAGCTATAGGTACACGCTCACACTGGTTGTAGCTGTAGGTACACGCTCACACTGGTTGTAGCTATAGGTACACGCTCACACTGGTTGTAGCATTAGGTACACGCTCACATTGGTTGTAGATTTAGGTACACGCTCACAATGGTTGTAGCTTTAGGTACACGCTCACACTGGCTGTAGCATTAGGTACACGCTCACACTGGTTGTAGCTGTAGGTACACGCTCACACTGGCTGTAGCTGTAGGTACACGCTCACACTGGCTGTAGCTGTAGGTACACGCTCACACTGGTTGTAGCTGTAGGTACACGCTCACACTGGTTGTAGCTGTAGGTACACGCTCAGACTGGCTGTAGCTGTAGGTACACGCTCACACTTGTTGTAGCATTAGGTACACGCTCACACTGGTTGTAGCTGTAGGTACACGCTCACACTGGTTGTAGCTTTAGGTACACGCTCACACTGGCTGTAGATTTAGGTACACGCTCATACTGGTTGTAGATTTAGGTACACGCTCACACTGGTTGTAGCTTTAGGTACACGCTCACACTGGCTTTAGATTTAGGTACACACTCACACTGGTTGTAGCATTAGGTACACGCTCACAATGGTTGTAGCTTTAGGTACACGCTCACACTGGTTGTAGCTGTAGGTACACGTTTACACTAGGGATGTACCGAATGTTCGGCAGCCGAAATTATTCGGCCGAAAATAGCCAAAAAAGCACTTTCGGTGTTCGGCCGAATAAGTAAAAGGCGAATAAATTTTGAACAATGGCGTTTTAATGAAGCAATCAAATAACCCGCGTAGAGTGAGAGGCGCGGGCTTTATGCAGCAAACATGTCAGCAGTGTCAGACAAAGAGGCAAAAACGGCCGTTTGCAGACATTGTTCTGCTGAATTGTCCAGAGGGGGTGCATCTGCAAAAACGTACTTCAAGTGAAACAGACCACGGAGTGAAAACTACTAAAAGTGCGCTCTTAGAAGCTGTCAGCACACGATTTAGTCAGGCGGACTCAGAACCCTTGTACAGCATCGCGACTGTGCTTGATCCACGATATAAAGATCATTACTTGGATGTGGGAAAAAGGTGCGCCGAAATGATCCAGGCCGAGTTGGATTTGGGAAAGCCGCTAGGTAATGGAGGTCAGGTGATGCACAGCGCAGGAGATGAAAACAGCGCAGAGAGTAAACGGGCTCGTATTACACATGAGCCGTATGGCAAGCCTAAAGGGCCAAAATACGTAGAGCCGCGCACAGTCTCGCTGTCTGACATGCCGCTTTCCCAACCTGGCGCAGATGGCACGCAGGTAGGCTACTTGTATGGGAAATTAATTAAAGATTTTAGTTATATTTTGGATTATGGTAACACTTTATAAGTAGTTTCTATTTTTTAACATTAACTAACAATGAAAAACCCTTATTAAAAGCATTTATTAATCTTAATGTTAACATTTACTAATACAGTATTAAAATTAAGTATCACATTTGTAAATTTTGAATTAAAAAAGTATCAAAAGTGGTAGGCCTATTTGTTAAAATTGTGAATGCACTCATACTAACATGAACTAAATATTTTTTTTATTATCTTACATTAATAAAGATTAATAAATACCATAACAAATGTATTGCTCATTGTTAGTTAAATAAATATTTTGAAATTTTATTTTTGTTATTTGATTTTTTTATCTGAAAAGCAACACAAAATAGTAAAAAGCAAATTTTTACTATTTAATTATTGTAATGTTGAAAAAATTGGCAAAATAAATGGAAAAAATGTGAAACACCGCATTCGGTATTCGGCCTTCGGCCAAGAATTTCATTTCGGTGCATCCCTAGTTTACACTGGTTGTAGCTGTAGGTACACGTTTACACTGGTTGTAGCTGTAGGTACACGTTTACACTGGTTGTAGCTGTAGGTACACGTTTACACTGGTTGTAGCTGTAGATACACGCGTTTACACTGGTTGTAGCTGTAGGTACACGTTTACACTGGTTGTAGCTGTAGGTACACGTTTACACTGGTTGTAGCTGTAGGTACACGCTCACACTGGCTGTAGGTACACGCTCACACTGGTTGTAGCTGTAGGTACACGTTTACACTGGTTGTAGCTGTAGATACACGCTTACACTGGTTGTAGCTGTAGGTACACGCGTTTACACTGGTTGTAGCTGTAGGTACACGCGTTTACACTGGTTGTAGCTGTAGATACACGCGTTTACACTGGTTGTAGCTGTAGGTACGCGTTTACACTGGTTGTAGCTGTAGGTACACGTTTACACTGGTTGTAGCTGTAGGTATGTAGCTGTAGGTACACGTTTACACTGGTTGTAGCTGTAGGTACACGCTACACTGGTTGTAGCTGTAGGTACACGCCACACTGGTTGTAGCTTTAGGTACACACTCGAACTGGTTGTAGCATTAGGTACACGCTCACACTGGTTGTAGCTTAAGGTACACGTTTACACTGGTTGTAGCTGTAGGTACACGTTTACACTGGTTGTAGCTGTAGGTACACGTATACACTGGTTGTAGCTGTAGGTACACGTTTACACTGGTTGTAGCTGTAGGTACACGTTTACACTGGTTGTAGCTGTAGGTACACGCTCACACTGGTTGTAGCTTTAGGTACACACTCGAACTGGTTGTAGCATTAGGTACACGCTCACACTGGTTGTAGCTTAAGGTACACGTTTACACTGGTTGTAGCTGTAGGTACACGCTCACACTGGTTGTAGCTGTAGGTACACACTCACACTGGCTGTAGCTGTAGGTACACACTCACACTGGCTGTAGCTGTAGATACATGTTTACACTGGTTGTAGCTGTAGGTACACGTTTACACTGGTTGTAGCTGTAGGTACACGTTTACACTGGTTGTAGCTGTAGGTACACGTTTACACTGGTTGTAGCTGTAGGTACACACTCACACTGGCTGTAGCTGTAGGTACACGCTACACTGGTTGTAGAAGTAGGTACACACTCACACTGGCTGTAGCTGTAGATACATGTTTACACTGGTTGTAGCTGTAGGTACACGTTTACACTGGTTGTAGCTGTAGGTACACGTTTACACTGGTTGTAGCTGTAGGTACACGTTTACACTGGTTGTAGCTGTAGGTACACACTCACACTGGCTGTAGCTGTAGGTACACGTTTACACTGGTTGTAGAAGTAGGTACACACTCACACTGGCTGTAGCTGTAGATACACGTTTACACTGGTTGTAGCTGTAGGTACACACTCACACTGGCTGTAGCTGTAGGTACACGTTTACACTGGTTGTAGAAGTAGGTACACACTCACACTGGCTGTAGCTGTAGATACATGTTTACACTGGTTGTAGCTGTAGGTACACGTTTACACTGGTTGTAGCTGTAGGTACACACTCACACTGGTTGTAGCATTAGGTACACACTCACACTGGTTGTAGCATTAGGTACACGCTCACACTGGTTGTAGCTGTAGGTACACACTCACACTGGTTGTAGCATTAGGTACACGCTCACACTGGTTGTAGCATTAGGTACACACTCACACTGGTTGTAGCATTAGGTACACGCTCACACTGGTTGTAGCTGTAGGTACACACTCACACTGGCTGTAGCTGTAGGTACACACTCACACTGGCTGTAGCTGTAGGTACACACTCACACTGGCTGTAGCTGTAGGTACACGCTCAAACTGGCCGGTTAGACTCACGTTGCGTCTCCATTGGTTGGCTTGTAGGCCAAAGGCTGTGGTTTGTCGGCTGCAGAGGAAGCTGCAGTGAGGGTCTCGAATCAGACGGTCTTTGTGCCGCAGTGTATCCTGGGAAAGTAAGGTCAGCGCTGCGACATCAATGAGGAAAACGGGGAGTCGGTACCGGAGTGAGATGGACAGGAAGGACTTCAACGATTGCTGTGAAGAAATCAACAGACAAAAAGATCAGAGCTGCTGCAAAATCTTTGTGAGTTCAAAGGAATGAAAGAGACAGCAAAAAGGTACAAAGAACAAACAAAGCTTACCCATTGGACGTCAGTGTAGGTTGTGTGTCCTGTTCTGCTCAGGAGCTGGGGTCCGGCCTGAAACAGAGAGAAGAGCACAGATACATGAGACAGAAACACACTCTGTAGACGTCAGCGCTTTAACCCACGAGAAACACAAGGCGTTTTGTTGTTGTAACATTTGTTTAGTTTAAGCTTAAGACATGAGCTCCAGACAGGTTTAACCTACTAATGATAGATCTCATCTCGTGTTACTGCAGCAAAACATTAGAGCTAGTTTATTACAGCAATCAGAAAGTCCAGGGCCTGGTCGCGGGGGCAGCAGTCTAAGCTGAGACACCCAGACTTCCCTCTCCCCAGACACTTCCTCCAGCTCTTCCGTGAGATACCAAGGCCCTTCCGGGCCAGCTGACAGACATAATCCCTCCAGCGTGCCCTAGGTCTTTCCCGGGGCTTCCTATCGGTGGGACGCACCCAGAACACCTCCCCAGAGAGGTGTCCAGGAGGCCCAAGCCTCAGCTCAAAGTAGAGGAGCAGCGGCTCTACTCTGAGCGCCCAGCCTCCGAAGGAAAGTCATTTCAACCACCTGTATCTTGTTCTTTCGGTTATGACCCAAAGCTCAAGAAATCTGTTTAATCCGTTTAAACTAGGGCTGGGACTTTAACGCGTTAATCAAGATTAATTACGCAAAAAATAAATAACATAATTTTAACCACGCTTATTTTTGCATCGCGGAACGTTTTCCAATTAATGAGTTTCGACGGACCGATTATACTGGAGCACCAACTAGCGTTCTTGACTTCCGACAACAACAAACCAGTCAACATGAACGAAGAAGCTGACGAGACCGCTTTGCTTGGCCCCGTGGATGGGAAATTTTGTTTTAAAAAACGAAAGGATGGAAGCGTCGACAAGAGCATGGTTGTGTTCAAGCTATGCAACAAGGGTTTTGCGTATCACCGCAGCACATCGAGCCTCAAATATCACCTCAACGCAAAACACATAGGAGTTAGCGTGGACGTTAGCCCGACTCCGAGTAAAGTTACAAGGACCAGGTTAACTACACTGCTGCACTTAATAACAAACATTGCACTGGTCTGCTGGACTGAAATAAATAAACAATATTTTGTTGATAAGCTTATGTATTCAGGCATTATTCAATGGTATACTAAAAATCCATGTGAAAAAATACTTCTCACTGTTCTCAGGTCAAATATTTATATGCAATTAAAATGCGAATAATTTCGAATAATTAATTACAAAGCCTCTAATTAATTAGATTAATTTTTTTAATCGAGTCCCGGCCCTAGTTTAAACCAAAAGACTTTATTCTTCTGAACCTGTCACAGCTGTGTTCCACTAAAAGAATAATAAATATGACCCGTATCAGAATCAGTAAATGTTCAGTAAATAACAGCGGCGTGAACAAAGCGGTGCTGACCTTTGTGACATACTTCCGGTAGTAGTACACCTGGAACAACAGGAACGCGCAGCTGCCAAGCGCGAACCCGCACAAAAGCGCGCTCCGGTTCACGCGCACCATCCGCCTCTCGGTCACGCGCTCCTCATTCCGAACCAAGAACGCTAAAGGCGGGAAACCGGGGCCGGAGTGGGAACACGGAGCGATTGAAGAGGAGAACCGCCGCCATCTTATCACAACTGCACTTCCGGAGCATGGGCTTCACAATAAAAAACACGGCATCACAATAAAAGCCCTACCGGCCTAACATCGGGGTGGATCATAGATTGTATAAATAGGGGTGGATGAGGCTGTCATCTACCTGCTCTACTGTGAGAGTCACTTGTGTGCTTTCAACACCATCCAGCCGGCGCTGCTGCGAGGGAAGCTGGAGGGGGCAGGTGTGGATGGATACCTCGCTGCATGGACCATTGACTACCCCAGTAACAGTCCAGTTTGTGAGGCTGAGGTGTTGGTCTGCAGCACTGAGGCCCTCAGGGAACAGTTCTCTCCCCGTTCCTCTTAAAACGCTACACTTCAGACTTCTCTTACAACACCAGCAGCTGACACCTCCAGAAGTTCTCAGATGACTCAGTCATTGTTGGCTCTGTCCTGAACTGCCCATTGGACCCGATTGAGGAGGTGTAGGATGTTTATTCTATTTTAAATATTTTCTGCTGCTGAGATTATATATACATTTTTTATTCTATTGCATGTGCACAGCGGCGTAGCACCAAATTTTGGGCCCTGGGTACAAACCATCTTGCTGGGCCCCCGTACCAAATACCATAGTGATACCAATGGGTGGGGTATTGCTTTTTTATCATAAAAACACTTAAAATGTAATCAAAATAAGACACACTCTGATTAATATATTTTTATTTTATTGTCAACAGTACTTCTACTTACTGAGATGACAAAAGGTCCATAGTAGGAAAAAAAATACTATGGAAGTCAATGGGGACCAGCAACTGTTTAATTACCAACCTTCTTTAAAATATCTTATTTTGTGTTCAGCAGAATCAAAGGAACTCGTACAGGTTTGGAACAACTTGAGGGAGCGAAGGCGTGTCCACGCTTCCAAGAAGTGCGATAGAGAGTGCACCATGCCCTGAACAGGAGGATGCATCGGCCCACCCGCCATCACAAACCCAACTGGAGGTTCGGGATGCGGGGGGCAGGGCCCCCCTAGAAGGAGTCGCCCCACTCCTTCAGGTGGTGCACCCCTACACTCTTAACCCGAATTAGTTGACTTTACTCGCAAATCGCGAGGAAATCCGTTGCCTTATACCACTTTAGTTTTTACACAAGCTGAAAGTTGTCGAGTTGTATTAACATGGATCCCTAAGTTTAGTATTTATATTTATGACTTATTGCTACTCAACATTTAACACAATTACTGTATTTTCCTCTAATTTAATTAGCTTTTGAGTTTTTTTTTTTTAAATATGTTAAAAAACATTGTTTCTATTAAATAGGATGGGAAAAAAAGAAACACCTCTAAATGCTGCATGCATTTTATTTGTAAGAAAAATGGTAAAACACAGCCAATCTTATGACAAATTTAACATCAGGTCAACATCAACACGTTCAATCTAAAATGATTAATCTGAAAAAGGTCATTTCAAATCATTGAAACAATTGTGTGTGTTGTGTCTGTGTTGTGTCTGTGTTGTTCATGTGTGTTGTCGGTGTTGTCCGTGTCGGTGTTGTGTCTGTGTTGTTCATGTGTGTTGTCGGTGTCGGTGTTGTGTCTGTGTTGTTCATGTGTGTTGTCCGTGTCGGTGTTGTGTCTGTGTTGTTCATGTGTGTTGTCGGTGTAGGTGTTGTGTCTGTGTTGTTCATGTGTGTTGTCGGTGTAGGTGTTGTGTCTGTGTTGTTCATGTGTGTTGTTGTCGGTGTTGTGTCTGTGTTGTTCATGTGTGTTGTCCGTGTAGGTGTTGTGTCTGTGTTGTTCATGTGTGTTGTCGGTGTCGGTGTTGTGTCTGTGTTGTTCATGTGTGTTGTCCGTGTCGGTGTTGTGTCTGTGTTGTTCATGTGTTTTGTCCGTGTCGGTGTTGTGTCGGTGTTGTTCATGTGTGTTGTCGGTGTCGGTGTTGTGTCGGTGTTGTGACTGTGTTGTACATGTGTGTTGTCGGTGTTGTGTCTGTGTTGTGTCTGTGTTGTTCATGTGTGTTGTCGGTGTCGGTGTTGTGTCTGTGTTGTTCATGTGTGTTGTCGGTGTCGGTGTTGTGTCTGTGTTGTGTCTGTGTTGTTCATGTGTGTTGTCCGTGTCGGTGTTGTGTCTGTGTTGTGTCTGTGTTGTTCATGTGTGTTGTCGGTGTCGGTGTTGTGTCGGTGTTGTGTCTGTGTTGTGTCTGTGTTGTTCATGTGTGTTGTCCGTGTAGGTGTTGTGTCTGTGTTGTTCATGTGTGTTGTCCGTGTCGGTGTTGTGTCTGTGTTGTTCATGTGTGTTGTCCGTGTCGGTGTTGTGTCGGTGTTGTTCATGTGTGTTGTCCGTGTAGGTGTTGTGTCGGTGTTGTTCATGTGTGTTGTCCGTGTAGGTGTTGTGTCTGTGTTGTTCATGTGTGTTGTCCGTGTCGGTGTTGTGTCGGTGTTGTTCATGTGTGTTGTCCGTGTAGGTGTTGTGTCTGTGTTGTTCATGTGTGTTGTCGGTGTCGGTGTTGTGTCGGTGTTGTTCATGTGTGTTGTCCGTGTAGGTGTTGTGTCTGTGTTGTTCATGTGTGTTGTCGGTGTCGGTGTTGTGTCGGTGTTGTTCATGTGTGTTGTCCGTGTAGGTGTTGTGTCTGTGTTGTTCATGTGTGTTGTCGGTGTCGGTGTTGTGTCGGTGTTGTTCATGTGTGTTGTCCGTGTAGGTGTTGTGTCTGTGTTGTTCATGTGTGTTGTGTCGGTGTTGTGTCTGTGTTGTTCATGTGTGTTGTCCGTGTCGGTGTTGTGTCTGTGTTGTTCATGTGTGTTGTCCGTGTCGGTGTTGTGTCTGTGTTGTTCATGTGTGTTGTCCGTGTTGGTGTTGTGTCTGTGTTGTTCATGTGTGTTGTCGGTGTTGTCCGTGTCAGTGTTGTGTCTGTGTTGTTCATGTGTGTTGTCCGGGTCGGTGTTGTGTCTGTGTTGTGTCTGTGTTGGTCATGTGTGTTGTCCGTGTCGGTGTTGTGTCTGTGTTGTTCATGTGTGTTGTCCGTGTTGGTGTTGTGTCTGTGTTGTTCATGTGTGTTGTCGGTGTTGTCCGTGTCAGTGTTGTGTCTGTGTTGTTCATGTGTGTTGTCCGGGTCGGTGTTGTGTCTGTGTTGTGTCTGTGTTGGTCATGTGTGTTGTCCGTGTCGGTGTTGTGTCGGTGTTGTGTCTGTGTTGTTCATGTGTGTTGTCCGTGTCGGTGTTGTGTCTGTGTTGTGTCTGTGTTGGTCATGTGTGTTGTCCGTGTCGGTGTTGTGTCTGTGTTGTTCATGTGTGTTGTCCGTGTCGGTGTTGTGTCGGTGTTGTTCATGTGTTGTCCGTGTAGGTGTTGTGTCTGTGTTGTTCATGTGTGTTGTCCGTGTCGGTGTTGTGTCGGTGTTGTTCATGTGTGTTGTCCGTGTAGGTGTTGTGTCTGTGTTGTTCATGTGTGTTGTCGGTGTCGGTGTTGTGTCTGTGTTGTTCATGTGTGTTGTCCGTGTCGGTGTTGTGTCTGTGTTGTTCATGTGTGTTGTCCGTGTCGGTGTTGTGTCTGTGTTGTTCATGTGTGTTGTCCGTGTTGGTGTTGTGTCTGTGTTGTTCATGTGTGTTGTCGGTGTTGTCCGTGTCAGTGTTGTGTCTGTGTTGGTCATGTGTGTTGTCCGTGTCGGTGTTGTGTCTGTGTTGTGTCTGTGTTGGTCATGTGTGTTGTCCGTGTCGGTGTTGTGTCTGTGTTGTTCATGTGTGTTGTCCGTGTTGGTGTTGTGTCTGTGTTGTTCATGTGTGTTTATCGGTGTTGTCCGTGTCGGTGTTGTGTCTGTGTTGTGTCTGTGTTGGTCATGTTGTCCGTGTCGGTGTTGTGTCTGTGTTGTTCATGTGTGTTGTCCGTGTTGGTGTTGTGTCTGTGTTGGTCATGTGTGTTGTCCGTGTCGGTGTTGTCCGTGTCAGTGTTGTGTCTGTGTTGTTCATGTGTGTTGTCCGGTCGGTGTTGTGTCTGTGTTGTGTCTGTGTTGGTCATGTGTGTTATCCGTGTCGGTGTTGTGTCGGTGTTGTGTCTGTGTTGTTCATGTGTGTTGTCCGTGTCGGTGTTGTGTCTGTGTTGTGTCTGTGTTGGTCATGTGTGTTGTCCGTGTCGGTGTTGTGTCTGTGTTGTTCATGTGTGTTGTCCGTGTCGGTGTTGTGTCTGTGTTGTTCATGTGTGTTGTCCGTGTTGGTGTTGTGTCTGTGTTGTTTATGTGTGTTGTCGGTGTTGTCCGTGTCGGTGTTGTGTCTGTGTTGCTGTGTGTGTTGAATGTGTCACAAATTTACAAGAAAAAAAACATTGATGTCTGTGTTTTGCTGTGTGTTGTCCGTGTCGGTGTTGGCAGTGTCTCAAATTTACAAGAAAAAAACATTGATGTCCCCTGAGATTGAAGTGGTAAATCCATAAACAAAACCAAATTGACAAGAAACACCCACTAAAATGTACAAAAAAACGCAAACAAACCGGATGTTTCATCTGCCTAAATGAAGGGAAAACAGAGCATGAACCAACAACATATCAGAACAATAACTAATTCCATCTACATAAACGTGAAGAACTTAAACAACAATGTCTTATGTCTTTCTACTACAACTCGTCTCAGTTTTAATTATCACACATCCTTCAGCATGCTTCCTTCAGCTTTCAAGTGTGTGTGGGTGTGTCGTGTTTTGCACGTGTCAGTGTTGTTTGTGGGTTTTGTATGTGTCTGTGTTGTTTGTGGGTTTTGTACGTGTCTGTGATGTTTGTGGGTTTTGTACGTGTCTGTTGTTTGTGGGTTTTGTACGTGTCTGTGTTGTTTGTGGGTTTTGTACGTGTCTGTGTTGTTTGTGGGTTTTGTACGTGTCTGTTGTTTGTGGGTTTTGTACGTGTCAGTGTTGTTTGTGGGTTTTGTACGTGTCTGTGTTGTTTGTGGGTTTTGTACGTGTCAGTGTTGTTTGTGGGTTTTGTACGTGTCTGTTGTTTGTGGGTTTTGTACGTGTCAGTGTTGTTTGTGGGTTTTGTACGTGTCTGTTGTTTGTGGGTTTTGTACGTGTCTGTGTTGTTTGTGGGTTTTGTATGTGTCAGTGTTGTTTGTGGGTTTTGCGTGTCAGTGTTGTTTGTGGGTTTGTATGCGTGTCTGTGTTGTTTGTGGGTTTTGTGCGTGTCTGTGTTGTTTGTGGGTTTTATGCGTGTCAGTGTTGTTTGTGGGTTTTATGCGTGTCTGTTGTTTGTGGGTTTTATGCGTGTCAGTGTTGTTTGTGGGTTTTGTATGTGTCAGTGTTGTTTGTGGGTTTTGTACGTGTCAGTGTTGTTTGTGGGTTTTGTACGTGTCTGTGTTGTTTGTGGGTTTATGCGTGTCAGTGTTGTTTGTGGGTTTTGTACGTGTCTGTGTTGTTTGTGGGTTTTTTACGTGTCTGTTGTTTGTGGGTTTTTTACGTGTCTGTGTTGTTTGTGGGTTTTGTACGTGTCTGTGTTGTTTGTGGGTTTTGTATGTGTCAGTGTTGTTTGTGGGTTTTGTACGTGTCTGTGTTGTTTGTGGGTTTTGTACGTGTCTGTGTTGTTTGTGGGTTTTGTACGTGTCTGTTGTTTGTGGGTTTTTTACGTGTCTGTTGTTTGTGGGTTTTTGTACGTGTCAGTGTTGTATGTGTATTGTGTGTGGGTACTGAATGTGTCTGTTGTTTGTGTGTGTGTCTGCGTTTTACGCATGTCTGTTGGTCCGCTTGTTTTACAGAAAATAAAAAGATTTACACCACAGGTAAGAAAGTAAAAAAAAAAGTCAACAGCTTATTACAGTAGACTTGACATCTCTTTACATTGCGAGCTGATTTTTCAAACTCTGTAGCTTTGGCTTTAGGTCAGTGTGGCCTAACAAGAGCAATGCCTGTTGGATGAACTGAAATGTGAGCTTCATTGTCTTGGAGTAGTTAAGATGGAGTGCATAAGTGAGTCCAAACAGAATGCACATTGCTTTTGGCAGATCTGGAATGTTGTCCATCACGACTTCTCCCTCAATGATGATTTTCAGCGAGGCTGGACTGAGATGGTGGGAAGAAGACAGCACCTTCACGTATCCCAACATCGAGGTCACAAAAAGAATCATCATCATCTGATTCCTAAATAAAGAATAACAGAACAGCACAATCATTACATTATATTTTTCTCATTTGAAAAACAACTTTAATCAATATAAGAGTGTCATGGTGAAAAAAATAATGGTAAAATTATAAGAAAGCAAGAGCTTACTTACGAAGCCTGCTTTGAAGAGGTTTGTGGGATTGTCCCCAAGGATGATAGGAAGCCCTCTGAGCACCTGTGTCCGGATCGCAGTTGGCTCTGTAGTCTTTTGGGAATTAAACACAGTACCACAAGTTAGCTAGCTAAAATGAAAAACAAATAAATGATCTATAGGAAAGCTTAAAAAAACAAGCAATGTTTGGATTAAATTATACAACTAATAGAGTAGCATTGTGATATGATGTTTATACAAACCCTGAGAAAAACAAAGCCAAGTATAGATATGTATGGACTTACATTGGTCTGTTGTGAAATCTGTGTCAACAACTGTCCAACATTCCCTCTCTTGGATCGAAATAACTCAAGGAGACGAGGTCTGTGCCGATCGATGCTCTCTCAAAATTCCTGCTTGAGGTTCTTGCCCACAATCCTGCTGAACTCCATGAACACCTGAAAAATACAAAGAACAAAAAAACTGAACTTAGATCAACTGAACTATACAAGGCAACTAAACCATCTGAAAAGTATTGCTGAAAAACATCCATGAATGTCCTTTTTATATGATTTGTAATGTTGTGTGCTCCTTACTTCTGTCTGCATTAAATGTAGAATACACATTTGTGTGAAAGTTACAGCCATTATATGGACACTGGACTCTGTGATTTACCTTTAAATGTGTACTGCACAGGTGAGTGAGAAATACTGTTTCTGTGCAGGGTGCAGAAAAATCACATGACTGACAGTGAAAGGTTACTTCAGGAGTTTCATTCAGTTGTGTAGCCTGGGTTTTCTGATGAATCTTTGCTAAGTGGACCTTAAGTGCATTAATGGATTTGAATGTGCACACACATTTTTGGTGTAAGCAGGGAAATGGGACAGTTCTACCTTAGTTTCCGTGTTTTAACCGATAATGTTTCAAAAGGTAACCCCTTTTCTCACACATAAACTCACAGTACTTACACTTCCACAGCATCCTCACACCACAAGGAAACAGAAACAGGAAAAACTTTAGCTCAACGACTCAGTTCAACAAAATATTCCGTTTTGTATTCACAGGTTCAATATTTGAAAATAATTATTTAATATTAATATTATCTGTATTTATGTCAAAACCTAGAGACTTTCAAACATCAGTATGCCATTTATTAATATGTATTTGTGTCAAAATTACATAACATCTTTTCCTTTTGTATTTTTTCTGGAAACGCTTGCGTGTCGTGTGAACAATTGGCGTCGGTTCAATTTCTAGCAGGCAGTAAACTCTAACCTGTTAACATGTGAGCCTAAATATAAACGGACACGCCACGCAGGCTGACGCGCAGGCTGACATGCTAACGCGACGCAGCAGCCTGTGTGTAGCCGGCCTGAGAGTGAGTGAGAGGGAGAGTACTAGACTCCTTTGCCCCGACAGCGGTGGAATCGCGGAGGGGCAGGCGCAGCAGGAACGGCAGGAGGGGCAGGAGCGGCAGGAGCGGCAGGAGCGGCAGGAGCAGCAGGAGGGGCAGGAGCGGCAGGAGCGGCAGGAGGGGCAGGAGCGGCAGGAGCGGCAGGAGGGGCAGCAGCCAGGCGCAGCAGGAGGGGCAGGAGGGGCAGGAGCGGCAGGAGGGGCAGCAGCCAGGCGCAGCAGGAACGGCAGGAGGGGCAGGAGCGGCAGGAGGGGCAGGAGGGGCAGGAGCGGCAGAAGGGGCAGGAGCGTCAGGAGGGGCAGCAGCCAGGCGCAGCAGGAACGGCAGGAGGGGCAGGAGCAGCAGGAGGAGCAGGAGGGGCAGGAGCGTCAGGAGGGGCAGGAGCGTCAGGAGGGGCAGGAGGGGCAGCAGCCAGGCGCAGCAGGAGGGGCAGGAGGGGCGGTGCCCGACACCAGGAGGTGACAATCCTCGGGCACAATCCATTCTTCTACTACACTGTAAAAAGTGATTCTGAGTTTTAGTCAGGTGGACAAATAAAATCATGTCCTGTCAACTTGCAGTGTCTCAATACACAATAGGAGGAGTTATAACAACCTCAACTTGAAGGGAAATGGAAAACTTACAATAACGTTTTCATATAACAACAAAACATAGGTTCTTTCAATTTTCAATTTTCTGCGCATGTGCCAGAAACGCTACGTCATGATGACGTACTATTTTAACGAATTTTAGCCAGACGCGCCATCGCCATTTTCTACACGAGAAGACGAGATCACGACACTAGTTGCTGATGCGAGGAAAAAGACGAAGGAGCTCTTATTTGAATGACTACAGATGGATTTTTATAGTAAGTATACCCTGATTTGTTCCTTCTTTCATGTAAAAATTATGCTTGTTTTGTTTGCGCTCACCGACCGCGTATTGATTTCATGCTATCACATTTCACAAACTAAGACAACTTGATTAGTAACGTTAATCAGAAGCTACACGCACTGGCACGCACATTTTTGCTAGATATATAGTGTGTTAGACACCGAGCTGCTGTCGAGACGTGAGCAGAAAGAGAAGTCGTCTTTGACTAGTATACGTTAACCCTTTAAGCGCCAAAGTCACAAAATTGCGACAAGCAACTTAACAGGAAAAAACAGCCGCTACTTCCGGTTTATGTGCTAAATTATGCTTCCACTCCCTTCCACCAGATGTCAGACACCCTGTACTTTGTTTCTAGTCCACTATTACCCATAGATAGTATAAATATGGATGATATCCGCCCATTGGTCCCCTATTCACCAATATTGTCATTACGAATGGGCAATAAAATGGCCGTTACATCCTGGCTTTTTCCATAGTAAATCAATAGTTTTTAGATAGCTTAAACAAACATATTAATCAAAAATTCACTCCCCCCAGAGTTGTCATGTAGTAAAAACTTAGCTCTAGAGACCGGAGCCATCTTTTGTACCAGGTTGTAAACATGAGTTTTACTCTTGTAAAGTCGCCATTGGGTTTCTCCTTATATTTCCGCTTTTGGAGCCTGCCCTCTGGTGGACGGAGGTATATCGCTGTATTTCGCTGTAAAATCACTGTATGGCGGCGCCCTTACACGAGGACCATTTTAGAGGTTCCATGGGAGAGGCTTGCTATTACCATGTGTTGCCATTAAAAAAATTTGTAGAAGAAGACTTCAAAGAGGCGTCTCAGTGGGAGTGTCAGGACCGGCTCAATAGAAGCCTCATTCTCTACACGCGAGCTGATAAACATGAAAATAACAAATAAAAAATACACCTGTGATGAAGTTTTGGTATTAGTAATGGCTGTCTCTGATTCTGAGGGAGAACATCTACCTTTAGAGTCTTTTCAGCCGAGTGAAAGTGAGAATGGCGAGTGAGTGCGTGTGTAACTTGGACAGCGGCGCCGCTGCTCGTGCCTTTCTCAGCGTCTCTCATAAAGCACACGCTGTTTTTCACACATTTTGCCAAACATCAGTGAAAGAAACGGGAGGAAAACTAGTCGCTCTGGCCGCGGTAGTGAAGGGAAGGTTGGGAAGGGAAGCCGTGAGCGCGTAGCACCTGCAGCTTTACCTTTAGCACCTGCTGCTTTACCTTTAGCACCTGCAGCTTTACCTTTAGCACCTGCAGCTTTACCTTTAGCACCTGCAGCTTTACCTTTAGCACCTGCAGCTTTACCTTTAGCACCTGCAGCTACCTTTAGCACCTGCAGCTTTACCTTTAGCACCTGCAGCTTTACCTTTAGCACCTGCAACTTTACCTTTAGCACCTGCAGCTTTACCTTTAGCACAGGTGATAGAAGCCGGGGCGGGTGTACTGCCGTGGCCGCGGTAGTGACAGGGAGTTTGGGAATAATGCGGCTTCTATTGACAGCTGTTTGGGACAAATACGTGTTGTTCATCCTGACACTTTACCCAGTCGAGGAGGGAGAGGCAGGGGTAAACATAGTCAGTGAGAATGCACTAATCAAAGCAGCGATCGTAATAAAAGTGATGGCTGTGTGCTGTGCTTTATGAGAGGTCCACACTCTAAAAACTACTAACTCTGCCACATGGATGGATAAGAAAAGATAAAGCAACTGCAACCACACACATACAGTACATGTGTATATTTCTCATTTGCATACGTTTTACTAGTTATGGTATATTAGGGGCCGTCCACACGGAGACGCGAATCACTGTATACGCATACATTTTTATTGTCGCGTTTCGTCACACGGATCCGGCGTTTTGGGAGACTGAATCCCTATTTTTGAAATCGGGTTCTAAAGTGGATAAATCTGAAAAGCGACACCCTTGCGGTTTCGTGTGTACAGCCAATCCGTATATTTTGTGATGTCATCGCATCACGTGTCGACCTCTCACGTAACAGCAACAACAATAATGGCGGACTACGTGATTGAGTTCGTGCTGCAGAAGCTACTAAGCCTACTAGCTTTATTACAGCAAAATCTATTGCTTCTATGCAGTTGTGGTGAGCAACAAGCGATAATGGACAACACCATACGCCACATGCTCTTAGATCCACCTCAAATAAATATTTAGGTCTTCCTCTTCTTCTGCAGCGCGCAAGGTTATGCGCATGCTCAAAGTCTTCTTCTCCGTGTATAGTGTATATCTGTGGCAGAATTACAGCACCCCATACTGGTCTGGCATATATACTACATCGTTTTCAGTCGGTTTCAGTGGTTTCGTGTGAACGGAGATATTTCTTGAGACGACACCGTGTTTACGGAATTTTTTTTTAGAACAAGGAAAAAAAAAGATCGGATAGGGGATGCACTGGCTTCGTGTGGACATAGCCTTAGAAGTTGTAGTTGTTCTTTATTTTGGTAATGTTGCTTTTACAAATTACTGTTATAAAAAATATTTCAGAAAAAGAAAAAAATACTATTATAATATGTTCATTAGTGTGTATGTACTGTAAAAATATAACACAATATATAATGTCATGGTATGCAAATTATAGGCAAATTAGATGCTTAAAATTTATTTACTTATATACTTTGGGTCATACCTGACATTTTTCTAGTCTAGAGTAGGACTCTATCTCTAATCATTTTCAAACCTGTTATAAGAATTCTATATGTTAAAAGAATTCTATATCCTTATATTATCCAGAGAGACACGGAGACAGATTATATTATAAAAGCTAAAGCCAGGTTTTATTCCTTGCAAGGGAAGCAAAGTACACAGATATATCAAAGGTACATAGTGCGTTTTGCTTAAAGAGGTAAACAATCCACGTCGTTTTATACCCAGTAGTACTCCTACGCAGTCTGCGACCTAGGTCATGATGGCCTGCATGTCATAGCATGGAGCAGACAGAAGAATCATATCTAAACTAAAACATAGACACTAAATGAAAACACATACAATTCCCATAATATTCCCCCCTCTTTATGCTGATAACCATTAGCATAAACAACCTACTAGCTTGAGTGTGAGTTGTAAACTATGACAGAAGAGAAAACCCAGCAGGGCTGTTGACATAGCCAGAAGAACATTTGACCAATCGGTAAATGACCTAAAGCTGGAAAAACTCTTCTATCCACCCCTTGCCCCAAAGGCGGTGACAAAACACAAACATCAAGCATCAAACGTATGTAATCACTTCAAATGATTAACTTACAACACATGTCAAAACAAACATAACAAATGATTATAATGGGATATGTTTCAAATCAAATGGGAACCCACAGAGTAATGCACTGATTCTTCAAAGTCAAATTCTTTAAAGTCCATAAATCATAAATGTCCATAAATCATAAATCAAAACACAGTGTCACTCCAAAATAAAGTAGAAAAATATGCCAGAGGTTGAGCTGGTCAACCCATTGGACTCAAGATCTCTGGCCTGTCCCTGCCTGTCCATTTCTGTCCCTGTAACGAAAAGAAAAACACATGGAGTGAGACATATGCACATTCATAATGATTAAAATCAATTCTCTTCAGCATAATCAATTCAATGAACCATACGGCCCTTAGGTCTGTAGTATGATCCGTCCTGGAGCTGTTGTCCCGTTGGTGTACATGCAAACAATAACGTCCCTCAGATATCAAAGTGTTCATCTGAGGTCAAAGCCTTGACCTTAGTCGTTTGGCAGGTGCATGTCCAGGAATGTTGACCCAGCAATGACCACATTCATCAATCTCACCAACAAGCTCCGGTACATGGAAAGCAACACAAACAAAAGTTATTAGACATGGAAGTGCAACAACAAGTACATGTACTGTATCTCAATACAGATTCTAAAATCCCAGTAAATCTTCCAAATATGTTGTAAAACCAGGTCAAAATTTATTTCTCTATACCAGAATACTCTAATTCCTCTGTTAGAGTTTAAAGTCCTTTCTTAAAGACTTTAGTTCTGCTGTAACTAGTCCTGTGTTACTTTGGAGGAAATCCTTTTGTAGATCCCCCCTTTTCACCTAAAAGCATGCTCAGTGCTATTTTGTTCTGTCCAGTCCTTGGACCAGTTTTCTCTCATTTCCAGTTTTAATTAACAGTTACAGCATCTCTCGTACAATTCATAAACCTTTGTTGGTTATAAATATACTTTAATCCACATTTTTATAAATTGTCCCAAATGGTAAAAATTCAAATCCTAATGCTAATTTAATTTTAGCCTTATATTCATTAAGGACACCTTCGAAGGATACCTCTGTCGTCGATATAAATGGGGCTCTCAAATGAACCTGAGGGAGCTGCTGTTTGGCTCCTAAAGTGTGAGTTTCCACTCACGATGTTCTCCGTCACATTGTATGTGAACACAAATAAAACGAGGATCCTTTAAGGACGCATGTTTCCGGTCAGCAGGCAACGCTGGTCTAATGGTCTTACTTTCACAAAACCTCCAGACTTCTGCTTTGCACTGCACCTGTCCCTGATCTCTATGTTTGTCAAGTTCAGAGTGATGTCACAGGAAGTCATGTGACCCACGTCACTAGCCCTGCTCACAGGTGTACTTCCTTTCACAGGTGTAAACCAAGATGATATAAGTTCAAAGAACTATGTTAATATTAGCTCTTACTGGTGGTGGCTATATTAATTGTCAAAACTCCTTTTCTGAACTGGTATACTTGTTGTAGTTGGCTTCCATCCCAATAAAGAACAAACAAACAAATCAGAACGTTCTCTGACATTATAGACCCATAGAAAGTGCCTCCTAGGTTTTCGTCAAACGAAACCATAAAAGCCCTTAAAATGATCAAACCATAAAATTGAAACAACAGATAAACCCTGTTTCCACAGATATGGTCTGCTGGAAATCTACTTTAATCTGAAAAGGTTTAATCAGACTAAACAGTGCTTCTCCAGAAAAGTCCTGTCAACTTTCTTTATTTCATTATTTGATTTAAACTTTTAACTGTATTAAACACTGTTGTTTCAGCCTCATGCTAACCATTAGGTTAACCAAGCATCCCTTCAGCACTTTAACACAGTTTTGTTTAAACCTTCATCTCCCCCCTTTTTGAGACGTGGGACAACCATGGCTCAAAATACCACAAAAAATGAAACAAAATCAAATAAAAGTTAAAAAAAATCCAAATAAAATCAAAACAGAATGTTTTTTTCCAATTACCACCTTAAATTGTTATTTCATTAATTAGCATTTCTAATTATTCATCTTCTTTATGTTTTCCCAAATAGCATCACTTTTGTTTAAATGTTATATTTAAAACTTAACTTTGTTTAGTTCAGTTTTAATTTTAGTTACCATTAGTTGTAGGTCTTTACCTGTAACTGTAATTGGTATCATCCACAATTAGATAAATTTTAACTCAGTTGATGCAAACATAAATTATTTATATAGATCAGAACTGGTTTCTCATGATCTATTTTCACAAACTTTTAAACATTCACCTTTAATTCACAATTTATTTCACATGTTCTTTTAAATTAGAATATTCTCAAAATATTGTTTAATTTACCTTAAATTACTTTCTTTAGAAAGAAAACACATTTTTCTCTTACTTCAAAACAAAATTTCTTAATCACCCTTAGGTTCAGACCCCCCCCCCTCTGGGGTCAGACCCCCCCCTCTGGGGTCAGACCCCCCCCCCCTCTGGGGTTAAACCAGTAACAGCAGCATGTCTTGAACACACCATAAAGCCTCTGCTCTGTTCACACTGCTTTCCTCTAAAACACCATCACCTTTGTGATTGTGGTTTTTTTTTTTTTTTTTTTTAAAGGAAAGACCAAACATAAAATCAACAAAGTTCCTCTCAAATTCTGCTTTATTTTTAAATTAAATTCCTTTAGGATTGTGTTCAGTATAGATTTGTTCTATACTGTCTCTGTAAAACTCAGTTTTAACACCAGGTGCTCAATACAATAAACCAGTTTGTTTTTGTATTTTTTCCATATTAATTTAAACGTAACATAAAAACGTTTTATCAATTACTATTTTCATGTTTCCACTAATTTGGCGTTCAGATGCCACATAAAGAATTCACCTCACTCAATGTTAAACAGAACCTTTAAACATCAAGTGTTAAATCAAAATAACGTGTCTCTCTTTATTTATTCAAATTCACCAAAATTGTAATCAGTAATTATCATTACTGTTCATTCAATAAAATGTATCATCTCAACCTCTTTTTTTCTTTATCTTTAGGTTACAAAGACCTAAAGTTTGGTCAAAACCAAAACCAAAACAAAAACTTAACGTCTGTTCAAAAGGACCTTGTGTTAGTCCCAGTACTTAAAAAAAATTCTTAAATCACTTCAAACAGTGATTAAACCCATCGAGCCATTGGCATAAGCTCTTAAACTTTAACAATTCACCTTGTTAGTTTAACAATTATCTTTTATTCATTTATTTCTCATTAACTTAAAATTTTTCAAATAAAACCTTTAAGATCGTTTTAACAGTTTGAACTGTTTTAACATAGATATGTTTTAATCACCAAAACCAGATTACCAATTTACATTACAGTTTAAATCTTTATTGTATAGATGACACTATACCTTAATTATAAAGTACCAAAATAAATTAAAGCCGCAAGCGGCGATAAAGGCCCTCGCCTCCCTTGAGACCGCGGGGACACATATATTCGGAGGATTGCATGTCGTGCTTTAAAGCAAATTTGGAGCTGTTTAGATGAAAACCCTTTAGCACAAAGTGTACGATTTAGGTGGTCATGTATTCCACCCAACATAGATTTTCTCTTGAGTTTACGGTATGGCTGTAATAAACTTTTCTGTTTGCCCTGAGGTGTCCTATGGATGTACCAAGTTTTGTATTTCTACATTGGAAAAATTTACTTTCATTTTCCATAGGCCCAATGTATTTTGACTTTTCTAGGGGTCGCCACTGAGTCATTTTTCGTATTTTTTTTTCGGGGACTTCAAATACATAATTTTTTGCCGAGCTTCAAGTCTGGGACCCATAAAAATGACTTTTAGTTGCACGTTTACTGGGTCAAATTGAGGATCATTTTGCAGGAAAAATATGATAAAAAAATATATACCGAATTATAATAAAAAAAAATATAACTCGAGCAAAAAAGTCTAGAAAAACACTTGTCTCTTTTACATACATGTGTTTAGCTCATTTTGCCCAAGTTTGGTGTCTGTGGAATGAAGCAGCTTTTTTCTGTGTACTTTTAAAAAAGAGGTGTATTTTAAGTCGGTTCACATTTTCAATTCAAAATGGCCGCCTTCCTGTGTGTGATAGGGTGTGGTCCCCATTGGCTTTTTTGTTCATAAGCCCATGGTGGATGTGTGTACCAAGTTTTATTTGCCTACAACAAACTAAAAATTTCACTTCCCATTGACTTTTTCACATTTTTGGGACGTTGCTATGGCAACACATTTATAGATAGGGGTGGTTGTCATTGGCTTTTATGCTCGTCATGACATAAGAGATGTGTGTACAAAATTTTATGTCTCTATGACAAACTAAATTCTTGGGTCCATTATAAGTTTGTAGGGGCGCTGGAGAGCCATTTCTAAAGATAACCCTTTATTTACATATTTTTTGTTCAGGTCATGAATGTGCACAAACGCCTTTTGGGTCCAACTCGATCCGAGAAGGCGTTTGAGAGTTAAGAGACGCTTTATTTTCACAAAAATGGCCACCTCGTTACAGGCTTGCCACACCCATACCCGATAAGATATCAACAACAAAGTCACAACTTTGGTTGGCACATGTGTCTAGATGATACTCACCAAATTTGGGGCCATTTAGATTAAAACACAATGTTTTGCATCTTTCTGCGCAAGGGGTGCGATTTTAGTGGCTGCTTCACCCCACATGGCGGACTTCCTGTTAAGTTTAGGTGTGACTGTCATTGACTTTTCTGTTTGCCCTGAGGTGTCCTATAGATGTACCAAGTTTCATTTTTCTACGTTGGAAAAAGTTACTTTCACTTTCCATAGGCCCAATGTATTTTGATTTTGTAGGGTCGCCACTGAGTCATTTTTCGTATTTTTTTCGCGACTTCAAATACATAAATTTTTCGCCGAGCTTGAAGTCTGGGACCAATAAAATGACTTTTCGTGCATGTTCACTGGGTCAAATTTAGGATCATAGGTCGACAAGAAAGATAAAAAAAAATAAAATTAAAGAGCGGCGATAAAGGCCCTCGCCTCCCTTGAGATGACACATATATTCGGAGGATTGCATGTCGTGCTTTAAAGCAAATTTGGAGCTGTTTAGATGAAAACCCTTTAGCACAAAGTGTACGATTTAGGTGGTCATGTATTCCACCCAACATTTTCTGTTGAGAAGGATCCTGGCAATTGGGAAATGGCATTTATTTCCCAATAGTTGCCTCTTCACAGACTCATTACGACCACAGCCACAAATCTATCAAAAACAAATTGATAACTTTTTTTGCACACGTGTCTAGATGATACTCACCAAATTTGGAGCTGTTTAGATGAAAAGCCTTTAGACACAAGGGGTGCAATTTAGGTGGTCACGCATACACCCAACATAGTAGATTTCTGTTGAGTTTACGATATGGCTGTAATACATTTTTCTGTTCGCCTGAGGTGTCCTATGGATGTACCAAGTTTCATTTTTCTACGTTGGAAAAAGTTACTTTCACTTTCCATAGGCCCAATGTATTTTGACTTTTGTAGGGTCGCCACTGAGTCATTTTTCATATTTTTTTCGGGACTTCAAATACATAAATTTTTCCGAGCTTGAAGTCTGGGACCAATAAAATGACTTTAGTTGCACGCTTTACTGGGTCAAATTGAGGATCATTTTGCAGAAAAATTATAATAAAAAATATATACCAAATTATAATAAAATAAAATATAACTCGAGCAAAAAGTCTAGAAAAACGCTTGTCTATTTTACATACATGTGTTTAGCTCATTTTGCCCAAGTTTGGTGTCTGTGGAATGAAGCAGCTATTTTCTGAGTTCTTTAAAAGAGGTGTATTTTAAGTCGGTTCACATTTTCAATTCAAAATGGCCGCCTTCCCGTGTGTGATAGGTGTGGTCCCCATTGGCTTTTTTGTTCATAAGCCCATGCTGGATGTGTGTACTAAGTTTCATTTGCCTACGACAAACTAAAATTTTCACTTCCCATTGACTTTTTCCAAATATTTGGGACGTTGCTATGGCAACACATTTATAGATAGGGGTGGTTGTCATTGGCTTTTATGCTCGTCATGACATAAGAGATGTGTGTACCAAATTTTATGTCTCTATGACAAACTAAATTCTTGGGTCCCATTATAAGTTTGTAGGGGCGCTGGAGAGCCATTTCTAAAGATAACCCTTTATTTACATATTTTTGTGTTCAGGTCATGAATGTGCACAAACGCCTTTTTGGGTCCAACTCGATCCGAGAAGCCGCTTGAGAGTTAAGAGACGCTTTATTTTCACAAAAATGGCCACCTCGTTACAGGCTTGCCACACCCATACCCGATAAGATATCAACAACAAAGTCACAACTTTGGTTGGCACATGTCTAGATGATACTCACCAAATTTGGGGCCATTTAGATTAAAACACAATGATTTGCATCTTTCTGCGCAAGGGGTGCGAATTTAGTGGCGCGCTTTCACCCCACATGGCGGACTTCCTGTTAAGTTTAGGTGTGACTGTCATTGACTTTTCTGTTTGCCCTGAGGTGTCCTATGGATATACCAAGTTTCATTTTTCTACGTTGGAAAAAGTTACTTTCACTTTCCATAGGCCCAATGTATTTTGACTTTTCTAGGGCCGCCACTGAGTCATTTTTCGTATTTTTTTCGGGACTTCAAATACATAAATTTTTTGCCGGGCTTGAAGTCTGGGACCAATAAAAATGACTTTTAGTTGTTCGCTTACTGGGTTAAATTGAGGATCATTTTGCAGAAAAATTATAATAAAAAAATATATACCGAATTATAATAAAAATATAACTCGAGCAAAAGTCTAGAAAAACACTTGTCTCATTTACATACATGTGTTTAGCTCATTTTGCCCAAGTTTGGTGTCTGTGGAATGAAGCAGCTTTTTTCTGTGTACTTTTAAAAAAGAGGTGTATTTTAAGTCGGTTCACATTTTCAATTCAAAATGGCCGCCTTCCTGTGTGTGATAGGTGTGGTCCCCATTGGCTTTTTTGTTCATAAGCCCATGGTGGATGTGTGTACCAAGTTTTATTTGCCTACAACAAACTAAAAATTTCACTTCCCATTGACTTTTTCACATTTTTTGGGACGTTATGGCAACACATTTATAGATAGGGGTGGTTGTCATTGGCTTTTATGCTCGTCATGACATAAGAGATGTGTGTACAAAATTTTATGTCTCTATGACAAACTAAATTCTTGGGTCCATTATAAGTTTGTAGGGGCGCTGGAGAGCCATTTCTAAAGATAACCCTTTTATTTACATATTTTTGTGTTCAGGTCATGAATGTGCACAAACGCCTTTTTGGGTCCAACTCGATCCGAGAAGGCGCTTTGAGAGTTAAGAGACGCTTTTATTTTCACAAAAATGGCCACCTCGTTACAGGCTTGCCACACCCATACCCGATAAGATATCAACAACAAAGTCACAACTTTGGTTGGCACACGTGTCTAGATGATACTCACCAAATTTGGGGCCATTTAGATTAAAACACAATGATTTGCATCTTTCTGCGCAAGGGGTGCGATTTTTAGTGGCCGCTGCTTCACCCCACATGGCGGACTTCCTGTTAAGTTTAGGTGTGACTGTCATTGACTTTTCTGTTTGCCCTGAGGTGTCCTATGGATATACCAAGTTTCATTTTTCTACGTTGGAAAAAGTTACTTTCACTTTCCATAGGCCCAATGTATTTTGATTTTGTAGGGTCGCCACTGAGTCATTTTTCGATTTTTTTCGCGACTTCAATACATAAATTTTTGCCAGGCTTGAAGTCTGGGACCAATAAAAATGACTTTTAGTTGTTCGTTTACTGGGTTAAATTGAGGATCATTTTACAGAAAAATTATAATAAAAAATATATACCGAATTATAATAAAAAAATATAACTCGAGCAAAAAGTCTAGAAAAACACTTGTCTCATTTACATACATGTGTTTAGCTCATTTTGCCCAAGTTTGGTGTCTGTGGAATGAAGCAGCTTTTTTCTGTGTACTTTTAAAAAGAGGTGTATTTTAAGTCGGTTCACATTTTCAATTCAAAATGGCCGCCTTCCTGTGTGTGATAGGGTGTGGTCCCCATTGGCTTTTTGTTCATAAGCCCATGGTGGATGTGTGTACCAAGTTTTATTTGCCTACAACAAACTAAAAATTTCACTTCCCATTGACTTTTTCACATTTTTGGGACGTTGCTATGGCAACACATTTATAGATAGGGGTGGTTGTCATTGGCTTTTATGCTCGTCATGACATAAGAGATGTGTGTACAAAATTTTATGTCTCTATGACAAACTAAATTCTTGGGTCCATTATAAGTTTGTAGGGGCGCTGGAGAGCCATTTCTAAAGATAACCCTTTTATTTACATATTTTTGTGTTCAGGTCATGAATGTGCACAAACGCCTTTTTGGGTCCAACTCGATCCGAGAAGGCGTTGAGAGTTAAGAGACGCTTTTATTTTCACAAAAATGGCCACCTCGTTACAGGCTTGCCACACCCATACCCGATAAGATATCAACAACAAAGTTACAACTTTGGTTGGCACACGTGTCTAGATGATACTCACCAAATTTGGGGCCATTTAGATTAAAACACAATGATTTGCATCTTTCTGCGCAAGGTGCGATTTTAGTGGCTGCTTTCACCCCACATGGCGGACTTCCTGTTAAGTTTAGGGTGTGACTGTCATTGACTTTTCTGTTTGCCCTGAGGTGTCCTATGGATATACCAAGTTTCATTTTTCTACGTTGGAAAAAGTTACTTTCACTTTCCATAGGCCCAATGTATTTTGATTTTGTAGGGTCGCCACTGAGTCATTTTTCGTATTTTTTTCGGCGTCTTCAAATACATACCATTTTGCCGAGCTTGAAGTCTGGGACCAATATAATGACTTTTTGTGCATGTTCACTGGGTCAAATTAAAAAAAAAAAAAAAAAAAAATCCGAGCAAAACAATAGGGCCATCACCGCTCGGGCCTAATTAAAGCCGCAAGCGGCGATAAAGGCCCTCGCCTCCTTGAGACCGGGGACACATGCACTCGTGCTTTAAAGCGTAAACTTCACGGTAAAAGGATTCTGAGGAGTTTTCTAAGACTCTAGCCGTGGCTCTGGAGGGCCTCCTCTAAAGGAAGGATCCTGGCAATTGGGAAATGGCATTTATTTCCCAAAGGTTGCCTCTTCACAGACCCATTACGACCACAGCCACAAATGTATCAAAAACAAATTGATAACTTTTTGCACACGTGTCTAGATGATACTCACCAAATTTGGAGCTGTTTAGACTTTAGACAGAAGGGGTGCGATTTAGGTGGTCACGCATTCCACCCAACATAGTAGATTTTCTGTTGAGTTTACGATATGGCTGTAATAAACTTTTCAGTTTGCCCTGAGGTGTCCTATGGATGTACCAAGTTTCATTTTTCTACATTGGAATAAAGTTACTTTCACTTTCCATAGGCCCGATGTATTTTGACTTTTCTAGGGTCGCCACTGAGTCATTTTTCGTATTTTTTTCGGGACTTCAAATACATAAATTTTTCGCTGGCTTGAAATCTGGGACCAATAAAAATGACTTTTAGTTGTATCGTTTACTGGGTTAAATTGAGGATCATTTTGCAGAAAAATATGATAAAAAATATATACCAATTATAATAAAAAAATATAACTCGAGCAAAAAAGTCTAGAAAAACACTTGTCTCATTTACATACATGTGTTTAGCTCATTTTGCCCAAGTTTGGTGTCTGTGGAATGAAGCAGCTATTTTCTGAGTTCTTTTAAAAAAGAGGTGTATTTTAAGTCGGTTCACATTTTCAATTCAAAATGGCCGCCTTCCCGTGTGTGATAGGGTGTGGTCCCCATTGGCTTTTTTGTTCATAAGCCCATGCTGGATGTGTGTACCAAGTTTCATTTGCCTACAACAAACTAAAATTTTCACTTCCCATTGACTTTTCCAAATATTTGGGACGTTGCTATGGCAACACATTTATAGATAGGGGGTGGTTGTCATTGGCTTTTATGCTCGTCATGACATAAGAGATGTGTGTACCAAATTTTATGTCTCTATGACAAACTAAATTCTTGGGTCCCATTATAAGTTTGTAGGGGCGCTGGAGAGCCATTTCTAAAGATAACCCTTTATTTACATATTTTTGTGTTCAGGTCATGAATGTGCACAAACGCCTTTTTGGGTCCAACTCGATCCGAGAAGCCGCTTTGAGAGTTAAGAGACGTTTATTTTCACAAAAATGGCCACCTCGTTACAGGCTTGCCACACCCATACCCGATAAGATATCAACAACAAAGTCACAACTTTGGTTGGCACATGTGTCTAGATGATACTCACCAAATTTGGGGCCATTTAGATTAAAACACAATGATTTGCATCTTTCTGCGCAAGGGGTGCGAATTTAGTGGCCGCGCTTTCACCCCACATGGCGGACTTCCTGTTAAGTTTAGGTGTGACTGTCATTGACTTTTCTGTTTGCCCTGAGGTGTCCTATGGATATACCAAGTTTCATTTTTCTACGTTGGAAAAAAGTTACTTTCACTTTCCATAGGCCCAATGTATTTTGACTTTTCTAGGGGCCGCCACTGAGTCATTTTTCGTATTTTTTTCGGGGACTTCAAATACATACATTTTTTGCCGGGCTTGAAGTCTGGGACCAATAAAAATGACTTTTAGTTGTTCGTTTACTGGGTTAAATTGAGGATCATTTTGCAGAAAAATTATAATAAAAAATATATAACAAATTATAATAAAAAAATATAACTCGAGCAAAAAAGTCTAGAAAAACACTTGTCTCATTTACATACATGTGTTTAGCTCATTTTGCCCAAGTTTGGTGTCTGTGGAATGAAGCAGCTTTTTCTGTGTACTTTTAAAAAGAGGTGTATTTTAAGTCGGTTCACATTTTCAATTCAAAATAACCGCCTTCCTGTGTGTGATAGTGTGGTCCCCATTGGCTTTTTGTTCATAAGCCCATGGTGGATGTGTGTACCAAGTTTTATTTGCCTACGACAAACTAAAAATTTCCACTTCCCATTGACTTTTTTCACATTTTTTGGGACGTTGCTATGGCAACACATTTATAGATAGGGGGTGGTTGTCATTGGCTTTTATGCTCGTCATGACATAAGAGATGTGTGTACAAAATTTTATGTCTCTATGACAAACTAAATTCTTGGGTCCATTATAAGTTTGTAGGGGCGCTGGAGAGCCATTTCTAAAGATAACCCTTTTATTTACATATTTTTGTGTTCAGGTCATGAATGTGCACAAACGCCTTTTGGGTCCAACTCGATCCGAGAAGGCGTTTGAGAGTTAAGAGACGCTTTATTTTCACAAAAATGGCCACCTGCTACAGGCTTGCCACACCCATACCCGATAAGATATCAAAACAAAGTCACAACTTTGGTTGGCACACGTGTCTAGATGATACTCACCAAATTTGGGGCCATTTAGATTAAAACACAATGATTTGCATCTTTCTAAGGGGGTGCGATTTTAGTGGCTGCGCTGCTTTCACCCCACATGGCGGACTTCCTGTTAAGTTTAGGGTGTGACTGTCATTGACTTTTCTGTTTGCCCTGAGGTGTCCTATGGATATACCAAGTTTCATTTTTCTACGTTGGAAAAAGTTACTTTCACTTTCCATAGGCCCAATGTATTTTGACTTTTCTAGGGCCGCCACTGAGTCATTTTTCGTATTTTTTTCGGCGACTTCAAATACATAAATTTTTCGCCGAGCTTGAAGTCTGGGACCAATAAAATGACTTTTCGTGCATGTTCACTGGGTCAAATTTAGGATCATAGGTGGAAAAGAAAAATAAAAATAATAATAAAAAAAAAAAAAAAAAAAATCCGAGCAAAACAATAGGCCCTCCCGGTCATCACCGGCTCGGGCCTAATTAAAGCCGCAAGCGGCGATAAAGGGATAAAGGCCCTCGCCTCCCTTGAGACCGCGGGGACACATGCACTCGTGCTTTAAAGCGTAAACTTCACGGTAAAAGGATTCTGAGGAGTTTTCTAAGACTCTAGCCGTGGCTCTGGAGGGGCCTCCTCCAAAGGAAGGATCCTGGCAATTGGGAAATGGCATTTATTTCCCAAAGGTTGCCTCTTCACAGACCCATTACGACCACAGCCACAAATGTATCAAAAAACAAATTGATAACTTTTTTGCACACGTGTCTAGATGATACTCACCAAATTTGGAGCTGTTTAGACTTTAGACAGAAGGGGTGCGATTTAGGTGGTCACGCATTACACCCAACATAGTAGATTTTCTGTTGAGTTTACGATATGGCTGTAATAAACTTTTCAGTTTGCCCTGAGGTGTCCTATGGATGTACCAAGTTTTGTATTTCTACATTGGAATAAAGTTACTTTCACTTTCCATAGGCCCGATGTATTTTTACTTTTCTAGGGTCGCCACTGAGTCATTTTTCGTATTTTTTTCGGGACTTCAAATACATAAATTTTTCGCTGGGCTTGAAATCTGGGACCAATAAAATGACTTTTAGTTGCACGCTTACTGGGTTAAATTGAGGATCATTTTGCAGAAAAATATGATAAAAAAATATATACCATTATAATAAAAAATATAACTCGAGCAAAAAAGTCTAGAAAAACACTTGTCTCATTTACATACATGTGTTTAGCTCATTTTGCCCAAGTTTGGTGTCTGTGGAATGAAGCAGCTATTTTCTGAGTTCTTTTAAAAAGAGGTGTATTTTAAGTCGGTTCACATTTTCAATTCAAAATGGCCGCCTTCCTGTGTGTGATAGGGTGTGGTCCCCATTGGCTTTTTTGTTCATAAGCCCATGCTGGATGTGTGTACCAAGTTTCATTTGCCTACAACAAACTAAAATTTTCACTTCCCATTGACTTTTTCCAAATATTTGGGACGCTTATGGCAACACATTTATAGATAGGGGTGGTTGTCATTGGCTTTTATGCTCGTCATGACATAAGAGATGTGTGTACCAAATTTTATGTCTCTATGACAAACTAAATTCTTGGGTCCCATTATAAGTTTGTAGGGGGCGCTGGAGAGCCATTTCTAAAGATAACCCTTTTATTTACATATTTTTGTGTTCAGGTCATGAATGTGCACAAACGCCTTTTTGGGTCCAACTCGATCCGAGAAGCCGTTTGAGAGTTAAGAGACGTTTTATTTTCACAAAAATGGCCACCTCGTTACAGGCTTGCCACACCCATACCCGATAAGATATCAACAACAAAGTCACAACTTTGGTTGGCACATGTCTAGATGATACTCACCAAATTTGGGGCCATTTAGATTAAAACACAATGATTTGCATCTTTCTGCGCAAGGGGTGCGAATTTAGTGGTCGCGCCTTTCACCCCACATGGCGGACTTCCTGTTAAGTTTAGGTGTGACTGTCATTGACTTTTCTGTTTGCCCTGAGGTGTCCTATGGATATACCAAGTTTCATTTTTCTACGTTGGAAAAAGTTACTTTCACTTTCCATAGGCCCAATGTATTTTGACTTTTCTAGGGCGCCACTGAGTCATTTTTCGTATTTTTTTTTCGGGGACTTCAAATACATACATTTTTTGCCGGCTTGAAGTCTGGGACCAATAAAATGACTTTTAGTTGTTCGTTTACTGGGTTAAATTGAGGATCATTTTGCAGAAAAATTATAATAAAAAATATATACCAAATTATAATAAAAATATAACTCGAGCAAAAAGTCTAGAAAAACACTTGTCTCATTTACATACATGTGTTTAGCTCATTTTGCCCAAGTTTGGTGTCTGTGGAATGAAGCAGCTTTTTTCTGTGTACTTTTAAAAAAGAGGTGTATTTTAAGTCGGTTCACATTTTCAATTCAAAATAACCGCCTTCCTGTGTGTGATAGGGTGTGGTCCCCATTGGCTTTTTTGTTCATAAGCCCATGGTGGATGTGTGTACCAAGTTTTATTTGCCTACAACAAACTAAAAATTTCCACTTCCCATTGACTTTTTCACATTTTTGGGACGTTGCTATGGCAACACATTTATAGATAGGGGTGGTTGTCATTGGCTTTTATGCTCGATGACATAAGAGATGTGTGTACAAAATTTTATGTCTCTATGACAAACTAAATTCTTGGGTCCATTATAAGTTTGTAGGGGCGCTGGAGAGCCATTTCTAAAGATAACCCTTTTATTTACATATTTTTGTGTTCAGGTCATGAATGTGCACAAACGCCTTTTTGGGTCCAACTCGATCCGAGAAGGCGTTTGAGAGTTAAGAGACGCTTTATTTTCACAAAAATGGCCACCTCGTTACAGGCTTGCCACACCCATACCCGATAAGATATCAAAACAAAGTCACAACTTTGGTTGGCACACGTGTCTAGATGATACTCACCAAATTTGGGGCCATTTAGATTAAAACACAATGATTTGCATCTTTCTGCGCAAGGTGCGATTTTAGTGGCCGCGCTTCACCCCACATGGCGGACTTCCTGTTAAGTTTAGGTGTGACTGTCATTGACTTTTCTGTTTGTTCTGAGGTGTCCTATGGATATACCAAGTTTCATTTTTCTACGTTGGAAAAAGTTACTTTCACTTTCCATAGGCCCAATGTATTTTGATTTTGTAGGGTCGCCACTGAGTCATTTTTCGATTTTTTTCGGCGACTTCAAATACATACCATTTTTGCCGAGCTTGAAGTCTGGGACCAATAAAATGACTTTTGTGCATGTTCACTGGGTCAAATTTAGGATCATTTGGTCACAATAAAGATAAAAAAAAAAAAAATCCGAGCAAATAATAGGCCCTCCTGCCATCACCGGCTCGGGCCTAATTAAAGCCGCAAGCGGCGATAAAGGCCCTCGCCCCTTGAGACCGCTGGGACACATATATTCGAGGATTGCATGTCGCGGCTTTAAAGAAATTTGGAGCTGGTTAGATGAAAACCCTTTAGCACAAAGTGTACGATTTAGGTGGTCATGTATTCCACCCAACATAGATTTTCTGTTGAGTTTACGGTATGGCTGTAATAAACTTTTCTGTTTGCCCTAAGGTGTCCTATGGATGTACCAAGTTTTGTATTTCTACATTGGAAAAATTTACTTTCATTTTCCATAGAACCAATGTATTTTGACTTTTCTAGGGTCGCCACTGAGTCATTTTTCCTATTTTTTTTCAGGGACTTCAAATACATACATTTTTGCCGGCTTGAAGTCTGGGACCAATAAAAATGACTTTTAGTTGCACGCTTACTGGGTCAAATTGAAAATCATTTTTCAGAAAAATTATAATAAAAATATATACCAAATTATAATAAAAAATATAACTCGAGCAAAAAGTCTAGAAAAACGCCTGTCTATTTTACATACATGTGTTTAGCTCATTTTGCCCAAGTTTGGTGTCTGTGGAATGAAGCAGCTATTTTTTGTTGTTTTTTAAAAGAGAGGTTGTATTCTAAGTCGGTTCACATCTTCAATTTAAAAATGGCCGCCTTCCCGTGTGTGATAAGGTGTGGTCCCCATTGGCTTTTTTGTTCATAAGCCCATACTGGATGTGTGTACCAAGTTTCATTTGCCTACGACAAACTAAAAATTTCACTTCCCATTGACTTTTTCCACATATTTGGGACGCTATGGCAACACATTTATAGATAGGGGTGGTTGTCATTGGCTTTTATGCTCCTCATGACATAAGAGATGTGTGTACCAAATTCATGTCTCTATGACAAACTAAATTCTTGGGTCCCATTATAAGTTTGTAGGGGCGCTGGAGAGCCATTTCTAAAGATAACCCTTTTATTTACATATTTTGTGTTCAGGTCATGAATGTGCACAAACGCCTTTTTGGGTCCAACTCGATCCGAGAAGGCGTTTGAGAGTTAAGAGACGTTTTATTTTCACAAAAATGGCCACCTCGTTACAGGCTTGCCACACCCATACCCGATAAGATATCAACAACAAAGTCACAACTTTGGTTGGCACACGTGTCTAGATGATACTCACCAAATTTGGGGCCATTTAGATTAAAACACAATGATTTGCATCTTCTGCGCAAGGTGCGATTTTAGTGGCCATGCTTTCACCCCACATGGCGGACTTCCTGTTTAGTTTAGGGTGTGGCTGTCATAGACTTTTCTGTTTGCCCTGAGGTGTCCTATGGATGTACCAAGTTTCATTTTTCTACGTTGGAAAAAGTTACTTTCACTTTCCATAGGCCCAATGTATTTTGACTTTTCTAGGGTCGCCACTGAGTCATTTTTCATTTTTTTTCGGGACTTCAAATACATAAATTTTTCGCCGGGCTTGAAGTCTGGGACCAATAAAATGACTTTTAGTTGTTGGTTTACTGGGTCAAATTGAGGATCATTTTGCAAAAATTATAATAAAAATATATACCAATTATAATAAAAATATAACTCGAGCAAAAAGTCTAGAAAACACTTGTCTCTTTTTACATACATGTGTTTAGCTCATTTTGCCCAAGTTTGGTGTCTGTGGAATGAAGCAGCTATTTTCTGTTGTTTTTTAAAAAGAGGTGTATTCTAAGTCGGACCAAATTTTCAATTCAAAATGGCCGCCTTCCTGTGTGTGATAGGGTGTGGTCCCCATTGGCTTTTGTTCATAAGCCCATGGTGGATGTGTGTACCAAGTTTCATTTGCCTACAACAAACTAAAAATTTCACTTCCCATTGACTTTTTCCACATATTTGGGACGTTGCTATGGCAACACATTTATAGATAGGGGTGGTTGTCATTGGCTTTTATGCTCGTCATGACATAAGAGATGTGTGTACCAAATTTCATGTCTCTATGACAAACTAAATTCTTGGGTCCCATTATAAGTTTGTAGGGGCGCTGGAGAGCCATTTCTAAAGATAACCCTTTTATTTACATATCTTTGTGTTCAGGTCATGAATGTGCACAAACGCCTTTTTGGGTTCCAACTCGATCCGAGAAGGCGCTTTGAGAGTTAAGAGACGCTTTATTTTCACAAAAATGGCCACCTCGTTACAGGCTTGCCACACCCATACCCGATAAGATATCAACAACAAAGTCACAACTTTGGTTGGCACACGTGTCTAGATGATACTCACCAAATTTGGGGCCATTTAGATTAAAACACAATGATTTGCATCTTTCTGCGCAAGGTGCGATTTTAGTGGTCACGCTTTCACCCCACATGGCGGACTTCCTGTTGAGTTTAGGTGTGACTGTCATTGACTTTTCTGTTTGCCCTGAGGTGTCCTATGGATATACCAAGTTTCATTTTTCTACGTTGGAAAAAGTTACTTTCACTTTCCATAGGCCCAATGTATTTTGATTTTGTAGGGTCGCCACTGAGTCATTTTTCGTATTTTTTTCGGGACTTCAAATACATAAATTTTTCGCCGGGCTTGAAGTCTGGGACCAATAAAATGACTTTAGTTGTGCATGTTACTGGGTCAAATTGAGGATCATTTTGCAGAAAAATTATAATAAAAAATATATACCGAATTATAATAAAAAAATATAACTCGAGCAAAAAGTCTAGAAAACACTTGTCTACATACATGTGTTTAGCTCATTTTGCCCAAGTTTGGTGTCTGTGGAATGAAGCAGCTTTTTCTGTGTACTTTTAAAAAAGAGGTGTATTTTAAGTCGGTTCACATTTTCAATTCAAAATGGCCGCCTTCCTGTGTGTGATAGGGTGGTCCCCATTGGCTTTTTTGTTCATAAGCCCATGGTGGATGTGTGTACCAAGTTTCATTTGCCTACAACAAACTAAAAATTTCACTTCCCATTGACTTTTTCACATTTTTGGGACGTTGCTATGGCAACACATTTATAGATAGGGGTGGTTGTCATTGGCTTTTATGCTCGTCATGACATAAGAGATGTGTGTACAAATTTTATGTCTCTATGACAAACTAAATTCTTGGGTCCATTATAAGTTTGTAGGGGCGCTGGAGAGCCATTTCTAAAGATAACCCTTTTATTTACATATTTTTGTGTTCAGGTCATGAATGTGCACAAACGCCTTTTTGGGTCCAACTCGATCCGAGAAGGCGCTTTGAGAGTTAAGAGACGCTTTATTTTCACAAAAATGGCCACCTCGTTACAGGCTTGCCACACCCATACCCGATAAGATATCAACAACAAAGTCACAACTTTGGTTGGCACACGTGTCTAGATGATACTCACCAAATTTGGGGCCATTTAGATTAAAACACAATGATTTGCATCTTTCTGCGCAAGGGGTGCGATTTTAGTGGCCGCGCTTTCACCCCACATGGCGGACTTCCTGTTAAGTTTAGGTGTGACTGTCATTGACTTTTCTGTTTGCCCTGAGGTGTCCTATGGATATACCAAGTTTCATTTTTCTACGTTGGAAAAAGTTACTTTCACTTTCCATAGGCCCAATGTATTTTGACTTTTCTAGGGGTCGCCACTGAGTCATTTTTCGTATTTTTTTCGGGACTTCAAATACATAAATTTTTTGCCGGCTTGAAGTCTGGGACCAATAAAATGACTTTTAGTTGTTCGTTTACTGGGTTAAATTGAGGATCATTTTGCAGAAAAATTATAATAAAAAATATATACCGAATTATAATAAAAAAATATAACTCGAGCAAAAAGTCTAGAAAAACACTTGTCTCATTTACATACATGTGTTTAGCTCATTTTGCCCAAGTTTGGTGTCTGTGGAATGAAGCAGCTTTTTCTGTGTACTTTTAAAAAGAGGTGTATTTTAAGTCGGTTCACATTTTCAATTCAAAATGGCCGCCTTCCTGTGTGTGATAGGGTGTGGTCCCCATTGGTTTTTTTGTTCATAAGCCCATGGTGGATGTGTGTACCAAGTTTTATTTGCCTACAACAAACTAAAAATTTCACTTCCCATTGACTTTTTCACATATTTGGGACGTATGGCAACACATTTATAGATAGGGGTGGTTGTCATTGGCTTTTATGCTCACATGACATAAGAGATGTGTGTACCAAATTTTATGTCTCTATGACAAACTAAATTTGGGTCCCATTTTATAAGTTTGTAGGGGCGCTGGAGAGCCATTTCTAAAGATAACCCTTTTATTTACATATTTTTGTGTTCAGGTCATGAATGTGCACAAACGCCTTTTTGGGTCCAACTCGATCCGAGAAGGCGTTTGAGAGTTAAGAGACGCTTTATTTTCACAAAAATGGCCACCTCGTTACAGGCTTGCCACACCCATACCCGATAAGATATCAACAACAAAGTCACAACTTTGGTTGGCACACGTGTCTAGATGATACTCACCAAATTTGGGGCCATTTAGATTAAAACACAATGATTTGCATCTTTCTGCGCAAGGGGTGCGATTTTAGTGGTCGCGCTTTCACCCCACATGGCGGACTTCCTGTTAAGTTTAGGTGTGACTGTCATTGACTTTTCTGTTTGCCCTGAGGTGTCCTATGGATATACCAAGTTTCATTTTTCTACGTTGGAAAAAGTTACTTTCACTTTCCATAGGCCCAATGTATTTTGATTTTGTAGGGGTCGCCACTGAGTCATTTTTCGTATTTTTTTTTCGGCGACTTCAAATACATAAATTTTTCGCCGAGCTTGAAGTCTGGGACCAATATAATGACTTTTCGTGCATGTTCACTGGGTCAAATTTAGGATCATAGGTCGACAAGAAAGATAAAAAAAAAAAAAAAAAAAAATCCGAGCAAAAACAATAGGCCCTCCCGCCATCACCGCTCGGGCCTAATTAAAGCCGCAAGCGGCGATAAAGGCCCTCGCCTCTCTTGAGACCGCTGGGACACATGTACCGGAGGAGTGCATTTCAGTGCTTTAAAGCGTAAACTTCACGGTAATGTCAAATAACCGGGCCTGTGCTACTGCTGGGGCCTGCTACACCACCTTGTAATTTAGAGTTAAAGGTCTCCACAATCCCTGGTTTTCCTGGGAGCTGTCTGAACCTTTGAAAATAATAGATTATGCTTGGGCTAAGGCGAAAAACAAAGTACTGGCTGGAGATTTGAGATGACTCAGGAATCGCTGCACCCCCTGTTTAAAAGGCAAAATGTAAATATTACTTGTCTAAAAGTACAAGGTTTACAAGTTCCAAAGGATTCTGAGGAGTTTTCTAAGACTCTAGTCTTGGCTCTGGAGGGGCCTCCTCTAAAGGAAGGATCCTGGCAATTGGGAAATGGCATTTATTTCCCAAAGAAATGGCTGCCTCTTCACAGACTCATTACGACCACAGCCACAAATGTATCAAAAACAAATTGATAACTTTTTGGCACACGTGTCTAGATGATACTCACCAAATTTGGAGCTGTTTAGATGAAAAGCCTTTAGACACAAGGGGTGCGATTTAGGTGGTCACGCATTCCACCCAACATAGTAGATTTCCTGTTGAGTTTACGGTATGGCTGTAATAAACTTTTCTGTTTGCCCTGAGGTGTCCTATGGATGTACCAAGTTTTGTATTTCTACATTGGAAAAATTTACTTTAATTTTCCATAGGCCCAATGTATTTTGACTTTTCTAGGGGTCGCCACTGAGTCATTTTTCGTATTTTTTTTGGGACTTCAAATACATACATTTTTTGCCGGGCTTGAAGTCTGGGACCAATAAAATGACTTTAGTTGTTCGCTTACTGGGTTAAATTGAGGATCATTTTGCAGAAAAATTATAATAAAAAATATATACCGAATTATAATAAAAAAATATATAACTCGAGCAAAAAAGTCTAGAAAAACACTTGTCTCTTTTACATACATGTGTTTAGCTCATTTTGCCCAAGTTTGGTGTCTGTGGAATGAAGCAGCTTTTTCTGTGTACTTTTAAAAAGAGGTGTATTTTAAGTCGGTTCACATTTTCAATTCAAAATGGCCGCCTTCCTGTGTGTGATAGGGTGTGGTCCCCATTGGCTTTTTGTTCATAAGCCCATGGTGGATGTGTGTACCAAGTTTTATTTGCCTACAACAAACTAAAAATTTCACGTCCCATTGACTTTTTTCACATTTTTGGGACGTTGCTATGGCAACACATTTATAGATAGGGGTGGTGGTCATTGGCTTTTATGCTCGTCATGACATAAGAGATGTATGTACAAAATTTTATGTCTCTATGACAAACTAAATTCTTGGGTCCATTATAAGTTTGTAGGGGCGCTGGAGAGCCATTTCTAAAGATAACCCTTTTATTTACATATTTTTGTGTTCAGGTCATGAATGTGCACAAACGCCTTTTTGGGTCCAACTCGATCCGAGAAGGCGTTTGAGAGTTAAGAGACGTTTATTTTCACAAAAATGGCCACCTCGTTACAGGCTTGCCACACCCATACCCGATAAGATATCAACAACAAAGTCACAACTTTGGTTGGCACACGTGTCAAGATGATACTCACCAAATTTGGGGCCATTTAGATTAAAACACAATGATTTGCATCTTTCTGCGCAAGGGGTGCGAATTTAGTGGCGCGCTTTCACCCCACATGGCGGACTTCCTGTTAAGTTTAGGGTGTGACTGTCATTGACTTTTCTGTTTGCCCTGAGGTGTCCTATGGATATACCAAGTTTCATTTTTTTCTACGTTGGAAAAAGTTACTTTCACTTTCCATAGGCCCAATGTATTTTGACTTTTCTAGGGCCGCCACTGAGTCATTTTTCGTATTTTTTTTCGGGACTTCAAATACATACATTTTTGCCAGGCTTGAAGTCTGGGACCAATAAAAATGACTTTTAGTTGTTGGTTTACTGGGTTAAATTGAGGATCATTTTACAGAAAAATTATAATAAAAATATATACGAATTATAATAAAAATATATAACTCGAGCAAAAAGTCTAGAAAAACACTTGTCTCATTTACATACATGTGCTTAGCTCATTTTGCCCAAGTTTGGTGTCTGTGGAATGAAGCAGCTTTTTTCTGTGTTCTTTTAAAAGAGGTGTATTTTAAGTCGGTTCACATTTTCAATTCAAAATGGCCGCCTTCCTGTGTGTGATAGGGTGTGGTCCCCATTGGCTTTTTTGTTCATAAGCCCATGGTGGATGTGTGTACCAAGTTTTATTTGCCTACAACAAACTAAAAATTTCACTTCCCATTGACTTTTTCACATTTTTGGGACGTTGCTATGGCAACACATTTATAGATAGGGGTGGTTGTCATTGGCTTTTATGCTCGTCATGACATAAGAGATGTGTGTACAAAATTTTATGTCTCTATGACAAACTAAATTCTTGGGTCCATTATAAGTTTGTAGGGGCGCTGGAGAGCCATTTCTAAAGATAACCCTTTTATTTACATATTTTTGTGTTCAGGTCATGAATGAATGTGCACAAGCGGCTTTTTGGGTCCAACTCGATCCGAGAAGGCGTTTGAGAGTTAAGAGACGTTTTATTTTCACAAAAATGGCCACCTCGTTACAGGCTTGCCACACCCATACCCGATAAGATATCAACAACAAAGTCACAACTTTGGTTGGCACACGTGTCTAGATGATACTCACCAAATTTAGGGGCCATTTAGATTAAAACACAATGATTTGCATCTTTCTGCGCCAAAGTGCGGTTTTAGTGGCGCTTTCACCCCACATGGCGGACTTCCTGTTAAGTTTAGGGTGTGACTGTCATTGACTTTTCTGTTTGCCCTGAGGTGTCCTATGGATATACCAAGTTTCATTTTTCTACGTTGGAAAAAAGTTACTTTCACTTTCCATAGGCCCAATGTATTTTGATTTTGTAGGGTCGCCACTGAGTCATTTTTCGTATTTTTTTCGTGACTTCAAATACATAAATTTTTCGCGAGCTTGAAGTCTGGGACCAATAAAAATGACTTTTCGTGCATGTTCACTGGGTCAAATTTAGGATCATAGGTCGACAAGAAAGATAAAAAAAAAATAAAAAATCCGAGCGAAAACAATAGGCCCTCCCGGCCATCACCGGCTCGGGCCTAATAATGATTATTATTTATTTTGAACTATCTTCATTTCAATTTTACAATTACTTAAACTTTAAGGTTTTCTTTTCCAAAACCATATTCAATCTCATTAATTCAATTGTTTAGTTTACCAAATCATGTTTCATAGATTCAATAAAACTCAAATGTGGACTTTTTATTCATATCAACAGACCTGTCCGAAGGTCAAACAGTTTTCATAATTAAGTATCATAAACTTTATTTAACACATTAGTTCAGTGCAGACTGTTTCTGTCACTGACATTTATAACTCAGTATTTTTCTCAACATTAAAAGTTTGTTTAATGTAAAGGCTCCCGTCTGTGGAGCTAAAAAAAAAAAAAAAACCCAAAACAAAACATTTCTAGCTCCTGGAGCAGGGGGGGGGGCTGTGAAGCCCCTGTTACCTTGACTTACATAGAATGTTATCTTGTGTTTAAACATTCCTCGTGAATCCAAACAGTGGTTGTTTTGAATCCACTTTCTCCATTATTCATCAAAACCAAACCAGAAAACTACATAAATGTTTCTTTTCTTTACTTTGGTTCTGGTAACCTTGTTTTCTTTTAAATGTGAGCTTATGGCCCAACTATAAAGTTATATTATCTTTATAAACTTACTCTGCACAATTCAACTTTAAGACACATATTTAAATTCTTCCAAAGTAATCATTTTCATTCTTTTATTGGCGTTATACCGTGTGTTTGAACCACACTGATATTAAGGACCTCTATTAGTTCTCGTACTAATAGATACACAACATTGTTCAGCAAAACATCAATCACTGCTTTTATTTAGGATCCAAGTGTTGGATCTTTAACTTCTTCAAACCTTTAATGTTCACACGAACGTGTCACATAAAATACAAAACCAACTCTGTTCTTTAACAGAATACTCATTATTTTCTCTCATAAACCAAAATCACATCCTTCTCTGTAGATGTGTGTCTCATGTGTCTGTGTTTGTGTCTGTGTTTGTGTTTGTGTGTGTGTTTATGTGTGTTTATGTGTTTATGTACCTGACCTGTTGAAGCGGTCAGTTATGAGGTCATTCTCCTCGTCTCTCGTCTGGACCCAGTTTCGACCTCCTCCTCCTCCTTCTCTCAGTGCCCTCTCGTCTGTCACGCCCACCTCCACCTCGCTCTCGTCTCCAATGGCAATTGTGCATTTTTCCTCAGAGAAATACATTACATTCATATTAATTTCAAGTTTCATCCAATTTACAAACACACTTTACAAATACCTTTTTGGTCAATCTCAATAGATCAAAATTTAAAACAAATAAACGTTTGTCTGAATTCGTTTATCTTACCGCTTCCGTGTTTGCTGCTGCTGGTAACTGTCTGCAGCTTTTTTCAGCCGAAAAGGAGCAGGTGGGAGGTGGGGTGCAGAGGAAGTTTGGAGGGGGCACTGTTTTCCGGAGGGAGGGAGGAAGGCCGAGACCTAGAGGCTCCCAGAAAACATTTAAACAAAATACAAATGATTAGTGTTTTGAAGTACATGTGTGTACTTCTTTCAAAATCTCTTCTCTACTTCTCTGTTTTTTCTCAAACTAGAAAAATAGCTTATGGAAGCTACCTTTCTCTCTCATGTTGTTCAAACTTTCTCTAAACAAAAACATTACTTTTGTTCTGATTCACATCATTAGACTCATTCTTCATCCAACAATGGCCCATTCATAACACATTTATTCTCTCACACACACCTTTTATCTTTAACTTTTTAGGTCAACAATTCTCAGTATAAGCCCCTTCACTTTCAGTGGGCTTTTTTTTTCACTCACCGCGTCACCAGCAGTGAACATTTTTTCAGCAAAAGCTCTCGTGGGCTTTTAAAATCTCATTTCTCATCTGCAGGAATCACTTCTACGTAGGCAGGCCTTTTTTATAGTCACAATGACTTCGGACTCATTCATCTCACTTTTTGTTGTTAGTAAGTATCTTGATAATAGTCCATACTCGAGTTTTCCTGTGTCCCAACGCACCATTAAAACCAACAATACTAGCTATGCAAGGCAGTTCGATTGTGGCGTATTACGATACGTGATTATTAATCTAAGATAAATTCTTGTGCTTTCCAGACAAGCTCTTTAGACCTCATACTCTTTATTGTAATCAGGTGCTCTATCTCGCATAGAGGTTCGCACTTGTCACGGCCAATGAACTAATCGCACGAGTCAGTTTCAAGAAACACCTAAAAACTTACAGAGCATAAGGTATCTATCAAACTAAAATCCAGCAAGACAACAAGCTTTAACACAGATTAACATCAGAATATCCCGTTTAAAATCTCACCATTAGATTGACAGGTAGGGTCTCGATCAAAAACACATACTTTTTCGTCGTTTAATCTCACCATAAACCATATAGGCAGGGTCTCGACAAAGCGGATCTCACCATTTAAGGAATCTCGATCTTTCAGCGTTTAAGAATCTCCTATGTTGGCCAACTTCATGGAAAAACATCAACTATTGGTGATGTAACTTTCATGCAGCCCGCTCAGCACACGTCAGATTTCCAAAACTACTACTTCCGGAAGCTTTGGTAATTACAAATCACACACACACACAAAAAATTAATTAAACTGCTGTTTACCTGAATTTTCAGTCCAATAGTCCAGTTGTTCCGCAGCCAGACTGTCTGTTCTGTCCTCTCGTCTCTCTGCTATTCTCTTTTTCTCAGTCCAGATCTCGTCATCGTGTCTCACACACACAGAGGGGAGGTCTGGCCCTTTACTGCTTTAACAGCACAGCTTGGGACTTACAAGAAATGCTTTCTTTGTGCATTTCTCCGTGCACGTCAGCTCACCTCTTTGTATGAGAAACAACGAATATTGAGATCCGGGTCACGGCACCAAATGTTATAAGAATTCTATATCCTTATATTATCCAGAGAGACACGGAGGCAGATTATATTATAAAAGCGAAAGGCCAGGTTTTATTCCTTGCAAGGGAAGCAAAGTACACACAGATATATCAAAGGTACATAGTGTGTTTTGCTTAAAGAGGTAAACAATCCACGTCGTTTTATACCCAGTAGTACTCCTACGCAGTCTGCGACCCAGGTCGTGATGGCCTGCATGTCATAGCATGGAGCAGACAGAAGAATCATATCTAAACTAAAACATAGACACTAAATGAAAACTCATACAATTCCCATAACAAAACCACAGCCTTTTGAAATTTAGATCTCAAAAAGCTGTATTTTTTTAAATAAACCCTGTCGCCTAAAGGGTGTTGGTAAATAGATAAAAAAGTGTACTTTTTAGTGTGTCCTTGATCGGATCTCATTATCGTTAGAAACACAGAATGACCAGTAACGTTAATATCTTAAGCTCCGCCGACAGTCCATATTTGTGTTTACCATTACGAATAAAAATGCTTGATTTACTTCTGTTTAATGCCCAGTTGTTAATTTTTTCAAATGACATAGCATAATGTTTTTGAGCACGTGCGAATGGTGCGTCTTCTGTAGGCCTAACGTTCTATAGGCCTAGGTATTTTGTATTAATATAATGTCAACTTTTTGTAGTTCATAATCACATGATTAAACTTTTATGCCAATTGTGTTACCTGTGAAGCCCTGAAGAATCATGAATTTCAGGATTACGTTATTTATATAAAACATTTTCACATAGCCTAATAAAAGCTATATTTACAGCACTGCTCAATTTTATTTTGACAGTAACATCATTAGTGTAACATTAAATGTATCACCAGAAATAGAAATAAGAATTTAAAAATTTTTTCCTCATAATTGTATTTGGGAAGTAAGATGTTTTAGGGCTGCACGATTGTGACAAAAAAGCATAGCCTATTTGTCGATTATTCCTTAAAATTGTAATAGGTGATTATTAATTACAAATTATTGAATGATGTTTTGGATAGCCTAGTTTTATCACAGTGGTTCTCAACTCGTTCGCCCATGGCACCCATATTTTCCCATGGTAATTTTTTATGCCTATTATAATAAATCTGTTTACACAAAAATTGTAGACTTAAACAAGTACTGTCCCCCTTTACTTAACATAAACATAAATTGTAAGAATATGACTAATACTGATAAATAAACACTTAACAAGTGTATTTAATAGCAGTCCCAAACTAGTTTTGTTAAAACAATGCTGGATTTACCACAGTCTTTGAAAATACAAAGTTAATATCAGGCTATATACAAAATAAGACAAAGTGAACATAAATTGGCATTTTTGGGTTATGGAAACAACACTTACCATGGTAAATACACTATACGTACAAAAACTGTTAATACAACACGGAAACTATGTTTCCCATAGGAAACTCCTGATTAATAGAATGGACATCATACCTGCACGCAAATTCTTCTCAGCTAACACGGCGTACTAGTAGTAACGTGGTATTTTACTTTTTATTTTGTGACTTTCTAATTTACAATGTATCGACGTTGCATGCTCATAGGTTCTTATGTAGTGAAGTGGCTCAGTGGTAGAGTGGTCGTCTTTCAACCGGAAGGTAGGCGGTTCGATTCCCACTCTCCCCACAGTTCATACTGTTGTTGTGTCCTTGGGCAAGACACTTAACCCACCTTGCCTCCAGTGACTGTAACACTGGTAATTACATTAGAACAATGTAAGTCGCTTTGGATAAAAGCATCAGCTAAATGAATAAATGTAAATGTAATACACAGAGTGTGCGCAGTATAACGGCTGACAGGGGAGAGACCTTTTATTTCAGAGTACACTTACGTCACTGTTCACTGGTAGTTCCTATTGTGCTGCTTTGTTGTTTGAACAATAACGTTATCGTGGCATCCGTAATCACAATTAGATATTTGAATAGTTGTGCAGTCCTATGTTCAGTGAATATTTCTGTATGTAACATGTATATGTGTACTTGGATGGAGTTTTACTTTTTTATTTTTTTATTTGCAGGATCAGTATAGTGCAAGCAGAGTGGAAGCAGGAACCACACACTACAAGCTTAAACACTGTCATCAGGCAAGTCACTGTCCACTGCCATGCATCTATAAAGATTGTGTAAACACATTTAGGAGTGAACTGTCTCTGAAGAAGCATTTAACCTGCGAACATAGTCAATGTCTTCAAGCCTCCTCAAAATTGCTTAAAGCAACATCAAATGTGAATTGTGACCTGTGTAATTGTTGCAAACAAACTTGAGGAGACGGTGGATTTCCAAATTTGTTGTCCTGATTCCACACGCTATGCACGAACACACTGAAGGCTAACTCTCGCTCGTATCCAAGTTAAATCATCAACACTATCATCCCTTACATGTATTATATTTAACTAAATACATCATAATAAGCTTTAAACGCATGTGCAGGTCACATTACCTCCTGAACAAGTGCGCACCCGAGTCCACATGACAAAATCATAATGTGAACGCTGTCATGTGGACTCTAGTGTGCACTGTGGTACCTTTAGCCAAGACTACCTGGAGGAAGTGGTCTTTGTTCGGTTGCACTCGAACCGTGCCGCGGTTCGGGTGAATGTGAAAGCAACACAGACTCGGGTGCGCACTTGTTCAGGAAGAAATGTGACCTGCGCATGCGTTTAAAGCTTATTATGATGTATTTAGTTAAATATAATACATGTAAGGGATGATTTAACTTGGATATAAGCGAGAGTTAGCCTTCAGTGTGTTCGTGCATAGCGTGTGGAATCAGGACAACAAATTTGGAAATCCACCGTCTCCTCAAAAGAGTTTGTTTGCAAGCAGCGGAAAACCAGCTTATGCATCACACACACAGTAAACCTGTGTTGTTCACTCAACTGCGCATAATAGCACTGAATAAATAAAAAAATATAAATTGACCCACTTTCTGTTTTCTATCATGCGTCATGCACGTTTGTGATGACGAAATAACGCACCAGGGTTTGATAGAATCCAGTTGAGTGTGAAACCAGAGCGACGCTGCGGGGTCGCGGAAACAATCGCACTCGGGCTCAGAGTCCATAAGACCGCAACAAACGATCCCAGTGTGAAAGCAGCCTTAGACACTCCTGGTTAAGTGACATGAGCTGGTCACATCCACTATTAAATCTTATTTTGGTGCTGAACAAAAAGGTAACAAACATCAGTTGTTGCACATCACTGGTGATTTATTTACAACAAAAGTATACAAGTGTACATATTTGAAATTAATGTTTTTATTTTTCAAGACAGGGAGGGGGTGAAAGGATAAATGAAAAGGAAAAACAAAGGGTTGAACCAATAAAGCAGGTACTTTAACCATTCTATATTTTACAGACAACAAACCAAAGAATGAGGACTGCAGCAGTGCTTGGCCGGCCGTGGTATCGAGAGACTCCTTCTAAATTCAGGAAGATATGTGAGGTGAGCTGAAACCTTTAAGGCTAAACAAGGGAAAATTGAACATTTAGATCTTTTAATTTGCAGGGGTGTGGGGACTTTAAATTGTTTGTGAAATTGGTTTTAAGTAATAGTACCTTCATTTTGTTTTCATTCTACAAAGCCCAGTGACCGTGAAGAGGATGTGATGAAGGGTGTGGTGATCGGAATCCTGCTGGTTGTGGAAAATGTGATGGAGCCTCTCCCAGAATTCTACAATGACGTTGCCCTGGTGATTGAGGAAGAAGTGGTGATGCGTCACCTGAGTGACTTACCTAATGCTTTTCTGAACCTGATGGGCCTGGTGTATGCATTAAACCTCGACTACTCAAAGGAACTAAAATTCACTTTTGAAGTGATACAGCGTCTGTTCATTGGAGTTGGATCAGACTCATGCACCGCAAGAGTTCACTCTTTGAAGAGCAAGTTGCTGAGATAAGAAACTATTTTCTCCTTCTTGCTACTATTAGCACTTAAACTGTTACACTGTTTTAAATATTAAGACCATTGTTATTTTAGATTTCATTGTTTTAAGTGTAACATTGGTATTCTTGAACAGACTGTTTTCTTGTTCCCTTGTCATGTTTGACGTTTGATTAGGAATTGAAGACACTATTTTATTTGAAGTTGTTAAACAGCTTATAGTGAATTCTTCATGTACTCTTGTTCCTGTAATGAAAGTATCTGATAGTGACAAGGAGAGTTATTTGTTCTATTCTCTAAGAATGGGTCTGTGCATAAAGAAGTTTGCACATGCTTGTGTGAGCTGAATATATGTGAGGGTTTTCCTTGTGATGTTTTCATAATCTTTCAAGCTAATAGTTTTTGGGTTAGTGCATCTGTTTAAAAAAATAAATGCTGAGAGTTTCAATTTTGCAGCTGTGTTGATTTCATTTAAAAATCTGGTTCCAGGTAGATATCTAGAACTTCTTGTCAAAGCAAGCAACAAAGTCTAGTAAACTCAAAAGGTTAAGTTGTGATGTTGATGAAAAATTACAAATTTATGTCAATTAGACTTGGTAAATGGTTGTGAAAACATGAAAAATTAAGTACAAACAATATTTTTTTAAGTTGACCTAACAAAAAAATCTAAATGCTAATTAATTGATACAGTATGTTGGCCCAATTTACTGCAATTTATTTCAACAAATATAAGTTGAGTGAACTTAACTCCTAATGTTGAGCTAAACTTAACTGAGTCAATGCAATAAGATGACTTGACCAAGTCAAGTTGTGTCAACAAATCATTTTTTACAGTGTGTAATCTTCGCTCTTTTAAATATGTCAGAAGTGCTGAGAGAGAAGAAGGGAGAGCGTTGGGCGGGGGGGTTATATAGCCCCTGAGGCTGTGCCAGTACACTGACATGATTGGTGGTGAATGCTTTGATCTTTCTCAGAAGTCTGGCTCGTGCCAGAGAGAGGTAACCTCTACTGAAGGCCGTAGGTGGGCGGAGCACACACAAAGTAGAACAATCCTATACTTAATGTAAAAGCGTGCGCGAGCTAATTTGCATAAATGCGGTAAAAAAGGCCCTAACGATCTGTGTTTTCGCAGGTGTTAGATTTTGACAATGGAAGGAAATATAGTGTTTTCATATAAACTTCTGAGTCTGAGAACTGCAGCAGAAGAGACAGGTGTGTTGAGCTCCCAGCTCCGCCTCCGTCTGCTTCTCACTCCGTTATTTACCCAGAAATTGTTTGCTCGCCATGTAGGGTGTGATCGTATAAAGTATTGGTATATTATTCAAATAGAGTACGAACATAAATGTATGATATTCTACCTGGAGTAGATATTTATCTTAAAACATGTCAATGCTCGATGATGCATTTGGAGCTCACCTTTCTTTTCAAAAAAACTGACTGAGCAACTGCTTTCCCTCATTTGCCTTTCTCTCTTTAATCTTCTTTTCTTTTCGTTTTTGAGTCCCTGATTTTACTTTCTTAAGGAAAGACATGACTCTTCCCTGTCTTCCTCGTTCATATCACGACTAACTCCAGCTCCTGTCTCATTAACTGATTCACCGCAGCTCCGCAGCAGAAGCACGTGACCTGCGGGTCGTACCATTTACATTGATTCGAGGGGGGGGGGGCCCTGCACTGCATGAAAATGACTTTTTTTTAATACCAACATTGTCTAACTGCAAGTTTAGTTTTGCACAGGAACTTTATTTGTACATAAATGCTATACATGTATGTTTAGAAAACTGACTTCTAAGGGCCCCACCCCCCCCCTCGGGCACTGGGTACCCCCCCAGTCCGACGCCCCTGCATGTGCATCTTTCTCTTTCTGTGTGTGACTTTCCCCTCTGTGGGATCAATAAGGTCTTATCTTATACACAATAACACTCCAGACCGATAGTTCTAAAGCACGGTTTTATTAAAGTGTACTGCACCTGTTACTTCATTACATCATTATGTCACATATTTTACAGTTAACATTGCTCCACGGTGTTTAATTCAACTTCACAGGAGTATAATGTAAAGGCAGAGAGGGCTCAGGGGGCGTGGCCTGTCACAGTTTGGCCTTGTTCATGCGGCTCATGACTTTCTCCAGTTTAATGGCCATTGTCATGTCGCCTTTGATCCGCAGTTTCCCCGACATGAAGGCCATTGTGGGTTTCAGCTTCCCTTGAACATAAAGGAGAAATACTACACTTCACAGCTCCACAAATACAAGAGTAAATGAACAACAATACATTTGAATGACTACAAGCTTGTAAAAAAAGTTTGTAAAAAGCAGAGTCTCTTTAAAGTTAGGGTTACATAAAAGGTTTTCAAAGAACAGAAAGAGCAATTTGGTTTTAGATGGATTTGAACAGGTTTTAGATGGATTTGAACAGGTTTTAGATGGTTTTGAGCAGGTTTTAGATGGTTTTGAACAGGTTTTAGATGGATTTGAACAGGTTTTAGATGGATTTGAACAGGTTTTAGATGGATTTGAACAGGTTTTAGATGGATTTGAACAGGTTTTAGTTGGATTTGAACATGTTTTAGATGGATTTGAACAGGTTTTAGATGGATTTGAACAGGTTTTAGATGGATTTGAACAGGTTTTAGATGGATTTGAGCAGGTTTTAGATGGATTTGAACAGGTTTTAGATGGATTTGAACAGGTTTTAGATGGATTTGAACAGGTTTTAGATGGATTTGAGCAGGTTTTAGTTGGATTTGAACAGGTTTTAGATGGATTTGAACAGGTTTTAGATGGATTTGAACAGGTTTTAGATGGATTTGAACAGGTTTTAGATGGATTTGAACAGGTTTTAGATGGATTTGAACAGGTTTTAGATGGATTTGAACAGGTTTTAGATGGTTTTGAACAGGTTTTAGTTGGATTTGAACAGGTTTTAGTTGGATTTGAACAGGTTTTAGATGGTTTTGAGCAGGTTTTAGATGGATTTGAACAGGTTTTAGTTGGATTTGAACAGGTTTTAGATGGTTTGAGCAGGTTTTAGATGGATTTGAACAGGTTTTAGTTGGATTTGAGCAGGTTTTAGATGGATTTGAACAGGTTTTAGTTGGATTTGAGCAGGTTTTAGTTGGATTTGAGCAGGTTTTAGATGGATTTGAACAGGTTTTAGATGGATTTGAACAGGTTTTAGATGGATTTGAACAGGTTTTAGTTGGATTTGAGCAGGTTTTAGATGGATTTGAACAGGTTTTAGATGGATTTGAACAGGTTTTAGATGGTTTTGAGCAGGTTTTAGATGGATTTGAACAGGTTTTAGATGGATTTGAACAGGTTTTAGATGGATTTGAACAGGTTTTAGTTGGATTTGAACAGGTTTTAGTTGGATTTGAACAGGTTTTAGTTGGATTTGAACAGGTTTTAGTTGGATTTGAACAGGTTTTAGTTGGATTTGAACAGGTTTTAGTTGGATTTGAACAGGTTTTAGATGGATTTGAACAGGTTTTAGTTGGATTTGAACAGGTTTTAGATGGATTTGAACAGGTTTTAGTTGGATTTGAACAGGTTTTAGTTGGATTTGAACAGGTTTTAGATGGATTTGAACAGGTTTTAGTTGGATTTGAACAGGTTTTAGTTGGATTTGAACAGGTTTTAGTTGGATTTGAACAGGTTTTAGATGGATTTGAACAGGTTTGAGTTGGATTTGAGCAGGTTTTAGTTGGATTTGAGCAGGTTTTAGATGGATTTGAACAGGTTTTAGATGGATTTGAGCAGGTTTTAGATGGTTTTGAGCAGGTTTTAGATGGATTTGAACAGGTTTTAGTTGGATTTGAGCAGGTTTTAGTTGGATTTGAGCAGGTTTTAGATGGATTTGAACAGGTTTTAGATGGTTTTGAGCAGGTTTTAGATGGATTTGAACAGGTTTTAGTTGGATTTGAACAGGTTTTAGATGGATTTGAACAGGTTTTAGTTGGATTTGAACAGGTTTTAGTTGGATTTGAACAGGTTTTAGATGGATTTGAACAGGTTTTAGTTGGATTTGAACAGGTTTTAGATGGATTTGAACAGGTTTTAGTTGGATTTGAACAGGTTTTAGTTGGATTTGAGCAGGTTTTAGATGGATTTGAACAGGTTTTAGTTGGATTTGAACAGGTTTTAGATGGATTTGAGCAGGTTTTAGTTGGATTTGAACGGGTTTTAGATGGATTTGAGCGGGTTTTAGTTGGATTTGAACAGGTTTTAGTTGGATTTGAGCAGGTTTTAGATGGTTTTGAGCAGGTTTTAGTTGGATTTGAACAGGTTTTAGTTGGATTTGAACAGGTTTTAGTTGGATTTGAACAGGTTTTAGATGGATTTGAACAGGTTTTAGATGGATTTGAACAGGTTTTAGATGGATTTGAACAGGTTTTAGATGGATTTGAACAGGTTTTAGATGGATTTGAACAGGTTTTAGATGGATTTGAACAGGTTTTAGATGATTTTGAGCAGGTTTTAGATGGATTTGAACAGGTTTTAGATGGATTTGAACAGGTTTTAGATGGATTTGAACAGGTTTTAGATGGATTTGAACAGGTTTTAGATGGATTTGAACAGGTTTTAGATGGATTTGAACAGGTTTTAGTTGGATTTGAACAGGTTTTAGATGGTTTTGAGCAGGTTTTAGTTGGATTTGAACAGGTTTTAGATGGATTTGAACAGGTTTTAGATGGATTTGAACAGGTTTTAGATGGATTTGAACAGGTTTTAGATGGATTTGAACAGGTTTTAGATGGATTTGAACAGGTTTTAGATGGTTTTGAACAGGTTTTAGATGGTTTTGAGCAGGTTTTAGATGGATTTGAACAGGTTTTAGTTGGATTTGAACAGGTTTTAGTTGGATTTGAACAGGTTTTAGTTGGATTTGAACAGGTTTTAGTTGGATTTGAACAGGTTTTAGTTGGATTTGAACAGGTTTTAGATGGATTTGAACAGGTTTTAGTTGGATTTGAACAGGTTTTAGATGGATTTGAACAGGTTTTAGTTGGATTTGAACAGGTTTTAGTTGGATTTGAACAGGTTTTAGATGGATTTGAACAGGTTTTAGTTGGATTTGAACAGGTTTTAGTTGGATTTGAACAGGTTTTAGTTGGATTTGAACAGGTTTTAGTTGGATTTGAACAGGTTTTAGTTGGATTTGAGCAGGTTTTAGATGGATTTGAACAGGTTTTAGATGGATTTGAACAGGTTTTAGATGGTTTTGAGCAGGTTTTAGATGGATTTGAACAGGTTTTAGTTGGATTTGAACAGGTTTTAGATGGATTTGAACAGGTTTTAGTTGGATTTGAACAGGTTTTAGTTGGATTTGAACAGGTTTTAGATGGATTTGAACAGGTTTTAGTTGGATTTGAACAGGTTTTAGATGGATTTGAACAGGTTTTAGTTGGATTTGAACAGGTTTTAGTTGGATTTGAGCAGGTTTTAGATGGATTTGAACAGGTTTTAGTTGGATTTGAACAGGTTTTAGATGGATTTGAGCAGGTTTTAGTTGGATTTGAGCAGGTTTTAGTTGGATTTGAACGGGTTTTAGATGGATTTGAGCAGGTTTTAGTTGGATTTGAACAGGTTTTAGTTGGATTTGAACAGGTTTCAGATGGATTTGAACAGGTTTTAGTTGGATTTGAGCAGGTTTTAGTTGGATTTGAGCGGGTTTTAGATGGATTTGAGCAGGTTTTAGTTGGATTTGAACAGGTTTTAGTTGGATTTGAACAGGTTTTAGATGGTTTTGAGCAGGTTTTAGTTGGATTTGAACAGGTTTTAGTTGGATTTGAACAGGTTTTAGTTGGATTTGAACAGGTTTTAGATGGATTTGAACAGGTTTTAGATGGATTTGAACAGGTTTTAGATGGATTTGAACAGGTTTTAGATGGTTTTGAGCAGGTTTTAGATGGATTTGAACAGGTTTTAGATGGATTTGAACAGGTTTTAGTTGGATTTGAACAGGTTTTAGTTGGATTTGAACAGGTTTTAGTTGGATTTGAACAGGTTTTAGTTGGATTTGAACAGGTTTTAGTTGGATTTGAGCAGGTTTTAGTTGGATTTGAACAGGTTTTAGATGGATTTGAACAGGTTTTAGATGGATTTGAACAGGTTTTAGATGGATTTGAACAGGTTTTAGTTGGATTTGAACAGGTTTTAGATGGTTTTGAGCAGGTTTTAGATGGATTTGAACAGGTTTTAGATGGATTTGAACAGGTTTTAGATGGATTTGAACAGGTTTTAGTTGGATTTGAACAGGTTTTAGTTGGATTTGAACAGGTTTTAGTTGGATTTGAACAGGTTTTAGTTGGATTTGAACAGGTTTTAGTTGGATTACCTGAGAACATCTTGCTGAAGTCTGCCGAGTCCATTGTCATGATAACATCAGCTTTACCTGTCGGCTCTCCTTCACCTCGCTGCCTGCTCCGGTCTTTAGGTCAAGAACCAGACCCCACTGTGCTCCCCTGCAACAAGACCGGGTTAGACCTGGCCCAGACCTGTTCCAGACCTGGCCCAGACCTGGCTTTACCTGTTAGGTCGAAGCGGTACAGGCCTTGAGTGGACTTGACCACGTCTTCATTAATGATGGATCTGATGACATTGAAGGTGCTTTCTATTGGTCCAGAGGATGTGGGCGTGGCCTGAGAGGAGGCAGGTCTAAAGGCAGGAGTCGCACCTGAAACAAAAACACACCTGAGGTTACACTGATGATGTAGTCTTTATTAGAGTCTTAATCCTGGTGGAAGTTGAGTATTTCTTTAGTTTTTACCGTGTTCCCCCATTTTTTGGGCGAGTGCCTCTGGAGCTTCATCCAAGAAAAAATCAGGCAGAAGAGGGTGACCTGTGACCAATCAGAAAAAAGACAGACCTTGCCTCGTATGAATGTGTAAGAATGTTGAGTGAATGTATGTGGTGATGGTCAGAGAGGCCGTAGGCGCAAAATGGCTGCCACGTCTCTGTCAGTCTGCCCCAGGGCATCTGTGGCTACAGTTGTAGCTTACCATCACCAGTGTGACTGTGTATGAATGAATAATGGACGGACTGTAAGCGCTTTGAGTCCCTTGGTCCCTCAAGCCATTATTATTATTATTATAGATCATGTGACCTGTTTAAAATGCTGGCGCGTTTTTTGGCTGTCGCTGATCGGCTCTTTAAACTTTTCTTAAGAAATATGTTTGTGGATACTGCATTTGTGGTCTATGAGTAGGCTATTTATTTGAATCTATCCTGTTGACCATCATCTGTTTGTGTGCATGAGTTACGACTAGCTTACCTGCTGTACGTACTCAACATTATTCAAGCCTACCTGCCGCTAAAACCCTCGACAACTATGTGGAATATCTCTTCGTGGCTTGTATTCCTCTGGTTCGTGCTGTCTTTAATCTACCATCCTTCAGCTGCACTGTTCCAGTTCACTACCACTGAGTTTAAGATTCATAATCCACCAAAGCCAGCACTGTCCCAGCAACCGGACATCCTATCGTGCCCGGCGGAGATGTACTCACCGGGGCTCACGTCGGAATTCCCAATATGACAACTCCAACCCTATCAAGTCTTTCTGGTCCACATCTCGCCGCCCACAGAAGAACACCGGTCATCGCGCTGATCTCAGTATTCACGCCTCCCTCTGGATCTGTTCCCTCCTCTCTCAAAACTGCTGCTGTCAATCCGATACTCAAAAAAACTTGTTCAGACCACACAAACCTTAATAACTTTAAGCCCTATCTCTAATCTTCCTTTCATCGCCAAAATTCTGGAAAAAACTGTTGCTGCTCAAATTCACACCCACTTATCTTCCAATAACCTTTATGAAAAATTACAATCTGGCTTCCGACCCCTCCACAGCACCTCTCACTGAAACTGCCCTCCTGAAGACCTTTTTTGACTCTGTGGTTGCCTCAGCCATATTCTATGGTGTAGTATTCTGGTGCAGCAGCATCTCTAGTGCAGAAAGGAAGAGACTGGACAAGCTGATCAGGAGGGCCAGCTCAGTACTGGGGATTCCTCTGGATACTGTGCAGGAGGTGGGTGCTGGAGAACGACTCTCACCCCCTGTATGAAACGGTTTCAGCTCTGAGCAGCTCCTTCAGTGACAGACTGTTACATCCGAAGTGTCTGAAGGAGCGATACAGACGCTCGTTTCTCCCTGCTGCTATTAGACTTTATAATCAGAGCTGCTCCCAGTGAACGAGTCATCATGATACTCACTGCAATAATATGTGCAATTTGTTGTTGTTGTTTTGTAGTTGTTTTTTTTAGTGCAATCACTATACTGTAATTACTTGATATACTTTTTTGTTTTTATATATGCTGTATATATAGGTATATATACATAGTATATATACATTTTATATATCATGCTGTATATTATGTATATTATTTATGTTTGTAACAATACTGTAAGAATTGCTGCTGGAACAGAGAAATTTCCCCATTGTGGGACGAACAAAGGATTATCTTATCTTAAAATAACTAATGACTTTCTCCTCTCTGCTGACTCCGGCTCACTCTCCATCCTCCTTCTGCTCGATCTAACTGCAGCCTTTGATACCATCTCACACTCCATCCTTTTGCACAGACTCTCCTCTGTCGGCGTCACAGATACAGCCCTCACTTGGTTCCACTCCTACCTCTCAGAACTCACTCAGTTCATCCAACTCAAATTCTTCACCTCCCATCCTGTCCCCGTCACCACAGGTGTACCTCATTGTACTAGGGCCCCTACTGTTCATCATCTACCTTCTCCCCCTTGGTAACATCTTCTGAAAACATAACATTGACTTCCACTGCTACGCTGATGACACCCAGCTCTACCTCTCAAACAAACCTCTCACCCTCCTCCCTAATCAACTGCCTCTGAAATTAAATCCTGGTTCAGCACAAACTTTCTCAAACTAAACAGTGATAAAACTGAACTGCTCTTAATAGGCATCAAAAACACCCTAAACAAAATCAATAACTTCTCCATTACTTTTGAAAACTCCACCATCACCCCCTCCCCTCAGGTAAAGAGTCTGGGTGTCATCCTCGACAGCACACTCTCCTACACTTCCCACATCAATAATGTCATCCGCTCTGCCTACTTTCACCTCCGCCCCTCCCTCACACCACACTCTACTGCCGTCCTTGTGCACAGCCTCATCACCTCCCGCCTGGATTACTGCAACTCCCTTCTGTTTGGTCTCCCATACATTTACATACATTTACATTTAGCAGACGCTTTTATCCAAAGCGACTTACATTCACCAGTGTTACCTTTTACAGTTGACGCTTTTCATTCAAAGCGACTTACATTAAGGTTCCATTCACCAGTGTTACAGCTGGAACACCACTGGAGGCAAGGTGGGTTAAGTGTCTTGCCCAAGGGCACAACGACAGTATGAACTGTGGGGAGAGTGGAATCGAACCCTCTACTTTCCGGTTGAAGGACGACTGCTCTACCCACTGAGCCACTGCCGCCCCCGTCTTTCTCAAAAAACCCTTCATAAACTTCAACTGGTCCAGAACTCAGCCGCCCGCATCATCCCCCCCCCCACCAATCACATCACGTCCTGCAATAGCTGCACTGGCTCCATATCACATCAACTAAAAAATACTGCTCCTCACATTTAAAGCCCCTTCACATCTCTGAGAGCTCCTCCACCCCTGCCCGCTCCCTCTGCTCCTCCTCCTCCTCTCTACGGCTCTCAGTCCCTCGTCTTGTCACCATCTGGAGTAGAGCCTTCAGTCGCTCTGCTCCCCAGCTTTGGAAATCTCTCCCCTCTGACCTCTGACCTCTGCGACACAGACACACTGCCACATTTCATTTTCAAACTCAAAACACGTGTTCAGCCTGGCCTCCTCACTCCCACCATAACTGTCCTGTCATCAATATAAGTGTTGTTTTTATTGTTGTTTTTATTTTGTGTTTTTAATTGTTGTTCTTGAGCATTTTAATTATGTGCTATTGTATTTTTATTGTTGTAAGGCGACCTTAAATAAAATGTATTATTATTATTACCTGTGATCAATCCCAATACAGGAACACAATAATATGCAAATCAGTTGTTGTGACTCTGAATGTCAGTTTTGTATGCATTTGGTATTTACCACTTTTGTTTAGCTTAGATTTGCTTTTTAGTACATTTACATCAATATAGTCTCAGTAAATCTTAGTATCAGCCCGTTACCCGGGTCGTTAGCCTTGTATCAGCCCGTTACCGGGTGAGCCTCGGTATCAGCCCGTTACCCGAGTCGTTAGCCTCAGTATTGGGTCGTTAGCCTCGGTATCAGCCCGTTACCCGGGTCGTTAGCCACGGTATCAGCCCGTTACCCGGGTCGTTAGCCTCAGTATCAGCCCGTTAGCCTCGGTATCAGCCCGTTACCCGGGTCGTTAGCCTCAGTATCAGCCCGTTAGCCTCGGTATCAGCCCGTTACCCGGGTCGTTAGCCTCAGTATCAGCCCGTTAGCCTCGGTATCAGCCCGTTACCCGGGTCGTTAGCCTCGGTATCAGCCCGTTACCCGAGTCGTTAGCCTCAGTATTGGGTCGTTAGCCTCGGTATCAGCCCGTTACCCGGGTCGTTAGCCTCGGTATCAGCCCGTTAGCCTCGGTATCAGCCCGTTACCCGGGTCGTTAGCCTCGGTATCAGCCCGTTACCCGGGTCGTTAGCCTCGGTATCAGCCCATTAGCCTCGGTATCAGCCCATTAGCCTCGGTATCAGCCCATTACCCGGGTCGTTAGCCTCGGTATCAGCCCGTTAGCCTCAGTATCAGCCCGTTACCCGGGTCGTTAGCCTCAGTATCAGCCCGTTACCCGGGTCGTTAGCCTCGGTATCAGCCCATTAGCCTCGGTATCAGCCCGTTAGCCTCAGTATCAGCCCGTTACCCGGGTCGTTAGCCTCGGTATCAGCCCATTAGCCTCGGTATCAGCCCGTTAGCCTCGGTATCAGCCCATTACCCGGGTCGTTAGCCTCGGTATCAGCCCGTTAGCCTCAGTATCAGCCCGTTACCCGGTCGTTAGCCTCAGTATCAGCCCGTTACCGGGTCGTTAGCCTCGGTATCAGCCCATTAGCCTCGGTATCAGCCCCTTAGCCTCAGTATCAGCCCGTTACCCGGGTCGTTAGCCTCGGTATCAGCCCGTTACCCGGGTCGTTAGCCTCAGTATCAGCCCGTTACCCGGGTCGTTAGCCTCAGTATCAGCCATTACCCGGTTGTTACCTGGTTGAACAGCGTGTTGTCAAAGTCTTTGACCCCTTCATGTCGCAGCAGGTCCTCGTCGATCAAGAAGTGTCCAGTGAAGTCGGTTGGTTTGGAGAGAACGGCGTATGCAGCGTCAGCCATGATGTCCACTTTACGGCACTGTTTACCCACACCCTCTCCACCGAGCATGTCCATCGCCGCTGTCTGGATTGCTGCAGACCCGAAAAAGGGTTTAGAGGGATCTGAACAGTTTTCAGTTGGATCTCAACAGGTTTCAGTTGGCTCTCACTGACCTGTGCGTGGCCACAGAGCGTTGACAGAGATCTGACCTCTAAACTCCTCAGCCATCCCCAGGACACACATGGACATGCCATACTTGGCCATGGTGTAGGCTACAGAGGAACAGGACAGGTTTTAGAGGGATGTGAACAGGTTACAGATGGATTTACACAATTTTTATATACTTTATTTTTCAATTATGATACTTTATTCATCAATTCAAACACATTAAATTATGACATTAACTAATTAAATTCTACAGAACTAAACCTTTTACATTACAGTCACATAACTGTCACTGCACTCTTCACTGAACTGTATAAACTACATTACTTTGTTTGTGAGAGGTGCAGGCCACCTCAAAAAGAAAGAACATTCCTTTGAGAAAAGCAATGTCCAAAGGCCAGATGGTTTGAGAGAGGTGTGAAGGAAGCCATTTTGTTCAAAAGGAAAGCCCTCTCTGAACAGAGGAGGTGGCTTCAGATTCATGTTGCCTAGTATTTATGACAGTGTTCAGAAACCTAAACCAGAACAGTTTCACTCCAGAAGGACATCTGAATGGAGCAGTGTCACTAACGGCTGAGACTTAACGACTCTCACATCAGGAGTCACACTTCCCTTTTAGAGCCAACGACTATGAGACCAGAACAGCCTGGTCCATTAGGTTTAGTTTCAGGGGAAACTACTCCCTTTAAAGATAAAGCTCAGCTCTCTTACAGTTGATCTCAGAATTAATAAAGTCTCTTGGAATTAGAGACGAAATTTCTTCACCTTGAAAACTGAGTCCAGACGCTTTTACTTCAACCTTTTTTTCAAGATGTCCTGGATGACTGAGAACCTTCACAGACTTCTCCCAAAAATAAGGAACCAGTGGTTTTATGACTGTTTCAGTCTCTTTCAGATATCTCATGAGAAACCTTTCTTCCATGTCATCTGAACATTCTCCTTTGATTTAACTAAATTTCATAAAGTTTACTCATACGTAAACATTTTTTATTACAATCTTTTGTAATGTGTAGGTTATTTAATTTTCATTCTTTCCCACGTTACTTTTTAAGTAACTTCTGACTTGTAAAAATTACCCAAGATGGGATCTTTGGTATATTGTATTGTTTAGAGAGATTTTCAAAAGATTACAGTTCATTATCCTTAAACATTTGGTGGAATCTTATCAGTTCCTTTTCTGCTTACTATTAAAGTTGCACTACCTGATTTTCTGTTCCTGTCTCAGACCCCCCTCTCCCCCAAAAGCAGCCTAAGGACCTTCTGCTTCTCTTTAATAAAAAAATAAAACCGGACCAATTTTTCCTCCACAAAATACTAAGTTTAGCGTCTAGCATTAGCTTAGCGTGCTGCTTGAGTGTCAGGACGACAATTATCTCCGCCACTTAAACAGTACAATTAAAATAACAGTATTTATCAGTGTTTTACATTGCCTCCTTTTTCTCTCTTAATATTTGTCTTTTTTGAGCTGTGTTAAGACATTTTCAGTGCTACTAATACAAATACATTTTATTGGCAGCTATTACGCTTCCTAGAACGTCCAATCACAAGCCAGTCTAAACCAATAGGAACATGCGGGTTGCTCGCATGTGATTGGCCAAATTCTTCCGTCCCTAAGTAACTTATTCAATCTCCAATTTTTCACTAATTATTGCTTTTACAATAAACTACTTGGGGTTTATACCATTTTCCCCAACTAGAAAAGAATTAGGTACAGAATGTTTAAATATATGATCTTCTATGTTCTATCCATTTATTTCCACCTTGGCTTATTAATATCTAATTAATCATTAGATTTGGGCCGCTTTAAAACAAATTTAAAAATCTGGTAATGCTAATCCTTCCCCTGATTTGGGCACAAGTTTTTCAATTTACCACACATTTTTTTCTCATCCTAGATTAATCTTCTGAGTAACCTGTCCCACTCTTTAAAGCACCTGAGTGGTAGGTAAAGTCTTCAGTAGGTTCACAATCTTCCACCCATTACATTTAGTCATTTAGCAGATGCTTTTATCCAAAGCGACTTACATTAAGGTTCCATTCACCAGTGTTACAGCTGAACACCACTGGAGACAAGGTGGGTTAAGTGTCTTGCCCAAGGGCACAACGACAGTATGAACTGTGGGGAGAGCGGGAATCGAACCACCTACCTTCTGGTTGAAGGACGACTGCTCTACCCACTGAGCCACTATTAAAGTCTGTTTTAACCCGGTTTATTCATTTAGTACAATTCATTTTGAATAATTTGTCCAATCTTTTTGGTATCCAGACACCCAAGTACTTTTAATGTTTAAATTCCGTACACGTCTCTCCAACCATCGTAGCTTCTGTTTTATGTGTTTAACTGTAACGTTTATCCATTAAACTTTCAAGAGAGTTTTCTACATTTGTTATTGTCACCATAACATCAGCCGCATACACAGTATATATATATATATAGTTTTGTATTCATGCATGCGCCAAAAAATAGACCGCTGTTATCTTTCTGTTTTGTCTAATGCTCTCTGCTAAAGGTTCCATACACAAAACAGAAACCAACAGTACAAGAATTTTATGGAACCCAAAATGCATTGCATGTATCAAAAATAAATTCCCATGAGAGCTGCTCAAAGGCTTTTTCAGCAGGTCTTTTGCTCTCTGCCAGTCTATTAGATTTAAAGTCCTTCGCACCTCATCAGCCAAACGTCTCCCATGTTCCCTTTACTAAATGTTACCGATAATCTGTAGCTACTATTGCAGTAAATCATTTCTGGTCCACATTCAATAAGGACAGTGCATTTTGTAAGGTCTTTCCTTTCTTTTGGGAGTACATTCATTATGAATTATTCCAAGTGGGATGCCAGACAGCATTAGCCAAATTCAATAATTTGCAAAAAATTGGTGCTAGCAATTCCTTGAAGGTTTTGTAACATTCATTTATATATCCATTTCTATCTGGACTTTTATTTTTTATTAATGGACTTTTAATGAATGCAGAACTGTTCCAAAACCCCTTCCTGTTTTTTTGTTCATAAAGAGAAAACTATTTTTCCATTACTTGCTAATTTTCTGTCTCTTTGTGCTGTTTTTGTAATTTAAACTGGTTTTAGTTGAACAGGTTTTAGTTGAATCTGAACAGGTTTTAGTTGAATCTGAACAGGTTTTAGTTGAATCTGAACAGGTGTAGCAACCCCGGGACCAGGACTGAGTTCAATCTATGGACTAGAGTGAACCCAGTGAGTGACCCTCACTAAATGTCACGGACTGACAATTTATGCTTTAAACCCCTTTCCACAGACTCTCAGAAAGTGTTTGCTTTACTGAAGAAGACCCGGTTTAACACACCTCTGCTGATTCGTAGCAGATGGCCAGTTGTTTTCCTAAGGACGGAAACCCCGGAGTAACCCTAATTAACAACTTTGTTTTGTTCCATTCCGAAGCAGATCAAGGTATTATCTCCGACAAAACCAGACTTTCTGACTCTCACCCAGACAGACGTAATCATTAGGCCCGAGCCGGTGATGACCGGGAGGGCCTATTGTTTTTGCTCGGATTTTTTTATTTTTTTTTATTATGACCAAATGATCCTAAATTTGACCCAGTGAACATGCACGAAAAGTCATTTTTATTGGTCCCAGACTTCAAGCTCGGCGAAAATGTTATGTTTTTGAAGTCGCCGAAAACAAAATACGAAAAATGACTCAGTGGCGACCCCTACAAAATCAAAATACATTGGGCCTATGGAAAGTGAAAGTAACTTTTTTGGTACATCCATAGGAAACCTCAGGGCAAACTGAAAAGTCAATGACAGCCACACCCTAAACTTAACAGGAAGTCCGCCATGTGGGGTGAAACGCGCGGCCACTAAAATCGCACCCCTTGACACGTGTGCCAACCAAAGTTGTGACTTTGTTGTTGATATCTTATCGGGTATGGGTGTGGCAAGCCTGTAACGAGGTGGCCATTTTTGTGAAAATAAAATGTATCTTAACTCTCAAACGCCTTCTCGGATCGAGTCGGACCCAAAAAGGCGTTTGTGCACATTCATGACCTGTACACAAAGATATGTAAATAAAAGGGTTATCTTTAGAAATGGCCCTCCAGCGCCCCCTACAAACTTATAATGGACCCAAGAATTTAGTTTGTCATAGAGACATGAAATTTGGTACACACATCTCTTATGTCATGAGCATAAAAGCCAATGACAACCACCCCTATCTATAAATGTGTTGCCATAGCAACGTACCAAAAATGTGAAAAAAGTCAATGGGAAGTGAAAATTTTAGTTTGTTGTAGGCAAATGAAACTTGGTACACACATCCAGCATGGGCTTATGAACAAAAAAGCCAATGGGGACCACACCCTATCACTCACGGGAAGGCGGCCATTTTGAATTGAAAATGTGAACCGACTTAAAATACACCTCTTTTTTAAAAGTACACAGAAAATAGCTGCTTCATTCCACAGACACCAAACTTGGGCAAAATGAGCTAAACACATGTACGTAAAATAGACAAGTGTTTTTCTAGACTTTTTGCTCGAGTTATATTTTTTTATTATAATTGGTATATATTTTTATTATAATTTTTCTGCAAAATGATTTTCAATTTGACCCAGTAAACCAACAACTAAAAGTCATTTTTATTGGTCCCAGACTTCAAGCCCAGGAAAAATTTATGTATTTGAAGTCCCGAAAAGAAATATGAAAAATGACTCAGTGGCGACCCCTAGAAAAGTCAAAATAATTGGTTCTATGGAAAATGAAAGTAAATTTTTCCAATGTAGAAATACAAAACTTGGTACATCCATAGGACACCTCAGGGCAAACAGAAAAGTTTATTACAGCCATACCTTAAACTCAACAGAAAATCTACTATGTTGGGTGGAATACATGACCACCTAAATCGTACACTTTGTGCTAAAGGGTTTTCATCTAAACAGCTCCAAATTTGCTTTAAAGCACGACATGCAATCCTCCGAATATATGTGTCCCCGCGGTCTCAAGGGAGGCGAGGGCCTTTATCGCCGCTTGCGGCTTTAATTTGTTTTTATTTCTTTAATAAATGGAGCCAGCCTCCAAAAAGAATCTATGACTCATGGCTTGTTTCTCATTAATACAACACTGGTCCAATCATAAATAACTGTTTTCTTACTGTACTATTGTAGATGTGTGCCAAAAAAGTTATCAATTTGTTTTTTGATACATTTGTGGCTGTGGTCGTAATGAGTCTGTGAAGAGGCAGCCATGGTAATGGTGAAAAAATTGGCAAAATAAATGGAAAAAATGTGAAACACCGCGTTCGGTATTCGGCCTTCGGCCAAGCATTTCATCATTATTCGGCTTCGGCTTCGGCCAAGAATTTCATTTCGGTGCATCCCTGCATGTGTCCCCGCGGTCTCAAGGGAGGCGAGGGCTTTTATCGCCGCTTGCGGCTTTAATTTGAATTACGATTTGTGTATTGACACTCTCACAGACGTGAGGAAAATGCTTTGAAGTGTAAAAGACTTGAGACTTCTGTGATGGCAACATACTGCCATCTAGTGACAGTATGGATGAACGACGCCAAGTTTTTCATTAAACAAACGACTGGGGCTTGTATTAAAAGTGTGTATTAAAGTATATTGTGTTAAATGTGTTGATCTTCGTAATGCTCTTTACAGGATCCAGAGTCATAACGAAAAATTGACTCCTTGTCATCACTCTTACAGCTTACAGTTAATACTAATGTTGAATGGCGTTATGTGTGTCAGCATGCGTAAATGTGCATTTTATCTGTATAAACCTGCAGTATCGATGTTTTTGTATGCTTATGAGTTGTGGAAAACTAAAATTCAATGTTACTTTGTAATAGAAAAAGGAACATTTGAATCAAAATTAGTTACAATCACCACCTTTCCCCAAACCAAGCGTTTTAATACAGGCGCTTTGGGGATACACGTACAACGTAACTCCCCTTTGATGCGTGTCTGAAAACCGCCTCTTTTCATCAGCACAAAACCCTTGTGCGCGGAAATTTTCTCTTCTGCTCTTGCCCTTTTCTTTGTCCCCAGCAACCTTGTGGACTCTCCCCATCATCTTAACTTACTTAGTAACTTTCAAGTTTCTGAGCCACGTGGCATACGCTCGATGCCAAACGTGATTTTTCCTTTTTAAAGCCTCCGCACATTGATTATTTTTGTAAAACACTCTTTTGACGTCATCTCCAGGAGATGGAAGGCAATTTGTAGTTTTGTACTACGACGGATACTGGACTGAACCCGCAAAGCCGTTTTAAGCCGGAGAAAACAACTCCTGAGACCGGTTTTTCAGTGATCAATTTTTGTGTTAAAAGACTCTTGCCTCAACCACTGGGTAGAGGCCTGCCTTACACTCAAAAGACAGTAACAGAACGCCTTCTCTACCCTACTACGGAGCTCCACGGCTCCTTTGGGATCAGCGTACACTTGCCGCCATCTTGTTGCCTGGTAACGACCCGCTGGAGGAACCGCGTCGAAAGTTCTGAAGCCCCACTTCGGACCCCTTTTGGCCGGACCGCTGGTTCTCCGGACGACTAGAGTAGGTGAGCACGTGACACTGATGTTTGGCGTTATAAAACTGTACACTGTCTTAAGTAAAGGTCCATTCAGAACGATTATATCCATAAATTCACCTATCTCCTTCCCTAAGCCCCTTCTTAATAGTCCGGTAATTAAACTCCCCAGCCGAGTTTTAATCAGTCAAAACATTCCTTGTCCTCCACAAAGTTCTAATCAGTAAAAGTTATTGTTCATTGTTCTGTGTTAATCATTATTCCCATTATGTGTTAATGACTGTCCCTTTGTGTTCTGTTCCCATCATGATAATCCATATGTTAACTTTGTGTAATCTTTAATAAACTCCATAAAACGTTAAAGATTCTGATTTGATGTTTCCGCGTTTATATAAGGCGTATTCGAAAACAGAATTCTATTCCTTCAGATTAATTGAGACTTAGTAAAGATAATCAGTTTCCTAGAACTCTAATTCTGGCTGGTGCCCTCAACGAGACAATAATTTTGATAATAAAATATTAATTGATAATTTACATAAATTAATACCTCTATTACCTTATACACACTACACAGGTTTTAGTTGAATCTAAACAGGTTTTAGTTGAATCTAAACAGGTTTTAGTTGAATCGAACAGGTTTTAGTTGAACCGAACAGGTTTTAGTTTAATTTAATTTGGACAAAGGCCTGACTCCTACAAAGTTAAATTATATTACAGATTTAATATGAACCGTCACTAAAATCAGACCAAAGATTTGTTGACAGATTTAAGGTCACCTGTGTGGTTCTTGAACCAGACGGGGTTCAGGTTCAGGGGAGGAGACAGGTTCAGGATGTGAGGCCGACGGCTCTTCAGCAGGTGAGGATCACCAACTTTGACCTGAAACACACAGGGACTGAATTCAAAGGGTGATACAAGGCTGGTCTGAGAGGTCCAGGGTCACACCTGCTCCAGACTCAGAGAGGTCCAGGGTCACACCTGCTCCAGACTCAGAGAGGTCCAGGGTCACACCTGCTCCAGAGTCTGAGAGGTCCAGGGTCACACCTGCTCCAGACTCCGAGAGGTCCAGGGTCACACCTGCTCCAGAGTCTGAGAGGTCCAGGGTCACACCTGCTCCAGAGTCTGAGAGGTCCAGGGTCACACCTGCTCCAGAGTCTGAGAGGTCCAGGGTCACACCTGCTCCAGAGTCTGAGAGGTCCAGGGTCACACCTGCTCCAGAGTCTGAGAGGTCCAGGGTCACACCTGCTCCAGAGTCTGAGAGGTCCAGGGTCACACCTGCTCCAGACTCCGAGAGGTCCAGGGTCACACCTGCTCCAGAGTCTGAGAGGTCCAGGGTCACACCTGCTCCAGAGTCTGAGAGGTCCAGGGTCACACCTGCTCCAGAGTCTGAGAGGTCCAGGGTCAGCTCCAGAGTCTGAGAGGTCCAGGGTCACACCTGCTCCAGACTCCGAGAGGTCCAGGGTCACACCTGCTCCAGAGTCTGAGAGGTCCAGGGTCACACCTGCTCCAGAGTCTGAGAGGTCCAGGGTCACACCTGCTCCAGAGTCTGAGAGGTCCAGGGTCACACCTGCTCCAGAGTCTGAGAGGTCCAGGGTCACACCTGCTCCAGAGTCTGAGAGGTCCAGGGTCACACCTGCTCCAGAGTCTGAGAGGTCCAGGGTCACACCTGCTCCAGAGTCTGAGAGGTCCAGGGTCACACCTGCTCCAGACTCCGAGAGGTCCAGGGTCACACCTGCTCCAGACTCGGAGAGGTCCAGGGTCACACCTGCTCCAGAGTCCGAGAGGTCCAGGGTCACACCTGCTCCAGACTCGGAGAGGTCCAGGGTCACACCTGCTCCAGACTCGGAGAGGTCCAGGGTCACACCTGCTCCAGACTCCGAGAGGTCCAGGGTCACACCTGCTCCAGAGTCTGAGAGGTCCAGGGTCACACCTGCTCCAGACTCGGAGAGGTCCAGGGTCACACCTGCTCCAGAGTCTGAGAGGTCCAGGGTCACACCTGCTCCAGACTCGGAGAGGTCCAGGGTCACACCTGCTCCAGACAGGATGATTAATTCTGCAGTGACAGTTGAGCACCAAACAGTTAAAATCGAAGATTAAAGGGTGTTACTGCAGAAGACAGACCCACAGCTGGGTTTTCAAAAGGTCTGGGTCAAATCTCATCAGAATTAAACTGGAACAAAAGCCTTTTAAACAAAACTTTAAGTTCCAGCTGGTCTAGGACAGGTTTTAGCGGGGTTACGTAAGCGAGGTAGGCGGTCCCAGCCGGTCTAGGACAGGCTTTAGCAGGGTTACGTACGTGAGGTAGGTGCCGCGGAGGTTGATGCCCAGCATCAGGTCGACCTTCTTTAGGGGCGTGTCCAAAGTCCCGGTTAAACTGATGGCACTGGCGTTGTTCACCAGGATGTCGATCCCTGCCAATCACAGACAAGCACAGTCATGGCGTTACTGTTACCGGGCAGAGTCAGGCAGAACAGTGGCGCCTCAGAACATACTCTATAATTAAAACACAACTGAGGACACAAACCAAAGCCAAAAACATAACAGAGGAAATGAAAGCGTTACCCAGACCCACCCCCGAACGTGTCGACGGCCTTCTTCACAGCGTCTCCAACCTGCTGCTCGTCTCTGATGTCCACCACACACGGCAGAGCTCTGCCTCCGGCCGCCTCCACTGGAACCACACAGAGATTAAATCCTTTAATCAGTCAGAAGTGGTATAAATGTCTCTTACCTTCCCCTACAGCGGTGTATGATAATATGAATGATAACACAAAAACTTTTTTCACTCATAGTTAGTGTTTGGGTGAAGCATTTATTGTCAAACAACTGTGTTTCCTCTTTTTAAATCATAATGACAACAGAATCTCCCCAAATGACACTGATCTAAAGTTTACATACCCTGGTGATGTTGGTCTGAGAACAAGCACAAGTGACACAAACAGGTTTGAATGGCTCCTAAAGGTAACCATCCTCACCTGTGACCTGTAATCAGTGTGTGTATATGAGAGGTCAGTGAGTTTCTGGACTCCTGACTAGGGATGGGCGATATCCTATCGTTATCGATATACCGGTAAAAATCCTCCCTGCGATAAGAATTTGTCTTCCCGCGATAATAACGATAAATCCTATTAGTAATGGGCGATATGAACGATATGCGATATAAATGATAAAAAATTGGCATACGATAGAGATTTTAATTCTATTGCACTACCGCGATAATACATGTTGATGACGCAATTTCCCCGCAAAATTTACAGCCACGAGCTGCAGCTTGAAACATGGCTGAAAGCGAAGCGGAGGAGCTGGTGAAAAGACGCAACATCCATTATTTGGGCGTAATTCGGATTTAAGCCGTCTGGCGTGCAGCAGCAAATTATACTCTGTAGAGTGTGTGGGGCAACAGTTCGGCTAAGAGAGGTAACACGACTAATCTGTTGTACTACCTCAAAGCGAAACATGTTAATGAATACCAGCTTTGCCAGCTCCGTGAAGTCTTCACCGAGCTGGCAAGCTGGTATTCAGTAACATGTTTCGTTTTGAGGTAGTACAACAGATTAGTCGTGTTACCTCTCCGTGAAGACTTCACGGAGCTAGCATAGCCAGGCAATGCAGCCAAAGAGCGAGCGCGGAGCGGCGCGGGAGCGGCGAGAGAGAGAGAGCGAGCGCGCGAGAGAGAGATTATAGATTAAGTTAACATATAAAATCTTACACGTTTGTCAACAGAAAAAAGTGTGAAAGATCCCCGAATTGACCGTGCTGTTGCTTTATGCAAGAAGATTGTGAGTTCCTTTTCAGGAATACAGGAATAACATTAAAAAATACATTTAGCAGTTTGGCTTTCCTTAGGATCTATGTAACCTGTTCTGAAATTATTCTATTATAATTTATATATCGCAATATATATCGTTATCGCAAGAGGCTGCAATGTATATCGCAATATGGATTTTTGGCCATATCGCCCATCCCTAAATCCTATTTGATGACGTATTTCTGTGTGCGTCGGTCTGCGACCCATTCGCAGCTCACGTGTAACAAGTCAGAGCAAAAACAAGAATGGCGGAAGGCGGGCGTGAAGCTGAGGAGGAGTTAACCGCTAAACGAGGCACTGCCTCAACAATTCGGAACTGGTTTGGTTATAGAAAATCAGATGTGGAGCAAACAACCGTAATATGCAAACTTTGCATATTATTGGCTACAAAGGGTGGAAACACGGTGAAGTTTTATGCCTTAACTGCAGATATGTGGAGTAGCAGAGCGACCGAGCCGTACATTAGCCTCACGGCGCATTACATAAACGACTGGAGTTTGAACAGCTGCTGCTTCCAGACAAGTTTTTTCCTAGATGACCACACTAAAGAAAACATTGTGAGTGGTTTAAAGCAGTTTCTTCAAGATTGGGATTTAGATGAGGAGAAACAGGTGTGCCTGACAACGGACAGTGGCGCTAATATAGTAAAAGCAGCCACTCTAAACGTGGACAAGACTGTCTTGCTTTGGCCATCGTCTACACATTGCTAAGCATACTCTTTCTCTCAGTGTCAATGTATTTTTTGTATGTATATTGAGCATTGTAGCATAAGTTTCATTAGAGGTAATGATAAAAATTTATAAAATTATAAAATTGCACTACACTTAAGTCAGTGATAATGTTTTTTTCACGTTCTGTATATCATTTTTGAATTACTGGAAATAAAAGCATTATAATAGTAACTTAAAATAATTATTAAATTGTGATCATGTTAAATACAAAATTGTTGTATTAAAATGTGTGGTTAGCTACATTTTTTCTTATATATAATTTTAACATTATAACATTTTAACTGAACTTTCATTCATTTTGTTGTTGTTTTGCAGAGCGGAGGATGAGGGATCCCAGGATTGACAGAGCTGTGGGGTTTGTAAGAAGGTCATCTGTGCATTCTCACACAGCTGGAAAAAGCAGCACTCAAAGATGCTCAGGTAGAACTTGGCCTTCCTCCACACAAACTTGTGACTAAATCACCAACACGATGGGGATCAAGGCAGAAGATGATACAGCGCCTGCTTGAGCAAGAGAAGGCCATCACGCATGTCCTGGCTGCTGACAGGTCAACCAGGCATCTGGTACTTACATGGCAGGATATTGATATCCTGGACTCTGTCAGTAAGGCACTTGGGCCTCTTCTTGATTTCACAGACGCCCTCTCCTCTGAAAACTATGTCACAGTGTCGTGCTTGAAGCCTACTCTTCACCTGTTCAACAATGAGCTGCTGCAGAGGAAAGATGAAGACACTGATCTCACCATGACTATTAAAAGTTCAATACTGGACTATATGAACACCAAATACAGTGACCCAGAGGTTCAGAAACTAATCAACATGGCAACGCGTTTCTTGATCCACGCTTCGCACGCAGTATTTGAGTCAAGAAGAGATCCTGGTCATCAGAGCTAGAGTGGTCAGAGAGGTAGTGTGACGGTTATTATATAACCGTGTGATTGGCGATTATAGTTGAACACCGTCATTAGAACTCTATAACCGCCAAAACCATGTCATTAAAATATTTTTTATATTTACCACTTCATTAAATTTTGCTTTGTAGAAAACCTTTCTTAAAAACGAATTCTGTTTTGTACAAATGTTATCTTAATTTTAATAAATGTTTCATTAACCAATTGCATGTATTTTAATAAATAAAAGCAAATATAGCAGACAATGATAACCGTGACATGGAAGCGCCAGCGCGCTGCGTTCACTTGCACTGCACTGTGAACTAGAGCGCATCTCATCGTAAATGAAACTCAGCGTAGGCCTATGCCTCATACATTAGCACAAATACAGTGCCAGCCACTCAGGAGCTTTTGGCAAAGTCATCTTTCCTTGACCCACGATACAGAGGCAATGGGGATGGATTGGGGAGACAAAAGATTCACTTGGAAATTGTATCAGCTGACGAGGGAAAGCGGGGCGGAGTTAGTGGTGCTTGGCTGCTGCTTCTGCTGGAGATGAGGAGAGGTCTGTGCACAATCTTGGAGATCTCCTTAATAAACGGAGGTCTGAAATCTCTGCCCCTTTACCGATCAGAGCGCGCTGACACGGAGTTAACCCGCTATCTCCAAGAACAACCAATTGACTCTACGGCAGATCCACTAGCATGGTGGCGAGACAATGAAACACGCCAATCCGCTCTTAGCAAAATTGGCACGTAAATACATGTGTATTTGTGCTACAAGCACAGCATCAGAGCGAGTTTTTAGCACTGCGGGGAACATGTTGGTGATCCTGTCACGGAACTTGGTTTTGTTTACTGTGTGTGATTTATTTAAAACAAAGCACGTTCATTGCAAAGTTTTTTTTTTCCGCACGTCATTTTCCGTCATGAAAATTTTTCCGCCATTTTGAATTTTCTAAAAAACGTACTTTTGCGAACTCGTCCTAGGCCGTAGCCCCAATTTTCATGAAAATTGAACCAGATCATTTTCAGACTATGCTGACAAAACAATATTAAATGGTAAATGGCATGCATTTATATAGCGCTTTTTTGCACCCTTCTTGGACACTCAAAGCGCTTTACATCGTGCTTCCACTCACCCCATTCACACACATTCACACCTGGGGTAGACAGAGGGGGGGGCTGCCACACAAACGGCGCTCAACCTTCTCCGACCACCACCAAACACACCTCTACAGTCACACACATTCATACACCAGTGCTACGGACACTGGAGGCAAGGTGGGTTAAGTGTCTTGCCCAAGGACACAACGACAGTATGAACAGGGCAGAGTGGGAATCGACCGCCAACCTTCCGGTTATAGGACGACTGCTCTACCACTGAACCACTCCGTCCCAGTGGCATACCTGCCAACCTTGAAGAAATTTTATGAGTAGCAAGGCCATCTCTCACGATAGCGGTCTAAAAGTCGTTTTTCTAACCTTTTTTGAGGCGGTTCAGTCATGGCATGAAAGCCTAGGTAGCCTACGTTATCTTGCTCTGGCTTGCTTGAGAGGCACCGTGGCTGAATTTAATGGAGCACGAAGCTCGTGGATAGGAGGGGCAGGTGGTCGGCGGGTTAACATGCAGCGCTCTGATTGGCCGAACGCTTTTCACTGCACTTACTTTGACTTCCTTATGACTTACACACTGTGGATCAGCGGCAGAATCAGCGTAAAAATAGATTGCATAGAAAACGAAATCGGTGAAATGCGAGAAGCAACAAAATGCGTACCTAGAGAGCAGCAAATCGTACAAGCGTACGTATGAGTCAAAATGCGTGCCGAGTACGAAAAATGCATACATGTTGGCAGGTATGCAGTGGTGAATCATTAGAATCACGATGATTAGTCAAACTGTTTTTGAATTACACGCAAATGAAATCGACTTAATGCCCACAAAAATGAAAGTCAGGCTATATCTCTGCAATGCTTTGACATATTGACACCAAACTTTACTTGTGTCATTGTCACCTCACTCTGACCACACCACATCAATTTCGACCTATTGGTGAAAAGTGATAAACCATTAAATCAGCTAATAAGTTACTGTATTAATGATTGTCTAAAATCATCTTTAAATGCCTTTAATTGCTCTTTGTTGCACTTGGTCTAACACTCACAGCCATGTTGGCATGTCTTTGCGCTTGGCCCCGTTAATTGCTGCTCGCAGCTATATTTTAATTTAATTTTGTTGTTTTGCAGAATTTGGCACTATTTACACTATGTAACCTAACTGAAGGGAGGGATTGTTACTTTGTTTCAATGTTTTGCACTACCTTTAGCTTTTGTTCCATGAGACAAGAGTGTGTGATTTTAAAGTAACCGTTTGTTACTTTAAAGGGTTTCATTTGCACTCTTGTGTAATTTTGTAACGAATAAGCATGGTTGGGATTGTTACTTTTGCTGTTTGCACAATTAGAGTGAATAAATACAGAATCTGTTTACATTTCAAACTTGTAATTGATTTCTTTTATGTAATTGATATATTCCAGTAGTCTATTTGATGATACATTTGACTTTTAGATCAATGTTTGTGAGGCTCTCAAGACTGCATGCAGCTATCAATTATAGCCAAAAACAGTGAGTGGTACTATATTTATATCGTTATCTATATCGTTATCATGATAAATACCCGAAAATATCGCCCATCCCTACTCTGACAGACCCTTCCATCTTTCATCCATCTGTCTGGGTCATGGGAAAAAAAAAGAACTGTCAAAAGGATCTGCGGCGAAAGGTAATTGAACTGTATAAAACAAGAAAGGGATATAAAAAGATATCCAAGGAATTGAGAATGCCAATCAGCAGTGTTCAAACTCTAATTAAGTGGAGAATGGAAAGGTCAGGTAGACCAACAAAGATTTCAGCCACAACTGCAGGAAAAATGTTCAGGATGGAAAGAAAAACCCACAAATAACTTCAGCTGAAATACAGGACTCTCTGAAAAAGTGGCGTGGCTGTTTCAAGATGCACAATAAGGAGGCACTTGAAGAAAAATGGGCTGCATGGTCTAGTCGCCAGAAGAAAGCCATTACTGCACAAATGCCACAAAGCAACCCACTTATAATACGTCTAACAGCACAAGCCTCAAAACTTCTGGAACAAATTCATTTGGAGAGATGAGACTTTTTGGCCACAACCATAAACGTTACATTTGGAGTCAACAAGGCCTATGATGAAAGGTACACAGTCCTTCTGTGAAACATGGAGGTGGAGCTGATGTGTTGTGGATGTGTGAGCTACAAAGGCTCAGGAAATGATGAATGCAGCATGTTTAAAATACTGGCTGGACATTTGCACTCATCAGCCCAGAAGCTGCTCATGGGACGTACTTGGACGTTCCAACATGACAACGATCCAAAGCACAAGTCGACCTGTCATTGGTTACAGCAGCAGAAAGAGAAGGTTCTGAACTGACCTCAGTCTCATTGAGTCACTCTGGAGAGATCTCAAACGTGCAGTTCATGCAACACAGACCAAGAATTTACAGGAACTGGAGTTTTTTTGACAAAAAGAAGCTTTACATCTGAGAAAATAAAGAGCCTCATCCACAACGACCACAAAGACTAAAACTGTCCTTGATGTTAAAGGTGCAACACAGTATTAAGAACTGGGGCTAAACCTTTGATCAGTTATGTGGGTAGTTTCTGTTTTCATTTTGATTTAAACAGTAGTTTGACAATAAATGGCTGCAATCAAGCACTAACTTTTAGAAGAAAGGTTTTTTTTTTCGCGTCTCTCACCTCCGTCCACAGCAGCGTACCTGTCTCTCACCTCCGTCCACAGCAGCGTACCTGTCTCTCACCTCCGTCCACAGCAGCGTACGTGTCTCTCACCTCCGTCCACAGCAGCGTCATGTCTCTCACCTCCGTCCACAGCAGCGTCGTGTCTCTCACCTCCGTCCACAGCAGCGTACTGTCTCTCACCTCCGTCCACAGCAGCGTACCGTCTCTCACCTCCGTCCACAGCAGCGTACCGTCTCTCACCTCCGTCCACAGCAGCATGTCTCTCACCTCCGTCCACAGCAGCGTCATGTCTCTCACCTCCGTCCACAGCAGCGTACCCGTCTCTCACCTCCGTCCACAGCAGCGTCTCACCTCCGTCCACAGCAGCGTACCGTCTCACCTCCGTCCACAGCAGCGTACGCGTCTCTCACCTCCGTCCACAGCAGCGTACATGTCTCTCACCTCCGTCCACAGCAGCGTACGCGTCTCTCACCTCCGTCCACAGCAGCGTACCGTCTCTCACCTCCGTCCACAGCAGCGTACACGTCTCTCACCTCCGTCCACAGCAGCGTACATGTCTCTCACCTCCGTCCACAGCAGCGTCGTCTCACCTCCGTCCACAGCAGCGTACATGTCTCTCACCTCCGTCCACAGCAGCGTACGCGTCTCTCACCTCCGTCCACAGCAGCGTACGTGTCTCTCACCTCCGTCCACAGCAGCGTACACGTCTCTCACCTCCGTCCACAGCAGCGTACGTGTCTCTCACCTCCGTCCACAGCAGCGTACCTGTCTCTCACCTCCGTCCACAGCAGCGTACATGTCTCTCACCTCCGTCCACAGCAGCGTACGTGTCTCTCACCTCCGTCCACAGCAGCGTACATGTCTCTCACCTTCCTCAGCTGCGGTGTAGATGGTCCCGGGCAGTGTGGGGTGGGGGGCTGCGGTCTTAGCTGCGATGACAATGTTGGCTCCGTCACGAGCTGCTTTCAGAGCGATGGCTTTTCCGATTCCTCGACTCGCTCCGGTGATGAACAGGGTACATCCTGCCAGTTTACTGAGGATCAGACCAGACCGGGTTAGACCAGAGACCAGACCGGGTTAGACCAGAGACCAGACCGGGTTAGACCAGAACAAGACCGGGTTAGACCAGAGACCAGAACGAGACCAGACCGGGTTAGACCAGAACGAGACCAGACCGGGTTAGACCAGAGACCAGACCGGGTTAGACCAGAGACCAGAACGAGACCAGACCGGGTTAGACCAGAACGAGACCAGACCGGGTTAGACCAGAACAAGACCGGGTTAGACCAGAACAAGACCAGACCGGGTTAGACCAGAACAAGACCGGGTTAGACCAGAGACCAGACCGGGTTAGACCAGAGACCAGACTGGGTTAGACCAGACCGAGACCAGACCGGGTTAGACCAGAACAAGACCGGGTTAGACCAGACCGAGACCAGACCGGGTTAGACCAGAACAAGACCGGGTTAGACCAGAACGAGACCAGACCGGGTTAGACCAGAACGAGACCGGGTCAAAGACCTGATTATTAAAAGGACTAACATATATATAAAGTAATGTCTGTTTCTGTTTCAGCCCAGGACCGGTACCGAACACAGACCTCACGGAGCCGTCCTTCATTCGGCTCAGTGTCTGTCTCCATTTTCTGCTGTTTTCTGTGGATTTTTACGGTTTTTCTTGACTTTGACCGGACGCATTTCCTTTTTTTTAACGATATATTTCTCCAAATTTCGTTGATTAAACTCTACATTTTATTTATATGTATTTTTAAAGAGTTGAACTCAGTGTTATTCCGGTGTTTTAATAAATAAAAGTCGAATGTTTTATCTAAACTCACCCTGTGTTCTGAAGCATGGTGCTGTTTCTGAAGAAAAAGAAGTTTGTGAACAGGTCTGACTTTGTTAACCTTTCACCCAGAAACCTCTAGAGGCGCGGAGAGAGCGCCCCCTGGTGCCCCGGAGTCTGGACCAGAGACGTGTAAACCAAGAGATTCAAGATTGATCCCCAAGGGGAAATTAGTCTGGTGTGGATCATATTACATGTAAACATAGCAGCATTAATGCGCAATGATCTTCAGGAAAATGAAATAGAGCCTTGTACAGACAAACCAACATAACATAGTCACAACTACAGTTACAACATACGTAACATAAACATACAGACATGAGTTCATGACTTCTAACCGAGAGAAGGGACTTGGGCAAGGAAGGGAGACGGAAATGTGTCATTTATCTATTTTGATCTTCGGTAGGCTAATTTATCCGGATCAGTTCTGTTCTCAGCGTCAAGTGCGTGCGTCCATTTCGACCGGAGTCCGGACCAGGGTCTGGACCAGGGTCTGGACCAGGGTCCGGACCAGGGTCTGGACCAGGGTCTGGACCCCGGCTCAAAAAAACATAACAACAAACCTCCGGTGTGACGGATCAACTGGCGAGGCCGGTTTTCTGGCGACATGCAGATGTTTTTTGTGGGCGTTCCTCTCTAGGACCCCACTTTTACAAACCAGGAAATATAGGTATTATTTCGTCTTAAATTACATTGATGTGATTCTTTTTACAGCGGACATGTCTATAATGATGTCTCTTTTAGTGTCGATGAGAAAGAACGAACGTAGACGGCTTTGATTCGAGAGCGGTTTGTGGATTTTAACTCGATGTAAACAGGACAGCGCTGTCACCAGTTGATCCAGACGAGCTCCGTTTAACTTGTGGAACATGAGAAACAGGCTTTAAATTAAGAAATACTACAGAAGAAATACTACAAAAGGAACACTGTCGTGGACATGGTGCTCATGCTGTGCAACTTCTTTAAAAACTTGTGTTACCTGCAATAATCGCAATAAATCAGTCCAATGAGAATAAAACAGTTGAGGCTACTCTTACTGTTATTATGTGAGCTCTTGTCTCTGGTCAGCGCTGGAGTCGTACTGGCAACTAAAGCTGTCTTTAAAAAGTTGTTTGTCCCATGTCTTTATGACTGACTCTGCTTTATGTTGTATGTTTGTCTCATGTACTGGTGAGCTGAAGGAAACGTTCCACTTTGGTAAAGTTCTATTCTATTTTGTTCATTAAGCTCACTATAATTAAGCACAAACTCATATAAATAGATGACCTTAGAGAATAAATAAATAAATAGTATATAAATGTAGCTTATGTCTCTCTCTGAAACAATAAAACATTCTTCTTCATAGTTTGTAAAACCCCATAATGATGAAATTTGAATGTTTGCTTCTGTTATGTTTCTCCCCTTGACCTTTGACATTAGAGCCTTTGGTATTGTTCACTTGTGAGGTCTGTGTTGGATGTAAGAACTTCCACAGGCCTTAGACATTATGAGTTTACATGTGTTCTTTACAATGAACCTCAAGAAAAATACTTTTATCCATTAGTTCTCTTTCAAAAGGCAACTCCTCAACATTAAACTGGTTCTGACTGTTCACAGGACATTTATACATTTAATAGTGACACTTTAAAGGCTGGAAACAGAAATGACTATAAAACCAATATTTATGACAATGTCAATATGAACCATATAAAAACCATTGTTATAAAAACTTTTCAAAAGGTTTATTGAAGAGAAATGACAACAGAAAACCTCCATTACATGTATTTATTTGGTTTAACAGTGTAGACTGCACAACACCAATAAAAATAATCCCAGATCAGTCTGTGTGTGTCCAACTGCAGAATATTAAGGTTCACGTGAATCGTTCTCAGGACGTCTTAGAAAAGCGATGTCACTGTCGGGACTCTGTCAGGACACTGTCAGGACACTGTCAGGATACTGTCAGGACTCTGTCAGGACACTGTCAGGATACTGTCAGGACTCTGTCAGGACACTGTCAGGACACTGTCAGGATACTGTCAGGACTCTGTCAGGACACTGTCAGGATACTGTCAGGACTCTGTCAGGACACTCTGTCGGGACACTGTCGGGACTCTGTCGGGACACTGTCAGGACACTGTCGGGACACTGTCGGGACACTGTCGGGATACTGTCGGGACTCTGTCGGGACACTGTCAGGACTCTGTCGGGACACTGTCGGGACACTGTCGGGACACTGTCGGGACACTGTCGGGACACTGTCGGGACTCTGTCGGACACTGTCAGGGACACTGTCGGGACACTGTCGGGACACTGTCGGGACACTGTCGGACTCTGTCGGACACTGTCGGGACTCTGTCGGACACTGTCGGGACACTGTCGGACACTGTCGGGACTCTGTCGGGACACTGTCGGGACACTGTCGGGACACTGTCGGGACACTGTCGGGACTCTGTCGGGACACTGTCGGGACACTGTCGGGACTCTGTCGGGACACTGTCGGGTCACTGTCGGGACTCTGTCAGGACACTGTCGGGACACTGTCGGGACTCTGTCGGGACACTGTCGGGACTCTGTCGGGACACTGTCGGGACACTGTCGGGACACTGTCGGGACTCTGTCGGGACACTGTCGGGACACTGTCGGGACACTGTCGGGACTCTGTCGGGACACTGTCAGGTCACTGTCGGGACACTGTCAGGTCACTGTCGGGACAATGTCATGACACTGTCGGGACTCTGTCGGGACACTGTCAGGTCACTGTCGGGACTCTGTCAGGACTCTGTCAGGTCACTGTCAGGACTCTGTCGGGACACTGTCGGGACACTGTCAGGACACTGTCGGGACTCTGTCGGGACACTGTCGGGACACTGTCAGGACACTGTCAGGACACTGTCGGGACTCTGTCGGGACACTGTCGGGACTCTGTCAGGACACTGTCGGGACACTGTCAGGACTCTGTCAGGACAATGTCATGACACTGTCGGGACTCTGTCGGGACACTGTCAGGTCACTGTCGGGACTCTGTCAGGACTCTGTCAGGTCACTGTCAGGACTCTGTCGGGACACTGTCGGGACACTGTCAGGACACTGTCGGGACTCTGTCGGGACACTGTCGGGACACTGTCAGGACACTGTCAGGACTCTGTCAGGACAATGTCATGACACTGTCGGGACACTGTCAGGACTCTGTCAGGACAATGTCATGACACTGTCAGGACTCTGTCAGGACTCTGTCAGGTCAGACTCTGTCAGGTCACCGTCGACACTGTCAGGACTCTGTCAGGACAATGTCATGACACTGTCGGGACTCTGTCGGGACACTGTCAGGTCACTGTCGGGACTCTGTCGGGACACTGTCGGGACACTGTCGGGACTCTGTCGGGACACTGTCAGGTCACTGTCGGGACTCTGTCAGGACTCTGTCAGGTCACTGTCGGGACACTGTCAGGACTCTGTCAGGACAATGTCATGACACTGTCGGGACACTGTCGGGACACTGTCAGGACACTGTCGGGACTCTGTCGGGACACTGTCGGGACTCTGTCGGGACTCTGTCAGGTCACTGTCAGGACTCTGTCGGGACACTGTCGGGACACTGTCAGGACACTGTCGGGACTCTGTCGGGACACTGTCAGGACACTGTCGGGACTCTGTCAGGACACTGTCGGGACTCTGTCGGGACACTGTCAGGTCACTGTCGGGACTCTGTCAGGACACTGTCGGGACACTGTCAGGACTCTGTCGGGACAATGTCATGACACTGTCGGGACTCTGTCGGGACACTGTCAGGTCACTGTCGGGACTCTGTCAGGACTCTGTCAGGTCACTGTCAGGACTCTGTCGGGACACTGTCGGACACTGTCGGACACTGTCGGGACTCTGTCGACACTGTCGGGTCACTGTCGGACACTGTCGGACACCGTCGGACACTGTCGGGACACTGTCGGACACTGTCGGGACTCTGTCGACACTGTCGGGACACCGTCGGACACTGTCGGGACTCTGTCGGGACACTGTCAGGTCACTGTCGGGACACTGTCAGGACACTGTCGGGACTCTGTCGGGACACTGTCAGGTCACTGTCGGGACTCTGTCAGGACACTGTCGGGACACTGTCAGGACTCTGTCGGGACAATGTCATGACACTGTCGGGACTCTGTCGGGACACTGTCAGGTCACTGTCGGGACTCTGTCAGGACTCTGTCAGGTGACTGTCAGGACTCTGTCGGGACACTGTCGGGACACTGTCGGGACACTGTCAGGTCACTGTCGGGACACTGTCAGGACACTGTCAGGACTCTGTCAGACACTGTCAGGTCACTGTCGGGACTCTGTCAGGACACTGTCGGGACACTGTCAGGACTCTGTCAGGACAATGTCATGACACTGTCGGGACTCTGTCGGGACACTGTCAGGTCACTGTCGGGACTCTGTCAGGACTCTGTCAGGTCACTGTCGGGACACTGTCAGGACAATGTCATGACACTGTCGGGACTCTGTCGGGACACTGTCAGGTCACTGTCGGGACTCTGTCAGGACTCTGTCAGGTCACTGTCGGGACACTGTCAGGACTCTGTCAGGACAATGTCATGACACTGTCGGGACTCTGTCGGGACACTGTCAGGTCACTGTCGGGACACTGTCAGGACTCTGTCAGGACAATGTCATGACACTGTCAGGACTCTGTCAGGACTCTGTCAGGTCACTGTCGGGACTCTGTCAGGACTCTGTCAGGTCACTGTCGGGACACTGTCAGGACTCTGTCAGGACAATGTCATGACACTGTCAGGACTCTGTCAGGACTCTGTCAGGTCACTGTCGGGACTCTGTCAGGACTCTGTCAGGTCACTGTCGGGACACTGTCAGGACTCTGTCAGGACTCTGTCAGGTCACTGTCGGGACTCTGTCAGGACTCTGTCGGACTCTGTCGACACTCTGTCAGGACTCTGTCGGACACCTGTCAGGTCACTGTCGGGACTCTGTCAGGACTCTGTCAGGTCACTGTCAGGTCACTGTCGGGACTCTGTCAGGACTCTGTCGGACACTGTCAGGTCACTGTCGGACTCTGTCAGGACTCTGTCAGGTCACTGTCAGGTCACTGTCGGGACACTCTCGGGACTCTGTCGGGACTCTGTCAGGACTCTGTCAGGTCACTGTCAGGTCACTGTCGGGACTCTGTCAGGACTCTGTCGGGACACTGTCAGGTCACTGTCGGGACTCTGTCAGGACTCTGTCAGGTCACTGTCAGATCACTGTCGGGACACTCTCGGGACTCTGTCGGGACTCTGTCAGGACACTGTCAGGACACTGTCAGGACACTGTCAGGACTCTGTCAGGACTCTGTCGGGACATTGTCGGGTCACTGTCGGGACTCTGTCGGGACTCTGTCGGGACTCTGTCGGGACACTGTCGGGACACTGTCGGGACACTGTCAGGTCACTGTCGGGTCACTGTCGGGACTCTGTCGGGACTCTGTCAGGACACTGTCGGGACACTGTCAGGACACTGTCAGGTCACTGTCAGGACTCTGTCGGGACACTGTCAGGACTCTGTCAGGACACTGTCTGGACACTGTCAGGACTCTGTCAGGACACTCTCAGGACTCTGTCAGGACTCTGTCAGGACATTGTCAGGACTCTGTCAGGACTCTGTCAGGACTTTGTCAGGACTCTGTCAGGACATTGTCAGAACTCTGTCAGGACACTGTCAGGACTCTGTCGGGACTCTGTCAGGACACTGTCAGGACACTGTCAGGACACTGTCAGGACTCTGTCAGGACACTGTCAGGACTCTGTCAGGACACTGTCAGGACTCTGTCAGGACTCTGTCGGGACACTGTCAGGTCACTGTCGGGACTCTGTCAGGACTCTGTCAGGTCACTGTCAGGTCACTGTCGGGACACTCTCGGGACTCTGTCGGGACTCTGTCAGGACACTGTCAGGACACTGTCAGGTCACTGTCGGGACACTCTCGGGACTCTGTCGGGACTCTGTCAGGACTCTGTCAGGACACTGTCAGGACTCTGTCGGGACTCTGTCGACACTGTCGGACACTGTCGACACTGTCAGGACACTGTCGGGACTCTGTCGACACTGTCAGACACTCTGTCTGGACACTGTCAGGACTCTGTCAGGACACCTGTCAGGACACTGTCGGACTCTGTCGGACTCTGTCGGACTCTGTCAGGACTCTGTCAGGACACTGTCAGGACACTGTCAGGACACTGTCGGACACTGTCAGGTCTGTCGGGTCACTGTCAGGACTCTGTCAGGACTCTGTCAGGACTCTGTCAGGACACTGTCAGGACACTGTCAGACACTGTCAGGTCACTGTCGGGTCACTGTCGGGACTCTGTCAGGACTCTGTCAGGACACTGTCGGGACACTGTCAGGACACTGTCAGGTCACTGTCAGGACTCTGTCGGGACACTGTCAGGACTCTGTCAGGACACTGTCTGGACACTGTCAGGACTCTGTCAGGACACTCTCAGGACTCTGTCAGGACTCTGTCAGGACATTGTCAGGACTCTGTCAGGACTTTGTCAGGACTCTGTCAGGACATTGTCAGAACTCTGTCAGGACTCTGTCAGGACACTGTCAGGACTCTGTCAGGACTCTGTCAGGACTCTGTCAGGACTCTGTCAGGACTCAGTCGGGACACTGTCAGGACTCTGTCGGGACATTGTCAGAACTCTGTCAGGACTCTGTCAGGACTTTGTCAGGACTTTGTCAGGACTCTGTCAGGTCACTCTCAGAACTCTGTCAGGACTCTGTCAGGACTCTGTCAGGACACTCTCAGGACTCTGTCAGGACTCTGTCAGGACATTGTCAGGACTCTGTCAGGACTCAGTCGGGACACTGTCAGGACTCTGTCGGGACTCTGTCGGGACACTGTCGGGACACTGTCGGGACACTGTCAGGACTCTGTCAGGACTCTGTCAGGACTCTGTCAGGACACTGTCAGGACTCTGTCAGGACTCTGTCAGGACACTCTCAGGACTCTGTCAGGACTCTGTCAGGACTCTGTCAGGACTCTGTCAGGACACTGTCAGGACTCTGTCAGGACTCTGTCAGGACACTCTCAGGACTCTGTCAGGACTCTGTCAGGACATTGTCAGGACTCTGTCAGGACTCAGTCGGGACACTGTCAGGACTCTGTCGGGACTCTGTCGGGACACTGTCGGGACACTGTCAGGACACTGTCAGAACTCCGTCAGGACTCTGTCAGGACATTGTCAGGACTCTGTCAGGACTTTGTCAGGACACTGTCAGGACATTGTCAGGACTCTTTCAGGACATTGTCTGGACACTGTCAGGACTCTGTCAGGACTCTGTCGGCAAGGCAAGGCAGTTTTATTTATATAGCACAATTCATACACTGGGTAACTCAAAGTGCTTTACAGGAATAAAAGACAATTTACAAGATTTATATTAAGAAACATAAGAAAAAATTAAAAACATTTTAAAAAGAAGAGTGAAGATAAAAGTTTAGGTTGTAGTGTAGGCGGAGCTAAAGAGGAAGGTTTTTAACCTCCCCTTGAACATTGTAAAGTTGAGGCTGTTCCAGGTTTTTGCTGCATGAAACTTAAACGCTGCTTCACCCTGTTTAGTTCTAACTCTGGGCACGAGCAGAAGGCCTGTCCCAGATGTTCTCAGAGTCCGAGGAGGTTCATAAGTAACTAGCATGTCAGAGATATATTCTGGTGCTAAACCATTTAGAGACTTGTAAACCAGAAGTGCTGTTTTAAAGTATATTCTCTGAGCAACAGGAAGCCAGTGCAGAGATTTTAAAACTGGTGTAATGTGGTTGTACTTCCTGGTTTTGGTGAGAACCCGAGCAGCCACGTTCTGAATAAGCTGCAGCTGTCTTAACCCTCGTTTTGAGAGACCAGTGAGCAGGCCGTTACAGTAATCTAACCTGCTGGAGACAAAAGCATGGATAAGTTTCTCTAAGTCTGGTTGAGACATCATCCCTTTGACTCTGGAAATGTTTTTAAGGTGATAAAATGCAGATGATGTAATTGACTTAATGTGACTGTGGAAATTCAAGTCTGAGTCCATGATGACCCCTAGATTTCTAACCTGGTTTTTAGATTTTAGAGAAAGAGACGCGAGGTGGCTGCTGACACTTTCTCTTTGTTTCTGTGGCCCAAAGATGATTAGTTCAGTCTTGTTTCTGTTCAGTTGGAGAAAATTATTTTGCATCCACATGTCAATCTGTTCGATGCAGTGACACAGTGAATGGATTGGTCCATTTTCACCTGCTGTGAGTGAAATGTAAATCTGAGTGTCATCTGCATAATTATGGTAGGATACGCCACAGCTGCGTATTAACTGGCCTAAAGGAAGCATGTAGAGATTGAATAATAGAGGTCCCAAGATAGACCCCTGTGGAACCCCACATGTCAGGGCCATTTGGTCTGATTCACAGTTACCAACCGAAACAAAGTACTTCCTGTCTTCAAGATAGGACTGAAACCATTTAAGGGCAGTTCCAGTGATACCTATCCATTCCTCTAATCTTTGTGTCAGGATTTCATGGTCCACTGTATCAAACGCAGCACTCAAGTCCAACAGAACTAAGACAGAGACTTTGCCTGCGTCAGTGTTCAGACGGATGTCATTTGTGACTTTGATAAGTGGAGTCTCAGTCTGTGATGGGGCCTGAATCCTGACTGAAAAGGATCAAAGCAGTTGTTAAGTAATAGAAAGTCATTAAGTTGCTGATATACAACTTTTTCGATGACTTTCTCTAAAAATGGCAGGTTTGATATGGGCCGATAGTTGTTGAGCACTGTAGCATCAAGACTGCTCTTCTTTAGGAGAGGCTTAATGACAGCAGTTTTTAAGGCCCTTGGAAATGTTCCAGACTGTAAGGAATTATTGACTATATCAGTGAGTTGTGGTAACAAACTGCTTGTGTCGGGACTCTGTCAGGACACTGTCAGGACACTGTCAGGACACTGTCAGGACTCTGTCAGGACTCTGTCAGGACTCTGTCAGGACACTCTCAGGACTCTGTCAGGTCACTCTCAGGACTTTGTCAGGACTCTGTCAGGACATTGTCTGGACACTGTCAGGACACTGTCAGGACTCTGTCTGGACACTGTCTCAATATTCGTTGTTTCTCATACAAAGAGGTGAGCTGACGTGCACGGAGAAATGCACAAAAAAGCATTTCTTGTAAGTCCCAAGCTGTGCTGTTAAAGCAGTAAAGGGCCAGACCTCCCCTCTGTGTTTGTGAAGCACTGTGACGAGATCTGGACTGGAAAAAAAGAGAAGAGCAGAGAGACGAGAGGACAGAACAGACAGTCTGGCTGCGGAACAACTGGACTATTGGACTGACAATTCAGGTAAACAGCTGTTTAATTTATTTTTTGGTGTGTGTGTGTATGATTGAATACCAAAGCTTCCGGAAGTAGTAGTTTGGGATTATGGCGGACGTTTAGCGGGCTGCATGTATTTACATCACCATAGTTGATGTGTTTCCATGAAGTTGGCAAACGTAGGAGATCGCCAGACGCTGATAACGCTTTGTCGAGACCCTGCCTATATGGTTTATGGTGAGATTGAAAGCTGGGAAAAAAGGATGTGTTTCGATCGAGACCCTGCCTGCGTGGTTTATGGTGAGATTGTAAATGGGATTTTCTGAGATTGATCTGTGTTAAAGATTGTTGTCTTGCTAGATTTAAGTTTGATAGATACCTTATGCTCTGTAAGTTTTTTGGTGTTTCTTGAAACGGACCGCGATTAGTTCATTGGGTGACAAGGGCGGACTCTGTGGCACTCGATAGTTCACCTAACTACAAGAAGGGGTATAGGGGTCTAAAGAGCTGGTCTGGGAAGCTCATGATTTACTTCAGATAAATATTTACGGATCCTAATACGCCGCATTCAAACTGTCTGATCTAACTACGAATGTCGGTTTATGGTGCGACACTCACACGGGACGTGTAGGATATGCACAAGGTATAGCTCGAGCTGACTCTTTAATCGAGACCCTGCCGAAGCCTATGGTTAATGGTGAGATTGGAGTCCAGTCGCATTGGACGTGACGTATAGAAAGACGTAGGCCTACGTATAGTGTTCACTGCTGGTGACGCGGTGAGTGAGCGAAAAAAGCCCACTGAAAGTGACGGGGCTTATACTGAGAATTGTTGACCTAAAGAGTTAAAGATAAAAGGTGTGTGTGAGAGAATAAATGTGTTATGAATGGGCCATTGTTGGATGAAGAATGAGTCTAATGATGTGAATCAGAACAAAAGTAATGTTTTTGTTTAGAGAAACTTTGAACAACATGAGAGAGAAAGGTAGATTCCATAAGCTATTTTTCAAGTTTGAGAAAAAAAAAACAGAGAAGTAGAGAAGAGATTTTGAAAGAAGTACACACATGTACTTCAAAACACTAATCATTTGTATTTTGTATAAATGTTTTCTGGGAGCCTCTAGGTATCGGCCTCCCTCCGCTCGGACAACAGTGCCCTCTCCAACCTTCCTCTGCACCCCACCTCCCACCTGCTCCTTTTTGGCTGAAAGAAGCTGCAGACAGACCAGCAGCAGCAAACACGGAAGCGGTAAGATAAACGAATTCAGACAAACGTTTATTTATTTTAAATTTTGATCTATTGAGATTGACCAAAAAGGTATTTGTAAAGTGTGTTTGTAAATTGGATGAAACTTGAAATTAATATGAATGTAATGTATTTCTCTGAGGAAAAATGCACAGTTGCCATGGAGACGAGAGCGAGGTGGAGGTGGGCGTGACAGACGAGAGGGCACTGAGAGGAGGAGGAGGAGGTCGAAACTGGGTCCAGACGAGAGACGAGGGAATGACCTCATAACTGACCGCTTCAACAGGTCAGGTACATAAACACATAAAGACACAAATATAAATACACACACATAAAGACACATGTAAATACACACACATAAACACACATAAAGACACATGTAAATACACACACATAAACACACATAAAGACACATGTAAATACACACACATAAACACACATAAAGACACATGTAAATACACACACATAAACACACATAAAGACACATGTAAATACACACACATAAACACACATGTAAATACACACACATAAACACACATGTAAATACACACACATAAACACACGTAAATACACACACATAAACACACGTAAATACACACACATAAACACACATGTAAATACACACACATAAACACACATGTAAATACACACATAAACACACATGTAAATACACACACATAAACACACGTAAATACACACACATAAACACACATGTAAATACACACACATAAACACACACGTAAATACACACACATAAACACACGTAAATTAACACACATAAACACACATGTAAATACAAACACATAAACACACACGTAAATACACACACATAAACACACATGTAAATACACACACATAAACACACGTAAATTAACACACATAAACACACATGTAAATACAAACACATAAACACACATGTAAATACACACACATAAACACACATGTAAATACAAACACATAAACACACATGTAAATACAAACACATAAACACACATGTAAATACACACACATAAACACACATGTAAATACACACATAAACACACATGTAAATACACACACATAAACACACATGTAAATACACACATAAACACACACGTAAATACACACACATAAACACACATGTAAATACACACACATAAACACACGTAAATACACACACATAAACACACGTAAATACACACACATAAACACACGTAAATACACACACATAAACACACATGTAAATACACACACATAAACACACGTAAATACACACACATAAACACGTGTAAATACACACACATAAACACACATGTAAATACACACACATAAACACACATGTAAATACACACACATAAACACACATGTAAATACACACACATAAACACACATGTAAATACACACACATAAACACACGTAAATACACACACATAAACACACGTGTAAATACACACACATAAACACACATGTAAATACACACACATAAACACACATGTAAATACACACACATAAACACACATGTAAATACACACACATAAACACACATGTAAATACACACACATAAACACACACGTAAATACACACACATAAACACACATGTAAATACACACACATAAACACACATGTAAATACAGACACATAAACACACATGTAAATACACACACATAAACACACATGTAAATACACACATAAACACACATGTAAATACATACTCATAAACACACACGTAAATACACACACATAAACACACATGTAAATACACACACACATAAACACACATGTAAATACACACACATAAACACACATGTAAATACACACACATAAACACACATGTAAATACAGACACATAAACACACATGTAAATACACACACATAAACACACATGTAAATACACACATAAACACACATGTAAATACACACACATAAACACACATGTAAATACACACATAAACACACGTAAATACACACACATAAACACACATGTAAATACACACACATAAACACAAGTGTAAATACACACACATAAACACAAGTGTAAATACACACACATAAACACACATGTAAATACACACACATAAACACACACGTAAATACACACACATAAACACACATGTAAATACACACACATAAACACACGTATATACACACACATAAACACACATGTAAATACACACACATAAACACACATGTAAATACACACACACAAACACACATGTAAATACACACACATAAACACACATGTAAATACAGACACATAAACACACACATGTAAATACATACTCATAAACACACATGTAAATACACACACACAAACACACATGTAAATACACACACATAAACACACGTAAATACACACACATAAACACACATGTAAATACACACACATAAACACACATGTATATACACACACATAAACACACATGTAAATACACACACATAAACACACACGTAAATACACACACATAAACACACATGTAAATACACACACACAAACACACATGTAAATACACACACATAAACACACATGTAAATACACACACATAAACACACATGTAAATACACACACATAAACACACATGTAAATACACACACATAAACACACATGTAAATACACACACAAACACACATGTAAATACACACACATAAACACACATGTAAATACACACACATAAACACACATGTAAATACACACACATAAACACACATGTAAATACACACACATAAACACACATGTAAATACACACACATAAACACACATGTAAATACACACACATAAACACACATGTAAATACACACACATAAACACACATGTAAATACACACACATAAACACACATGTAAATACACACACACAAACACATGTAAATACACACACATAAACACACATGTAAATACACACACATAAACACACATGTAAATACACACACATAAACACACATGTAAATACACACACATAAACACACATGTAAATACACACACATAAACACACATGTAAACACACAGAAAAAAACAGACACAAACACGGACACATGAGACACACATCTACAAGTCAAAATACGAGTTGGAGAACAGAAATCAGGAAAGCATCAGTTCCCATTTAAACCTTCTGTTTTAGAGAGACCCATTCAGAAGTTAGTGCTGCTTCTTGAAAGTGAATAGTCATAGAGTATACGTCCACATATGTACAGACATAACCCATATTAACATAACTCTGCTTATTTTTACAATCGTCCAATATTGGGATAGTGAGTGGTTTATATGACCTTAAGAATCATGTATGATTTATTTGGTGTTGCAATTATCATGACAAGATTGGTGGGAGTGTAAATGACCACTTTAGAGTTTGTAAATGACCACTTTAGAGTTTATGCATGTTGTTGATTAAAATAAGTATGCGTTGGGTTATTGGTAAAATATTTGTATAAATGTTCGAAACTTATTTAATCATTTTATCTTTTGTATGTGCTTTAATGTTGATTGTATGTGATTGACCGGAAATTCTGTGCACCTGTGATGTTGAAATTTGTCCCTTTGGTGGCACCGTAGTTTTGCACAAGGGAAGAATGAATGGGACACAGCCGTGTTTGAGCCTACATGATTTTTATTTGAGACTTTAAAGAACTTGACGCACGTTTCATGACGGAAGAAAGGACTATTGTATTTTGTTTGCATTCCTTGGTGAGCGCAGCGAGTTTTCACGGTGCTAAGATGATGATGAATTAAAACGTCATGCTGGTTTGGCGAACACAAATAAAGAACATCTTATGCATCAGTCGAGACTCTCTTCTTTGGATCCAAGGGCTGCTACAGTGAAAACTCGACGCTACATCTGAGTCATCTGCTATGCTGCACTTCGTCTTCGTCCCGGAGGTTTCCATGGTCTGTTCCACGCATACAAACAAGGTCGTAAATTGAAAGCACGTCTAGCAGAGACTACGGATGCGGTGAGAGACTGGTTGTTAGGATAAAAAAAAAAATAAATAAAAAAAAAAAAAAAGGAACTGAACTGTTTACTTAAAGGGCCATATCTTGATTGATTCAAGCCGTAAGGCTAAATAACAAGCTCCTTTGTTTGTGAATGAATTACGAAATCTGAAAGGTTACACATGAAATGTTTGATGGTTTATTTTTATTCTTAAAACTTGTGAAATGTGAGGAAATTGTATGGTAAAGAGCTTTACATTCCGAAAGTTGACTAGCTGTTCTAATTCTTATTGAGGTGATTATCTAAAGTGTTTTTTTTTGTATTTAATTGACATTTTGGGTAAGGCCTATCTTAATATTTGAAGTGATCAGTGTTAGATTACATCACCATTTTTATAAATTCCTGAATCACTTTAATTTAGAAATACATCAATTAGTGATACAAATATGTCAGGAAAAAAGGAAAAAGCCATTGATGAGAAAGATCCAAACTCTGATGAACATTCAACAGAAGAGACATCTAGAAGCCTAGAAGAAAGAGTATCTCGTGAACAAAAGCTTACAGAAAAAGGCAAACAAATGCGTGAAGAGGAAGCTAAAAGGCATGTAAAGGCATTTTTGAGAGCCTATGAATCTTGGAAGCAGATAGCACGAGAAGTTAGAACTAAGCTTAAGAAATTCTGTTTGAAGGAGGATCTTGATAAAATGAATCAACACATTCAGGATGGATATGATCGTGTAAATCAAAATTATGAGCCACTTCAGCGCAATTCTCTTAGCACATCAGAGATCGTACGGAAACTGGATGCTTGTAACACACTGACTACAGAAATATGTGACCTTGTGAGTAAACGGCTTGTTGTAAGTCTAGTTCAAGAGACCTTTAAAGAGGAAGCTGAAAAGGAAAGAGTGCGAATGATTTTAAGTCGTGATGAATATAAGTCTGTTTTGGTGGGACAAGCACTGAAAGTGTTATTTCAGAAGAATCCATAAAATTGGGTAACCTGTCAATCATAAGCTCTAAGGCTCTAGCGAGTAGATGCGAAGCAGATCTCGCAGCCAAATTAGAACAAGCAAAGTCTATTGAAGAGATACAAGCTCAACAGGCCAAACTTATTAAGCTGGAAAGTGAATGGAAACTCCATGAGTCACAAATATTGATAGAAATGAAGCAGAAACAAGCAGAAGTGGAGTTGAAGTTAGAAGAGGAGAAAACAAAGCTAAAAATGTTGCAAGCGAGCGTGGATGTGAAAGTGGCTGCAGCTCGAGTTAGAACATACAATAAACTGGAAGGTGATATGGAGAATATGGTGGGAGAACCTAATACAGCCTCTGTTGTCAGACCTACTCCTGTTACATATTCAAACAGACAACTAGATACAGGAGTCTCTCTGTCCCAATCACAACCGTCATCTCAGAGTGAAACAGCTAACTTAGCTGAAGCAATTGCAAGCTCGTTAAGTCTAAATCGCCTGCCTGTTCCTGAACCAACCATGTTTGCTGGCGATCCTTTGAAATTTGTTGACTTTTGGATGTCGTTCACAACTTTAATCGACAGGAAACCTATCTCTGCTAGTGAAAAATGCTCTACTTGAAAAGCTACCTTTCAGGAGAGGCACTAAAAGCTGTGGAAGGATTCTTTTACCGGAGCTCTGAGGATGCATATGAAGGTGCTTGGGCAGTTTTAAAGGACAGGTACGGAAATCCATTCATTGTGCAGAAAGCGTTTCGAGATAAGCTGATGAAATGGCCTAAAATTAGTCCTAATGATGCTCTGGCACTTAGAGATTTCGCAGATTTTTTAAAGAGCTGTGTAGAAGCTATACCCCATGTTAAAGGATTGGCTATTTTAAATGATTGTGAGGAAAATCATAAGCTCTTGAGAAAATTACCAGACTGGATTGTCCGCAAATGGAGCCGAATCGTAGTGGAGCAGCTCGACGCATCTGGAGAATATCCAATCTTTGAACACTTTACGAAGTTTGTGCTGAAGGAAGCCCGCATAGCCTGTAATCCCATCACTTCTTCCTTCCTGAGCTCCAGCTCAGTAGATGAAAAGTTTCCTAAGAGGGCAAAAGCACTCAGTACAAGTGCACAAACAAAATATCATGCATTTAAGTCAGAAAGTTGGTCTCCTTCAAGCCAAAGCTGCCTTGTCCTGTCTGTAAGGATGAGCTGCACGGCATTGCTAAGTGCCCAGTTTTTGCTGCCAAGTCTATGGGAGATAAAAGGGTGTTCATACATCAAAATTATCTATGCTTTGGATGCTTGCGTAAGGGACATATAACTAAAGATTGTAAAACCCGGCATGTCTGTGGAGTATGTAGCGGCGTCATCCAACCTGTTTGCATGAGGAGAGAGAGAAGAGATCCAGTGAAATAAGGATAAGTTCCACTTCTGATTCAACAGAAGGACAAGCAAATCCACAAATACGCAAAGTCTTGTCCCATGCAGTAACTCAGAATTCTTCTGCTACCTCAAGTATTGTTCCGGTTTTCTTGTCATCTATGAAAGAACCTCAGAAGGAAATTCTTACCTATGCTCTTCTTGACACACAGAGTGATTCATCTTTCGTCTTGGAAGATCTTTTCAGAGAGCTGGATGTAGTTTCTCAACCATTACAGTTGAAGCTTAGCACAATGACTGCTGTAGACACCGTTATAGCTAGTCAAAAGGTGTGTGGTTTGCTAGTTCAAGCTTTCATTCTGAAAATCGCATACAGTTACGGCAAGCATACACACGTGACTTTATTCCTGTTGATAAGTCGTGCATACCAACCAGAACCACAGCGTCGCAGTGGCCTCATCTCAAACATCTTGCAAATAACTTGCCATCTCTTCAAGACTGCAGTGGGACTGCTGATTGGCTATGATTGTCCTTCAGCTTTAGCTCCCCTTGAGGTCATCACTGGTGGTGAGAATGAGCCATTCGCTCAGAAGACCGAGCTGGGATGGAGTATCATAGGAGCAGCTAATCCCCACTTGGATAGGCAGGAAGTCAAAGATTCGTACATAGGGTTGCAGTGAGAGAGATGCCAGTTCCATCAGCCAGACATCTTGAAGGTTCTGGAGTCTGACTTCAACGAGAGGAATTCTGAGGGTAAATGTGTCTCTCAAGATGATGTGCGCTTTATACAGATTCTTAGCGAAAACATTCAGCAGATTAAGGACGGTCATTTGGAGATGCCACTCCCATTTAAAGGCCAAACTCCCCCATTATTACCTAATAATAAGAAGCTGGCTATAATTCGCTTGCAGCACTTAAAGAGGAAGTTAAAGGCCAATCAACAGTTTTACGGTCATTACAAGGCATTCATGGAGGATGTGATCAACAAAGGTGACGCAGAGCCAGCCCCAGAGGTGTCTGTCGGAGATGTTGTTTGGTACATACCCCACCACGGTGTGTACCACCCGAAGAAGCCTGACAAACTGAGAGTTGTCTTTGATTGTTCAGCTAAATTCTGTAGCATCTCGTTGAACGATACTTTGCTGACAGGCCCTGATATGATAAATTCCATCATCTGCGATATTGAAAGGATGTTCCATCAGTTCTTCGTCACACCTGACAATCGAAGTTACCTGAGGTTTCTATGGTGGGAGCATGGAGACCTTGATCGTGAGCCTAAGGAATATCAGATGGCAGTCCATCTCTTCGGTGCTGCTTCCTCTCCAGGGTGCGCTAACTTTGGCCTGAAATATCTTGCACAGCAATATAAAGCACATTATCCTTCTGCAGCGGCATTTGTTGAAAATAGTTTCTATGTTGATGATGGCCTAGTGAGTGTCCCTACAGTTAAGGAGGCCTGTGAACTGATAGTTGAAGCACAAGAGTTGTGTAAAAGAGGAGGCCTACGACTCCACAAATTCAATTCGAACGAAAGTGAAGTTCTCAATTGTGTTGAGGCATCTGAAAGCGCATCAAGGGTCAAACGTCTTGACCTCAATCCTGATTCAGCCTCAATAGAATATGCATTGGGTATCCAGTGGCTAATTGAAAGTGACAGTTTCAGTTTTAACATAAACTTGAGAGACAGACCAGATACACGCGGGCATTCTATCAGTCATAGCTTCCTTGTATGATCCTCTGGGCTTTGTGGCTCCATTTGTTCTAAGTGGAAAGTGCATTCTGCAGGAACTATGCCGTCGGAGCATTGGATGGGATGACCTGCTTCCTGAGGACTTGCTCCCACGGTGGGAGGAATGGAAGGCTGGTCTTCAAGGCCTTCAAGCAGTCTGGATCCCAAGATGTTATCATCCACAAGACTTTGGCAAGATTGTGAGCGTAGAATTGCACCACTTTGCAGACGCTAGTAGCGTAGGCTATGGTGCATGTTCTTACCTTCGATATAAGGATGTTAGGAACAAAGTCCACTGCAGTTTCGTCATGGCAAAGGCTAGGGTTGCACCATCAAAGATCACAAGCATTCCCCGTTTAGAACTTTCAGCTGCTGTGATCGCAGCCAGATTGAGCGTTTTGCTGAAATCGGAGCTAAATATGAAGATTGATGAGGAATTCTTCTGGACAGATTCTCAAGTCACTCTAGCATACATCAACAACGGCACGGAGATTTCATATCTTTGTGGCGAATCGTGTTCAGCTTATACGAGTACACCAATCCGAGTCAGTGGCATTACGTTGATACAACGGAAAACCCAGCGGATCATGCCTCTAGGGGGCTCCGTGCATCAGAAATTTTATCAACAACCTGGCTATCAGGTCCTGACTTCTTGTGGAAGAAAGAGTTCCATCTTGAACCTACTTCGTCACCCGACCTGTTGGTTGGTGACCCAGAGGTTAAAACCATTCAGACTTTTGCAATAAGAGTGACTGATTCCACGAACATGCTTGATCGCCTGTCTAGGTTATCCTCGTGGACAACACTCCTTAAGGTAGTGGCAAGAATTAAGAGGTTAGTGTTTGGACGAAAGTGTCAAACCGAGGTTGTGACTGTCAAAGAGCGTGAGAGTGCTGCCAAGGCAGTGATAAAGCTTGTCCAACAGCAAGCATTCAGTCGAGAGATGAAGCTGATTGAAGCAGGGGAAAGTCTTCCATGTTCTAGCCCACTTTTTAGTCTTGATCCCATTCTTAAAGAGGGTATACTTTGTGTTGGTGGAAGATTGAAACATTCATCGCTTAGCGAAGAATTTAAGCATCCGCGCATTCTACCCAAAGACAGTCATATCACCCAGCTTGTATTGTCACACTATCATTCACAAGTATGCCATCAAGGTCGAAGTCAAACTCAAATGGAGCTTAAAGCAAATGGATTCTGGATCATCAGTGGCAGCAAGTTGGTTGCGAAACTGATACACATGTGTGTTCAGTGCAGGAAACTGAGGCGGCCGGTAGAAGAGCAGCGTATGGCTGAGCTTCCTAAGGAGCGTGTTGAAGCATCTGCTCCATTCACATACTGTGGAATGGACTGCTTTGGACCATTTGTCATTAAAAGGTGTAGGAAGGAGTACAAAAGGTACGGCTTGATATTTACTTGTTTCTATTCGAGCCGTCCACATTGAAATGTTGGAAGATCTATCCACTGACTCCTTTATCAATGCCTTGCGGTGTCTCATAAGCCTAAGAGGAGTAGTGCGACAACTGTATAGTGACCAAGGCAGGAATTTCATAGGAGCAAGGAATGAATTGAAAGAGGCACTTAAACAGTGCGACAACCAGGCTTTGGAAATGTTTCTGGCTGAGCATCAGTGTGAGTTTGTCTTCAATGCCCCATCAGCAAGCCATGCTGGCGGAGTTTGGGAGCGTCAGATACGCACTGTGCGAAGTGTTTTGGATGCTACTTTGGCTCAAAGTTTGGGTAGGCTTGATGATTCCTCCCTTAGGACACTTTTTTATGAGGCCATGGCCATCGTAAATAGCCGTCCACTGACAGTGGATGGAATAAATGATCCCAATTCTCTTGAACCTTTAACGCCTAATCATCTAATCCTAATGAAATCAAAAATTGCTCTCCCACCTCCTGGGAAATTTGAGAAGGAGGATGTATACTGTACAAAGCGATGGCGCAGAGTCCAATATTTGATCGAGCAGTTCTGGAGTCGATGGAAGAGGGAATACCTTCAGAATATTTCCACAAGACAGAAGTGGCACGTGGCCCGGCGCAATCTCAAAGTGAATGATGGGGTCATTGTAAAGGAAGTCATCCTCCCAAGAAACCAGTGGCAGTTGGGGCGAGTAGTGGAAACCTTTATGGATAGTGATGGCTTCAAGATTCAAGATTCAAGATTCAAGATTTTTATTCGTCACATACAAAATTATATACAGCATATATAACCAGCAGTGAAATGTGAGTCAGGTCCGCTCCATGGACAGTGCAATTATTTAGGAAAACACACAGATGAAAATATACATAAATGTAGCTATGCAAGAATGAGATAAAAGTAAACAATAAAAAATATAAGAATAAAATCTAAAAAATATAAAAAGTGTGTAATGTGGGAATAAATCTAGATCGCAAATAATGTACATGAATGTAAACTGTAGACTTAAATATTAAAAAATGTACAGGGATGTACAGTGTGCATATATGCATTTAGCTGTGGTCTTAAATATTAAGAATCACATGAAGGTGCAGGAAGCAAATGTGCAAAACAGTTTGTAGCAAAACAGAGTGACACTGTCAGTGTGTCAGTGTGAGGTAGCTGGTTTAGAGTTCAAGAGCCTGATGGCCTGTGGGAAAAAACTCCTCCTAAGTCTCTCAGTTTTTGCCATCAGGCTACGGTAGCGCTTACCAGATGGCAGCAGAGTGAAAATATGATTACTGGGGTGGGTGGAGTCTTTGGTGATTTTTGCAGCTCTGCTTCTGCAGCGTTTGTGGTAGATGTCCTGCAGAGAGGGAGAGCTGACCCTGAAATGCGCTCAGCTAAGCGCACAACTCTCTGCAGGGCTTTGCAGTCTTGACTGGAGCTGTTTCCATACCACACAGAGATACATTGAGTCAATATACTTTCTATAGCTCCAGAATAGAAAGTTTTCAGGATTGCTGGTGAGACCCTGAATTTCCTCAGCTGTCGAGATAGTACAGTCTTTGCCTGGCTTTATTTACCTGAGTTTGAGTGTGAGTAGTCCAAGTCAGGTCCTCAGAGATGTTTACACCAAGGTACTTGAAGCTACTCACCCTCTCCACAGGGGTCCCGCTTATCATAAGAGGAGTGTAGGGCTGCTGCCTTCCTGAAGTCTACAATCAGTTCTTTTGTTTTGCTCACATTCAGAGAGAGGCAGTTGTCCTGGCACCATGATGTTAATTTCCTACTTCATCCAAGTATGCGGTCTCATTGTTGTTGTGAATGAGGCCCAGAACCACAGTATCATCAGCGAATTTGATAATGGATGTGGAGCTGTGCGAGGACACGCAGTCGTGTGTAGAGAGAGTAGAGCAGGGGACTCAGGACACAGCCCTGTGGGGCTCCTACGTTCAGGGTGATGGAGCTGGAGGTGTACTGGCCTAGTTTCACCACTTGAGGTCTGCCGGTGAGGAAATCAAGGATCCAGTCGCAAAGTGAAGGATTCAGTCCGAGGTCTATGAGTTTGGAAGCTAGCTTAATGGGGACTATAGTATTAAAAGCTGAGCTATAGTCAATAAATAGCAGTCTTACATAGTTCCTGTTATTGCTGTCAATGTGTGAGAGAAGAGTACAGGATGTGAGAGATGGCATCATCTGTGGATCTGTTTGGGCGATAAGCAAACTGAAGGGGTCCAAAGTATCCGGGATGGAGGAGCAGATGACGTTTTTAACCAGTCCTCAAAGACCTTCATGACTATTGATGTGAGGGCCACTGGACGATAGTCATTTAGACAAGAGGGTTTATTGTTTTTTGGTACAGGGATGATGGTCGATTTTTTGAATGGGGTGGGAACCACCGATGTGGCAAGAGACTCATTAAAAATGCATGTAAACAAACCAGCGAGCTGATCAGCGCAGGATCGCAGAACACGGCCAGATATCCCATCAGGTCCAGCTGCTTTCCTTACATTCACTCGTTTTAGTGCCTTTCGAACCTCGTCCCTCCGTCACGGTGATGGCATGATGATCGCTGCTCTGACGGCTGCTTCCTGACGCGCTGATCGGCAGACTCACACTGCTTTGATTGCTTTCGAAGCGGCCGTAGAAAGTGTTAAGCTCGTCAGCCAGCGACGGATCTGCTCTCACCACTGTAGAGGATTTATTTCCAAAGTCACAGATGGTCCTTAGTCCTTGCCACATGCGTCGGGAGTCATTTAGCTGGAAATGTGACTCAATGCGTTCCCTGTGTCTGTGTTTTGCGGCACTTACTGCGTGTCGGAGAGCATAGCACGATGCTTTGTACTCGCTCATGTTTCCCGACAGAAGGCCGGCGTTGTAAGCAGCAGTGCGTTTGTTTATTGCTGCACGGATTGATCTGTCCACCCACGGTTTCTGATTAGAGAAAGAGCGTATAGTTATTTTGTCCGTAGCTTGTTCGGCCAGCGTGTTTACAAAGCTTAGCGCTACATCCGTGAACTTCGCTGGCGTCCAATGAGCTTGCGCGAAACATGACCCAGTCTACGTCATCGAGAGCCGCCTGTAACGTTGCTTCTGATTGGGCGGACCAACGCGTCACAACCCTCTGCACCGGAGGTTCTTGAACGAGCCGTTGTTTATATTCCGGTGTAAGGAAAATGGCGGCATGGTCCGATTTGCCGAAAGCCGGTAGTGAGCGAGCTTTGTAGGCATTCTTAAACTGAGTGTAGCAATGATCCAGTGTATTTGGTCCTCTGGTTGGACAGGATACGTGTTGATAAAAATTAGGCATGACTTTCCTGAGTTTGGCTTTGTTAAAGTCCCCAGCGATGATAGTAGCAGCGTCGGGATGTTTGTTGATGTTGCCGCTGAGCGCATCGTGAAGCTCCGACAAAGCCAAGCCAGTGTCTGCTTGTGGAGGGATGTAAACAGCAGTTATGATGATCGATGAAAACTCCCGAGGCAGATAGGATGGGCGGCAGATAATGGATAGGTGTTCCAGATGAGGCGAGCAGGAGCGCGACAGAGTGGAGATATTCCTGGGGTCACACCATTTCTTGTTAATCATGAAACAAACTCCCCCACCCTTGGATTTGCCGGCCTCGGCTGTCCTGTCCATCCGTAAAACGCTTAGTGCGACGAGTCAAAATACGAGTTGGAGAACAGAAATCAGGAAAGCATCAGTTCCCATTTAAACCTTCTGTTTTAGAGAGACCCATTCAGAAGTTAGTGCTGCTTCTTGAAAGTGAATAGTCATAGAGTATACGTCCACATATGTACAGACATAACCCATATTAACATAACTCTGCTTATTTTTACAATCGTCCAATATTGGGATAGTGAGTGGTTTATATGACCTTAAGAATCATGTATGATTTATTTGGTGTTGCAATTATCATGACATGATTGGTGGGAGTGTAAATGACCACTTTAGAGTTTGTAAATGACCACTTTAGAGTTTATGCATGTTGTTGATTAAAATAAGTATGCGTTGGGTTATTGGTAAAATATTTGTATAAATGTTCGAAACTTATTTAATCATTTTATCTTTTGTATGTGCTTTAATGTTGATTGTATGTGATTGACCGGAAATTCTGTGCACCTGTGATGTTGAAATTTGTCCCTTTGGTGGCACCGTAGTTTTGCACAAGGGAAGAATGAATGGGACACAGCCGTGTTTGAGCCTACATGATTTTTATTTGAGACTTTAAAGAACTTGACGCACGTTTCATGACGGAAGAAAGGACTATTGTATTTTGTTTGCATTCCTTGGTGAGCGCAGCGAGTTTTCACGGTGCTAAGATGATGATGAATTAAAACGTCATGCTGGTTTGGCGAACACAAATAAAGAACATCTTATGCATCAGTCGAGACTCTCTTCTTTGGATCCAAGGGCTGCTACATAAACAATATTTTGAGAATATTCTAATTTAAAAGAACATGTGAAATAAATTGTGAATTAAAGGTGAATGTTTAAAAGTTTGTGAAAATAGATCATGAGAAACCAGTTCTGATCTATATAAATTATTTATGTTTGCATCGACTGAGTTAAAATTTATCAAATTGTGGATGATACCAATTACAGTTACAGGTAAAGACCTACAACTAATGGTAACTAAAATTAAAACTGAACTAAACAAAGTTAAGTTTTAAATATAACATAAACAAAAGTGATGCTATTTGGAAAAAATAAAGAAGATGAATAATTAGAAATGCTAATTAATGAAATAACAATTTAAGGTGGTAATTGGAAAAAAAAATTCTGTTTTTTTATTTTTATTTTTGTTTCATTTTTTTTGGTATTTTGAGCCATGGTTGTCCCACGTCTCAAAAAGGGGGGAGATGAAGGTTTAAACAAAACTGTGTTAAAGTGCTGAAGGGATGCTTGGTTAACCTAATGGTTAGCATGAGGCTAAAACAACAGTGTTTAATACAGTTAAAAGTTTAAATCAAATAATGAAATAAAGAAAGTTGACAGGACTTTTCTGGAGAAGCACTGTTTAGTCTGATTAAACCTTTTCAGATTAAAGTAGATTTCCAGCAGACCATATCTGTGGAAACAGGGTTTATCTGCTGTTTCATTTTTATGGTTTGATCATTTTAAGGGCTTTTATGGTTTCGTTTGACGAAAACCTAGGAGGCACTTTCTATGGGTCTATAATGTTAGAGAACGTTCTGATTTGTTTGTTTGTTCTTTATTTGGATGGAAGCCAACTACAACAAGTATACCAGTTCAGAAAAGGAGTTTTGACAATTAATATAGCCACCACCAGTAAGAGCTAATATTAACATAGTTCTTTGAACTTATATCATCTTGGTTTACACCTATGAAGGGAAGCACACCTGTGAGCAGGGCTAGTGACGTGGGTCACATGACTTCCTGTGACATCACTCTGAACTTGACAAACGTAGAGATCAGGGACAGGTGCAGTGCAAAGCAGAAGTCTGGAGGTTTTGTGAAAGTAAGACCATTAGACCAGCGTTGCCTGCTGACCGAAACATGCGTCCTTAAAGGATCCTCGTTTTATTTGTGTTCACATACAATGTGACGGAGAACATCGTGAGTGGAAACTCACACTTTAGGAGCCAAACAGCAGCTCCTCAGGTTCATTTGAGAGCCCCATTTACATCGACGACAGAGGTGTCCTTCGAAGGTGTCCTTAATGAATATAAGGCTAAAATTAAATTAGCATTAGGATTTGAATTTTTACCATTTGGGACAATTTATGAAAATGTGGATTAATTTAAGTATATTTATAAACAACAAAGGTTTATGAATTGTACGAGAGATGCTGTAACTGTTAATTAAAACTGGAAATGAGAGAAAACTGGTCCAAGGACTGGACAGAACAAAATAGCACTGAGCATGCTTTTAGCTGAAAAGGGGGGGTCTACAAAAGGATTTCCTCCAAAGTAACACAGGACTAGTTACAGCAGAACTAAAGTCTTTGAGAAAAGACTTCAACTCTAACAGAGGAATTAGAGTAATCTGGTATAGAGAAATTAATGGTTTTAAAACATATTTGGAAGATTTACTGGGATTTTAGAATCTGTATTGAGATACAGTACTTGTTGTTGCACTTCCATGTCTAATAACTTTTGTTTATGTTGCTTTACATGTATCCGGAGCTTGTTGGTGAGACTGATGAATGTGGCCATTGCTGGGTCAACATTCCTGGACATGCACCTGTCAAACGACTAAGGTCAAGGCTTTGACCTCAGATGAACACTTTGATATCTGAGGGACGTTATTGTTTGCATGAACACCAACGGGACAACAGCTCCAGGACGGATCATACTACAGTCCTAAGGGCCATATGGTTCATTGAATTTATTATGCTTAGGATAATTGATTTTAATCATTATTAATGTGTATAAGTCTCACTCCATGTGTTTTTCTTTTCGTTACAGGGACAGAAATGGACTGGCAGGGACAGGCCAGAGATCTTGAGTCCAATGGGTCGACCAGCTTAACCTCCGGCAAATTTTTCTACTTTATTTTGGAGTGACACTGTGTTTTGATTTATGATTTATGGACATTTATGATTTATGGACTTTAAAGAATTTGACTTTGAAGAATCAGTGCATTACTCTGTGGGTTCCCATTTGATTTGAAACATATTCCATTATAATCATTTGTTGTGTTTGTTTTGACATGTGTTGTAAGTTAATCATTTGAAGTGATTACATACGTTAGATGCTTGATGTTTGTGTTTTGTCACCGGCTTTGGGGCAAGGGGAGGATAGAAGAGTTTTTCCCAGCTTTAGGTCATTTTACCAATGGGTCAAAATGTTCTTCTGGCTAGGTCAACAGCCCTGCTGGGTTTTCGCTTCTGTCATAGTTTACAATTCACACTCAAGCTAGTAGGTTGTTTATGCTAATTCTTATCAGCATAAAGAGGGGGGAATGTTATAATAATTTTTATTATTATATTGTTTATATTGTTTATAGTTACTGGGTGCTCATAGTTCTCTACAGGTCATGTCAAATCATGTCATGTCCTCCATGTTAGTCCAAGCATGGAGTAGACATAACTAGATAGACATGGGTTGCCATGGTATTCTGCACCTGGAGCTGGGGCCTTGAGGGGAGTGTATGGAAGATACACCTCCCATTGACAGCCCCCACTGCAGTGATATAAAATCTCATGTTTTGTTTACTTCTTTAAGCAAATTCACTTATGTACCTTTGATATATATCCGTGTGTGTTTGCTTCATTCTTGCAAGAATAAAACCTGGCCTTTCGCTTTTATAATATAATCTGTCTCCGTGTCTCTCTGGATAATATAAGGATATAGAATTCTTATAAAAAAACTACTAGACTACGGGAGACTTTAGCGCCGCTAAAAATCTCCATGCTAACCAGCTGGGGGGTTTTGTTTGAAACGTTGAAGTGGTTGTGCTTCAGAGGTGTTCTTCCCTTGACTCAACAGCCATTACTGAGTCTAAAAAAGCTAATAATAATAATAATAATGGATTGGATTTATATTGCGCTTTTCTCCCGAGGGACCAAGGGACTCAAAGCGCTTACAGTCCGTCCATTATTCATTCATACACAGTCGCACTGGTGATGGTAAGCTATCTGTAGCCACAGATGCCCTGGGGCAGACTGACAGAGACGTGGCAGCCATTTTGCGCCTACGGCCTCTCCGACCATCACCACATACATTCACTCAACATTCTTACACATTCATACGAGGCAAGGTGGGTTAAGTGTCTTGCCCAAGGACACAACGACAGTATGAATTGTGGGGAGAGCGGGAATCGAACCCACTACCTTCCGGTTGAAAGCCGACTGCTCTACCACTGAGCCACTGCGCTTTGACGCAACGGAAAGAGGACGAACCGGAGCCGCAAGCCCGGCCCTCTTTTCGCAAGATCCTACAGGTAGACCACCGGACTTCTACCCCCACGCTACCACGCGTGGGCAATCGGACTTTGTCCCACAACCAGCTCCAACTCGGACCGAGACCTTGACAGACTCGCGCGGCATATCACTCGCTTTGAGCCCCATCAAGGAGCGGCTCACGACACCAGCGCATATCTTCAAGACATTGACTTCTACCTCCAAAGGGTACCGAACGCTACCGTAGAGGATAGAATCTTCTTAATTAAGCTAACATCAAGCAGAGATGTTAGTAGCTTTATCGAACGTCAACCTCCTTGAGTCCAAGCTGACTTCGACCTCCTTCGTGAAGCCCTCATGGAGGAATTCTCTGACGTCACGGTAAATGTGGGTCTGACCACCTCCCTGATGGTCAAACAGGCACGGCAAGAGTCCCCACAGCTTTATTATCAACGCTTACGTGTACTTTGGTCCACTCAATGAACCAGACATGGAGGAAGATAAAAACTTCAAAGCTCTTTTTGTACAAAACCTCCATCCAACTACCATCATCTTGGCATTTCTGCATGTCCGCTAACGCAGACCAGCCGCCAACTTCGCAAGCTGGCCACGCGGGCATTTACCAAACAGAGGGTAACTCAGACCAGACATCAAGAGCCTGCCGCGCTCTTAACTGTAGATCGGAGTTTAGCACTCGAAGGAGCACCCACCTCCAGGCCAAGGGGGCCAGAAACCTCCCGCTTCCCGGACGGGAAGAAGGGACCTCGGCCACCCAGAGGTGAGCCAGGTCAACACCCGACCTGGACTGAACGTAGGTCAGACAATCAGGGTCCTCAAGGGAAACCCCGGTTCGAGAATAAACCTCGAACCAATGCAAACCGAAGCAAAGGGGGGTACTACCCAGATCGTGATGACAGAAGAAATTATCCTCGTGGGTCACAAGACCAACGATCTTCCGGCAGTCCACCTGCCGAAAGACGGAACAATGCGAGAGACCGAGCCCCTGAAGCTCAGACTGATCGAGAAACCCCGCTGGCGAAAGTAGTCTGACTACAGAGGAGGCTCAGGTCATAGAACGCATACTCAGACAGATGCGTGAAAAGTCAAAAGGTAAGGCTGATCTGTATGCGGTCGAAGCCTCTATGGCTCCGATTCAGAAGCAGTCACCACCGCTTCGAACCGACTTAACTCGCGATGCAAATACAGAGTCCACCGAAGGGGGTGAACACACCCCGGACCTGTACTTAGGCTCTGACTATCCAGAGCCACCCAATAACATCCAGGACCCTAGCACGGACCCTACGGAGGAAAGTGACTCAGATCACAAAGACTTCACTCCGTCCAGCGCCGTCCTGGTGGTTCAAGTGAACCCAAACTCCGGGCTGTGCCATAACTGAAAAGGGAGTAGCTCGAAAGCTTTACCTCTCTGTCTTGTTAGAAGACCACTTGACGCACGAAGCACTTCTCGACACAGCCGCTGACATCAGCCTAATCTCAGGCAGCCTGTTCAGATCACTTCAGGCTATAGCGAGAAGATCCCACAGGGACTTGAAGTCCCACCCGTGCGTCCTAGAAATAAGGCCTTACTCAGATGATCGGACGACAATGAAGCTGCCTTAGTACAACTGGCCATCGGACCAATGACACTGACACATCCAGTGTATGTGTCCCACCTTGACAATGTCCCACTCTTGATCGGCAAAGACATCCTCAATCGCTTCGAACCACTGATCGATTTCAAGCAGCTAAAGATTTGGGCACAGGTGCGAGAACCACTCCCAATCTCCCTGACTGAATCTCAGTGCTATGCGATCGAAAGGTCCTCGCCAGTAGACAGGGTCGCCACCGACACTGCTGGAACTGCAACCATGCAACCTCGGGGCGAACCAAACCCCTTTGAATCGCGTTATAGCTTCCTATGCACGCTGGAAAACCCCTTAGTGATGACACCTCAAATCGTCAATGGCATCATACTGGAAGCAACTCCAGTCGACGATGTCGTCATGGCCTTATGGGCCGACAAATCTGCAATCAGCCTAGAGCTGTATGACACTTTAACGCGGGTAAACCCCAGCCTGACCTTCGTAAAGAAACACATTCGGTTCCCTGCTAACCCCACACCGACTCATGTGTTAACCACCGTAGGTCTCTGCTCTGTCACCGCACAATGGAACAAAAGAGAACTGACACACACCTTTGTCATGGCCAATGGCCCAGGAACCGGAAGACTCCAATGCATAACCCATACACAGGCAAAGAATTAACATAAAGTTTATTGGTCCACAGATAACAAACAAAATCCAAAGAACAGGAAACCACAAAGACTAGGGTCCGAACAGAATAATCAGGAATACAAGATAAGCTGAAAACCAGACTGAGAAAAAAAACAATAAAACCTCCACAGAGAACACAGACTAAGATTGAAGACACAAGGAAACACTAAACAGACTCACGGGTAGGGAGACGACGACCTGGCCAAGAGCAGGGGAAAAACACACAGGTTATAAAGACACACAGACAACAAGGAACAGGTGCAACACATCAGGGCGGAGCAGGCAATCACACAGAAGGGGAAGACAACAGGCAGGAAGTAAATCATAAAACCCAGACAGGAGTAAGACATATCAAAATAAAACCAAAACACCACAACAAGTTGAAACAATAATCAGAATATAAAGAAACCACTAAGAAACTTAAAAGAACCACAACATCAAACAAAACAGACAACTTAAACATGAATCCTGACAGTCTTTGCTGTCATCCCTGATCTTCCACATTCAGTGTACATTGGGGCTGACATGCTGGTCAGACTCGACGTTCAAGTCGATACCATTAACAACGTTCTTTTGTCCCTAACGGGAGTACAAAAAGATTCACCCAAGCTGACCGAAAAAAAATTGAGATCGGGACAAACAATACCCGACGTGTGCCAGGTAAGTAACGACTACCACCTCACGGTACCGCCGCGTAGCATCTTGTCCATACGTCTAAAAGTCTTCCCCGGACAACAAGCTAACTCCTCACAAGCGTTCTTCCAACCGTCGCCTCTGTTCTTTGAGTTAGGCTTGTCTGCTCGGGCAACACCCTTGGTCGAGCTCCACTCTCGATCAACACAGGTGCTAGTGCAGAACCCCACTGCAGACAGCATCCATGTCCCAAAATCCACCCCTTTGGGTTGGCTGGTCGACGCCAGATTTCATGACTTTGAGCTCAGACTCCCGGTCATAGGACGTATCCCACCCTCACTCCTGCCTGAACAGCAGGAGACCGAGGTTGTATACACTAAACCTTCCGGGGTAATTGCCATATACCCCTCACTTACGGTCGACACCGACACTATCTGTAGGGTCGATCTGGCTGATGACAGGGAAATGGTCTTACAGACAGTCTCCCTGCTCTCCATCGATGCAGATACAAACTTGACCGCGACGATACCGAGTGACGTCCGGTAACGACAAAGCCTGACTCTGAAACCGAACCGGATTTCGAGTCCCAGTTAGAACAAACACTGGACCTGGCTGACGCGATCAATACCGAGGAGGAACGCGACCAGGTCCTCCTCAAATATCGTACATCCTTTGCGAAGAACTCCTTGGATTGTGGTTTAACTCCCATCCATACAGTCCGCATTCCAACCGCCGCAAACGCGCCTCCAGCTTATGTACGTCAATACAAAATACCCCTGGCGTCTTATGAACCAATACAGGAAATCATAGACGACCTTTTGAACAAGGGCATCATCCACCCATGCAACAGTACTTATTCGGCTCCTATCTGGCCAGTACTCAAGCCCAACGGCAAGTGGCGACTGACGATCGACTACCGTCAGCTGAACAAAAGCGGCCCACTGTCCAGGTGGCCAATGACTCAACTTGGCCAAGAACTGCCCAAGGTACGGGACGCCAAGTACTTCTCTACACTGGATATAGCCTCCGGCTTCTGGACCATTCCAGTAGATCCACAGGATCAACACAAACTTGCTTTTACGTTCGCCAATCGGCAATATTCTTTTACCAGATGCCCATTCAGGTACTTGAATTCCCCTGCCGAATTTAACATTTTCCTGAACAAAGCATGCCCGGATGCCACTAGCCACGGAACGCTCATCTACGTAGATGACATCCTAATGCGCACTGCGACTTTCCATGCGCACATTGACGACATTGATCACATGCTGAAGCAGCTCACCACCGCTGGTGCGTAGATCTCTCTGGAAAAATGTCAATGGTGTAGAAAGAAGGTAAACTACGTGGGCCTTCTAGTCGGCGCTGCTGGTGTTGAACCACAGGTCAGTCGACTTCAGGGTACCGCCAACCTAAAACCGCCATCCAACTTGTCAGAACTCCGCAGCTTCCAGGGAGTCTGCAACTACTCTCGACAATTCGTCGAGGATTACGCGACATTGGCTAAACCACTGACTGACCTTCTCAAAAAGGACACCGCCTTTGAGTGGGGTCCCCAACAGGAACAGGCAATGAAGGCGCTCCAGCAAAAGCTGTGCGAAGCCCCTTGTCTGGCTTACCCGGACCACACTAAAGTCTTCCACTTGGAGGTAGGCTTCTCAAGCCACAGCCTCAGTTCAGGCCTCTATCAGGTCCACGACACGGACAAGAGAGTAGTGGCCTACGCCAGCAAAACTCTCTCCGGTCCAGAGACTAAGTACACAGACTGTGAAAAAGCCCTCCTAGCCACAGTTTGGGCTGTGAAACACTTTGCCCACTACTTAGGAGGCCAAAAGACGATTGTTAACACCAATCACCAACCGGTGACTTTCTTGACGAGTCAAAGACTCAGGGACGGCGTAGTGACCAACGCCCGTGTGGCATCTTGGCTCATGGCTCTCCAAAGCTTCGACGTGGAGATACGCTATGCCCAAAACCACAAGCCATATTTGGGCATGGAGCTTGCCGCATGTCAACAATGCGCAATTGACACACCCGCCACAGCCGCCCCACCAAACGAATACACCCCCACCGTACCAACACGCCACCACTACTTCGATGCGAACGTATGCCAAGATATGACAACCGCATATGTCGATGGATGCTCGTTCCACCACGAAGCTCTGGTTCACGCCGGTGCAGGTGTAGTATGGCTCAATGACACTCCCTATGAGCCACAAAAATTCCAGTTAGGACCCCAATCTTTGCAATACGCTGAGATTGCAGCCGTCCTTATAACCATCCAGTTGGCAGTGGCCAAGCAGATCGAACTGATCGTGATTTGTACAGACTCAAATTACGCTCGCCTCAGTTTTTCATGCCACCTGCCACTATGGAAGAACAATGGTTTTCTCACATCCGCAAAGAAAACCATAAAACACAAAGACATGTTCCTGGGGGCGGCAGTAGCTCAGTGGGTAGAGCGGATGTCCTTCAACCGAAAGGTAGGGGGTTTGATTCCCGCTCTCCCCACAGTTCATACTGTCGTTGTGTCCTTGGGCAAGACACTTAACCCACCTTGCCTCCAGTGGCTGCAACACTGGTAATTACATAAGAACAATGTAAGTCGCTTTGGATAAAAGCGTCAGCTAAATGAATAAATGTAAATGTAAATGTAAATGTAAATGTAAATGGTATGTGACGGTCTGGTCGAAGACCATGACATGCAAGTATACTAGAAGAAAGTCAGAGGCCACTCGCGGGCCCCTGGACTTGACAAAGATCTGAATGACCATGCAGACCGTATGGCAAAAGAAGGTGCTCTTGATGGTACGCTCTGGCAATTCCAGCCCGACCCCGTGTACAATCGACCCCTTCCCACCCATCCCACCCATTCTGTCTGTCTGGTCACCCGATCAAAGGCGACCGCAACCGACGCCTCGGTTCCGGCCCCAGCAGCCACAAAGTGGTTGCTGGGATATTCCTCAAGTGAAAAAAGCCTAGTTTAGTGACCTCACTAATGTGCTGCTGCAGAGATAGTGTGGAGTCAAAAATGACACCAAGGTTCCTCAGTGTTGCCGTGCTCCAACACACAGTTGTTGATCGAGACAGTAAGATTGTTGAACTTGTGCCGATGACTGGCAGGACCAATTAACAAGAGCTCTGTTTTATCCGAGTTCAAATGGAGGAAGTTTTGAGACATCCATGTTTTAATTGAAACGAGGCAGGCCTCTAGACGCTTGATGTCAGTATTATTCGCTTTTATTGGTAGATACAGCTGTGTATCATCGGCATAACAGTGGAAGTTTACTCCATAACTTCTGATGATTTGTCCCAATGGACACCTGTCTCTCACCTGTCCCTCATCTGTCTCTCATCTGTCTCTCATCTGTCCCTCATTTGTCTCTCACCTGTCCCTCACCTGTCTCTCTCCTGTCCCTCACCTGTCTCTCACCTGTCCCTCACCTGTCTCTCACCTGTCCCTCACCTGTTCCTCACCTGTCCCTCACCTGTCTCTCACCTGTCCCTCACCTGTCTCTCACCTGTTCCTCATCTGTCTCTCACCTGTCTCTCACCTGTTCCTCACCTGTCCCTCATCTGTCTCTCACCTGTCTCTCACCTGTCCCTCATCTGTCTCTCACCTGTCTCTCACCTGTTCCTCATCTGTCTCTCACCTGTCCCTTACCTGTTCCTCACCAGTTCTCACCTGTCTTTCATCTGTCTCTCACCTGTTCCTCATCTGTCTCTCACCTGTCTCTCACCTGTCCCTCACCTGTCCCTCACCTGTCCCTCACCTGTCCCTCACCTGTCTCTCTCCTGTCTCTCTCCTGTCCCTCACCTGTCTCTCACCTGTCCCTCACCTGTCTCTCACCTGTCCCTCACCTGTCCCTCACCTGTCTCTCACCTGTCCCTCACCTGTCTCTCACCTGTTCCTCATCTGTCTCTCACCTGTCTCTCACCTGTTCCTCACCTGTCCCTCATCTGTCTCTCACCTGTCTCTCACCTGTCCCTCATCTGTCTCTCACCTGTCTCTCACCTGTTCCTCATCTGTCTCTCACCTGTCCCTTACCTGTTCCTCACCGGTTCTCACCTGTCTTTCATCTGTCTCTCACCTGTTCCTCATCTGTCTCTCACCTGTCTCTCACCTGTCCCTCACCTGTCTCTCACCTGTCCCTCACCTGTCTCTCACCTGTTCCTCATCTGTCTCTCACCTGTCTCTCACCTGTTCCTCACCTGTCCCTCATCTGTCTCTCACCTGTCTCTCACCTGTTCCTCATCTGTCTCTCACCTGTCTCTCACCTGTCCCTCACCTGTCTCTCACCTGTCCCTCACCTGTCTCTCACCTGTCTCTCACCTGTCCCTCACCTGTCCCTCACCTGTCTTTCATCTGTCTCTCACCTGTCCCTCACCTGTCTCTCACCTGTCCCTCACCTGTCCCTCACCTGTCTCTCACCTGTTCCTCACCTGTCCCTCATCTGTTCTCACCTGTTCCTCACCAGTCCCTCACCTGTTCCTCACCTGTCCCTCACCTGTCTCTCACCTGTCCCTCACCTGTCTCTCATCTGTCCCTCACCTGTTCCTTACCTGTTCCTCACCAGTCCCTCACCTGTCTCTCACCTGTCCCTCACCTGTTTCTCACCTGTCTCTCATCTGTCCCTTACCTGTTCCTCACCTGTCCCTCACCTGTCTCTCACCTGTTTCTCACCTGTCCCTCAGCTGTCTCTCATCTGTCCCTCACCTGTTCCTCATCGGTCTCTTACCTGTTCCTCACCTGTCTCTCACCTGTTCCTCACCTGTCCCTCACCTGTTCCTCACCTGTCTCTCACCTGTCCCTCACCTGTCTCTCACCTGTCCCTCACCTGTCTCTCATCTGTCCCTCACCTGTTTCTCACCTGTCTCTCATCTGTCCCTCACCTGTTTCTCACCTGTCTCTCATCTGTCCCTCACCTGTCTTTCATCTGTCCCTCACCTGTTCCTCACCTGTCTCTCATCTGTCCCTCACCTGTTCCTCATCGGTCTCTTACCTGTCCTTCACCTGTCTCTCATCTGTTTCTCACCTGTCCCTCACCTGTTTCTCACCTGTCCCTCACCTGTTTCTCACCTGTCTTTCATCTGTTTCTCACCTGTCTCTCACCTGTCTTTTATCTGTTTAATTGGGTTTGTACCACACCTGTCTTCTCAAGGTTTAGAGGGATTTGAACAGGTTTTTGATGGACTGGTTCTACATGGTCCTAACCCAGTTTTTCTGTCCAGGTCCACAGTGAGTGAGGACGACCTCAGAGAACTCTTCTGTTGCAGAGACTTCAGCTTCAGAGCCTTCAAGTTCTTCCAGTGAGCCCCACTCTGTAGGTCTTTTATTGTGAAAAGAAAAGGAAACTGATGTGTGTTTTATTGTGAAAGGAACAGGAAGATGGCTCTGGTGCAGCTGGACTCTGTGGAAGAGGCCATTGAGGCTTTGGTCCAACTCCACAACCATCGCCTGGACCTGAACCAGCACCTGAGGGTCTCCTTCTCCAAGTCCACCATCTGAGACCAAGACCTGACTAAGACCAACCAGAACCGGGGCCAAGACGGACCTGACCCAGGGTTTAAAGTTTCTCTCTAGTGAATGTGACTTTTGACCCCTTAACTTATGACCTTTCACCCCTTGTTCATCTTTTTTATTGAATGTTATACACTTCAAACTGACAGTTTTAGCAATGCTTCCATTTTGAATTTAATTTCTCTGTTCCCTCTCACGTATAGAAAACTGATTATGTTGAAAAAGCCAACTGTAAAATTTCAAATGTAAAATGGAGGTTGAAGGAAAGAAATAAGAAAAAGTATATATTAAATAATAAAACTAATCCTAAGCTAACACGCTAATCAGAGCTAAAGCCACAGAAGTCAAAACACAGTCTATTTAAATAGGGTTATTTTTGAGTGAAGGTCCTTTGTGATTGGATGATTGGCTCAAACTGCTAAAAGTCTCTCAGCTGAGCACCTCAGTGAGTGGAGTTCCTCTGGTGGGGGTGGTCTGTTGAAGAGGATCACTCTGATCTTAGAGTCTAAGGACAGTCCCATCACAGAGCCTGCCCTCTTTATCAGCCGCTTCAGTCTCTGTCCCCCCCCACCCCCTTAACCATGCCACTATCATGGTGTCAACCGAATGTTTCTGCAGGTGGCTTGTGTCTAACTTGTATGAGAAGTCAGTGGTGTAGAGGGTGTTGAGGACCTACCGCTCCCTAATTTGCCCAAACTGTGGCTTATTGATGAGGTAGTCAGTAATCCGACGCCATGAGAGGATCGACAGCCACGGTGTTCAGTTTGTCCTGGAGTAGATGGGGCTGGATGGTGTTAAAGGCGTATCCGTACCCGATAGGAGAGAGCGGGCTGGAGGAGGTAGAGAACACCCACCTTCTCTTGGTCCAAACTGGAGAGGGTCCCCTACGTTCTGCACTTGGGGTGAGCTGCAGGACCAGTCACTCCAGTGTTTCCATCACGTGAGACATGAGGACAACTGGCCTGTAGTCATTCAGATCACTGGGACAACTCTTTTGGAACCGGAGCGATGCATGTTTTCCACAGCAAAGGGACCCAGTTGTTTTGTTTTATTTGCGATGAGCTTTTGTGCCTTATTTTCTTACCGTTAGTGTTGGTTATGGTGTGTTTTTGGGTTTAATCATGAATGTATTTATACTATAACAATGACCGAGTTATATTTAAATACAAATCTGTACTGAGCTGTGATTGTTCCAAATGTGAGTCTGTTTTCTATTAAAGTAAACAACAAAAAATGGTTCAATCAAAAGCAGCTGGAAAAAGGTCAGGTTTGTAAATGCATTATCAACTTATTTATCGCACCTTGAAAAAAATTGGATACGCATGTTTAAAATGCCCTAACATTTCTGATGTACTTCAGAGAATTATTTATATTAAATTCAGAATTTTAGTGACAGTATTTGAAATCTTGAGACCTTTGGCAAAAACTCACGTCTTAAAAACAAACCCAAAATGCATTTTTAAATAAAAACTGAGCTTAGGCCTAGTCCACACGAACACGGGTATTTTTATAACCGGAGTTTTTCCTCCTGCGTTTTAAAAAAAAAATCCCGTCCACAAACGCTCGCATGAAAACGCAAAAACCCACTATCAAGCGCTGTCAAGAGCATGCCACACCAGCAGGTGGCGATATCACCCTAATCGTAAAGGCATGTTGGCCAATCAGACCAGTGGATAACGGCGCACACTCTGACGTCGCAAGGTTTTACTGTCCACACGACAACGCTGCAACCGGCGTTTCTGAAAATCCTCACCCTGGCAGGGGTTTTCAAAAATGTTCGGTTTCAGTGACCTGATACTGCGTTTCCGTGTGAATGACGGCGAACCGTGTAAAAAAAGTCACGGTTATAAAAATACCCGTGTCCGTGTGGACTAGGCCTTAAACAAAATATATTTAAATTTTTGATAGTTAAAAAAAAAGAGCCCTATGTTTTAAGCTCCACTCCCTGATTTCTGTCTCAGAGCCACTCTCTCAACAATATATAATTATATTGTGCAGGAGCATAAAGGTTAGCACTACGGCTTCACAGCAAGAAGGTCCTGGGTTCAATTCCCTTCCAGGGCAGGGCCTCTCTGTGTGGAGTTTACATGTTCTCCCCGTGTCTGAGTAGGTTTACTCCGGGTACTCCGGTTTCCCCCACCACTAAAGACATGTACAACAGACTACAGATGAAAATGAGCCTCTCTGCGGCGTCCTAAAGAAATTAATGAAACAGGCTTTTTTGACGATTTAGAAAAAGAAAGTTGTTTAATAATTTTTTTGAATATATCTAAAAATCTAATCCTTTATGTTTATAACACATTAAAAGAGTCACACAACCTTCACAATAAAAGCATCTGATAGAAGTCTTCACAATAAAAGCTTTGATAAAACAGATTTACATGAAGCAACAACAAAGATGATGTTGTTTAGTGATTAGTGCTTTAACTTTGAAACTATTCTGCACAAAGCCACGTTTCTAAAAGTTCACAAGAATAAATACAGTTAAATACAACCAAACGAATATTCTTTGTTCAGAGAAGATGAAATAAAGACAGTAAAAGATATGAATATTCTTAAACATCACAAACACAGTAATCTACTTCAAATATATATTTTTTTAATTATTACTTTACTACTAATATTTGTTAAAAAAATAAGAGAAAAAAAAAAAGATTTAGAAAAAAATATAAAAACAGATTTGGAAAGACTTTTGGACGTTATGGCTCTGATTCCGGTGGTTTCTCTTGAAGTTTGAAGCTTAATAAACTAAATGATCTAAATATGACTCAGTTTTTGTGATTCGTCCAAGAATAAAAAAGAAAAATAAACAAAAAAAGGGTCCATGTACCAGTGGATAATTAGCTTTTCAGTTTAACCCAACTCTGGAGCTCGAGATCAGACCCGTCCACAGGAACAGAAATATTTTAGAAGCAGATATTTTCTCTGGCTTTTATATAAAAATATCTGTGTTTGCACCAGACCTGTAGGTGGCGCTAAACATCACTGTCATTCAAGAGTTTATCTCATTTGAAGGACAGAGGTTCAACTGTCAATTACAATGAGTGATAAAAACACAGTTCTTTTAAAGAAACACATGGTACATGTCCTAAACACCACTGGTTTATAAAACTCCAGTTTGGGAGCAGTTTTGAAAGAAATGCTGGAACATGTCTAAAGTTAGTGTGGACGGGAGACAGGATGTGTTTGTGTCGGTCGAGATCGGTCTCGTCTGGTGACAGAACAAACAAATTCTGATTGGTCCATGGGTCACAGAGAAGCTCTGATTGGTCCATGGGTCACATAGAGGCTCTGATTGGTCCATGGGTCACAGAGAGGCTCTGATTGGTCCATGGGTCACAGAGAAGCTCTGATTGGTCCATGGGTCACAGAGAGGCTCTGATTGGTCCATGGTTCACATAGAGGCTCTGATTGGTCCATGGATCATAGAGAGGCTCTGATTGGTCCATGGGTCACAGAGAGGCTCTGATTGGTCCATGGGTCACATAGAGGCTCTGATTGGTCCATGGTTCACTGAGAGAGGCTCTGATTGGTCCATGGGTCACACAGAGGCTCTGATTAGTCCATGGGTCACAGAGAGGCTCTGATTGGTCCATGGGTCACAGAGAAGCTCTGATTGGTCCATGGGTCACAGAGAGGCTCTGATTGGTCCATGGGTCACATAGAGGCTCTGATTGGTCCATGGGTCACAAAGAGGCTCTGATTGGTCCATGGGTCACAGAGAAGCTCTGATTGGTCCATGGGTCACAGAGAGGCTCTGATTGGTCCATGGGTCACAGAGAAGCTCTGATTGGTCCATGGTTCACTGAGAGAGGCTCTGATTGGTCCATGGGTCACAGAGAAGCTCTGATTGGTCCATGGGTCACAGAGAAGCTCTGATTGGTCCATGGGTCACAGAGAAGCTCTGATTGGTCCATGGGTCACTGAGAGAGGCTCTGATTGGTCCATGGGTCACAGAGAAGCTCTGATTGGTCCATGGGTCACTGAGAGAGGCTCTGATTGGTCCATGGGTCACTGAGAGAGGCTCTGATTGGTCCATGGTTCACTAAGAGAGGCTGGTCAAACTCTGGTCCGTGGACAGAAACAGGTCGATGAAGCTGGGCACCTGCAGCCCTGTAGCCACGGTGACACCTCCACACCACACCTGCACGATACAGGTGAGTGTTACGTGTAAGAGTTACAAGTCAGTTAAAATCAGTTAAAACCTTAAATTCATAAATATTAAACAGCAGTAAAAGCAGGGACTCACAGTAAAATCCTACCTCTCTGACATATTACAGCTCTATTAACAACTGCACATCTCGTACCGTCCTTGTAACACATGGTGTCCCCCAGAGCTCGGTGCTTGGTCCCCTTCTGTTTATACTGGACATGTTAATCCTGCTCATATCATCCGTCATCATGGACTTCATTTTCACTGCGACGCTGACAATACCCAAATAAACCTCCCCAAAAAAAACATTACCCTATCCACTGTCTCCACTCTCACAAACTGCCTCAATGAAATAAAATCTTGGATGACAATTTTCTCAAGCTTAACTGCAATAAATCTGAAATTATTATAACTGGTCCTAAATCCCTCCTGCCCAGCTCCCAGGATTTTTCACTCTCCATCGATGGGCACACAGTGCCCCCCTGATCAGGAACATCGGAGTCACTCTGGACCCCACCCTATCCTTCAAAACTCATATTCGAAACATCACTAAAACATTATTTTTCCACCTCCGAAACATTGCTCGTCTCCATCCTACCCTCTCCACCTCTGCTGCCGAAACACTCATCCACACCTTCATAAGCTCCAGACTGGACTATTGCAACAGCCTCCTCTACGGTCTCCCCTCCACTGACCTCCAGAAACTCCAGTACGTTCAGAACTCAGCTGCCCGGTTACTCACCCACACCCGCTCCAGAGAACACCCCCGTCCTCCAGCAGCTCCACTGGCTTCCCATTCAGTACCGTATCCACTTCAAGATCCTCCTCATCACCTACAAAGCCCTCAATAACCTTGCCCCCCCCATACCTCTCAGATCTCCTTCAACGACACTGCCCCTCCCGCCGTCTCCGATCCTCTGACTCAAATCTCCTCACCCCATCACCAAATCCAAGCACCGTACCTTGGGAGACAGAGCCTTTGCCTCTGGAACTCCCCCCCCCTCCACAAATCCCAACCTCGGACTCACTCGAAACATTTAAGAAACAGTTAAAAACTCACATTTTCAAGAAATGTTACAACCTGTCATAAACTCCTTTGCAATATTTTGTTTTGTTTATTGTTGTATGTATTTTATGTATGTAAAGGGACCAGAGGTTGTTGGTTAAATACTCACAGTAAAAGCAGGGACCAGAGGTTGTTGGTTAAATACTCACGGTAAAAGCAGGGACCAGAGATTGTTGGTTAAATACTCACAGTAAAAGCAGGGACCAGAGGTTGTTGGTTAAATACTCACGGTAAAAGCAGGGACCAGAGGTTGTTGGTTAAATACTCACGGTAAAAGCAGGGACCAGAGGTTGTTGGTTAAATACTCACAGTAAAAGCAGGGACCAGACGTTGTTGGTTAAATACTCACAGTAAAAGCAGGGACCAGAGGTTGTTGGTTAAATACTCACAGTAAAAGCAGGGACCAGAGGTTGTTGGTTAAATACTCACAGTAAAAGCAGGGACCAGAGGTTGACTGAACTTGGTTTTGAAAGAATGAATCAGACGCATACGATCCACGTCGATGAACAACAGGTCACCTGACACAAACGGAGAGAGCTGACTGAATTAGGACAAACTAAAAGTCACTAGACAAACATAACTTTAGTTAAGATGTTTTTGCCTAAATATTTAAGTGGCTCTTTATCAACTTGATGTATCTTTTAACTTAATTGTTTTACTCTTGCTTTTATTTCAATCTTCAAAAGCGGAGGTGTCCAAACATTTTACAAAGAGGGTCAAATTCAACCATGGAGCTGTCTACATGTACAGGTTTTAGTTGAATTTAAACATGTTTTAGATCTCGTACCGTTGCCATGGTGACAGTAGACCCCGATCCTCTGGGGCAGGCCACACTCCAGGTTCTTGCTGCGGTTGTTGTGCTTTGCTGAAACTGAGCTCTGCAGCCATTGGCTCAGACTTAGGCTCCAGGAGGCGGAGCTTTTCCCAAGCTGAACAAATCGGTTCAGAGCGCCACGATAGGCCACACCCACTGACAAGGATTTCCAGTCTCCAATTGGACGCAGCTCCCAGTAGTGACCGCCCCCAGAGATCTCCTGGTCACCTGGAAACAATTGAGGACAGTTAATGTGACGAACCTTTAACGAGACGAACCTTTAACGGGACAAACCTTTAACGGGACGAACCTTTAACGGGACGAACCTTTAATGAGACAAACCTTTAACGGGACAAACCTTTAACGGGACGAACCTTTAACGGGACAAACCTTTAACGGGACAAACCTTTAACGGGACAAACCTTTAACGCGACGAACCTTAAACGGGACGAACCTTTAACGTGACGAACCTTTAACGGGACGAACCTTTAACGGGACGAACCTTTAACGGAACGAACCTTTAACGAGACAAACCTTTAACGGGACGAACCTTTAACGTGACGAACCTTTAACGGGACGAACCTTTAACGAGACAAACCTTTAACGGGACGAACCTTTAACGGGACGAACCTTTAACGGGACGAACCTTTAACGGGACGAACCTCTAATCTAATCTTTAACGGGACGAACCTTTAACGGGACGAACCTTTAACGGGACGAACCTTTAACGGGACGAACCTTTAACGGACGAACCTTTAACGGGACGAACCTTTAACGGGACGAACCTTTAACGAGACGAACCTTTAACGGACGAACCTTTAACGGGACGAACCTTTAACGGGACGAACCTTTAACGGGACGAACCTTTAACGGACGAACCTTTAACGCGACGAACCTTTAACGGGACGAACCTTTAACGCGACGAACCTTTAACGAGATTTAACCTTTTGAACCTTTAACGAGACAAACCTTTAACGAGACGAACCTTTAACGCGACAAACCTTAAACGGGAACCTTTAACGTGATTTAACCTTTAACGCGACGAACCTTTAACGCCGAACCTTTAACGAGACGAACCTTTAACGGGACAAACCTTTAACGGGACAAACCTTTAACGGGACGAACCTTTAACGGGACAAACCTTTAACGAGACAAACCTTTAACAGACGAACTTTAACCTTTAGACGAACCTTTAACGACAAACCTTTAACGGACAAACCTTTAACGACAAACCTTTAACGACAAACCTTTAACGAGGCGAACATTTAACATGAGAACCTTAAGCGTGACGAACATTTAACGAGACGAACCTTTAACGGACGAACCTTTAACGAGACAAACCTTTACGAGACAAACCTTTAACGAGGCGAACCTTTAACGGACGAACTTTTAACGGACGAACATTTAACGGGGCGAACCTTTAACGGGACGAACCTTAAACGTGACGAACATTTAACAAGACGAACCTTTAACGGGACGAACCTTTAACGAGACAAACCTTTAACGAGACGAACCTTTAACGGGACGAACTTTTAACGAGACAAACCTTTAACGAGACGAACCTTAAACGTGACGAACATTTAACGAGACAAACCTTTAACGGGACGAACCTTTAACGAGACAAACATTTAACGAGACGAACATTTAACGAGACGAACCTTTAACGGGACGAACCTTTAACGAGACGAACATTTAACAAGACGAACATTTAACAAGACGAACCTTTAACGTGACGAACCTTAAACGTGACGAACCTTAAACGAGACGAACATTTAACGAGACGAACCTTTAACGGGACGAACCTTTAACGAGACAAACCTTTAACGAGACGAACATTTAACGAGACAAACATTTAACGAGACGAACCTTTAACGGGACGAACCTTTAACGAGACAAACCTTTAACGAGACAAACCTTTAACGAGACGAACATTTAACGAGGCGAACCTTTAACGTGATTTAACCTTAAGCGTGGCGAACTTTTAAGGCGAACCTTTAACGGGACAAACCTTTAACGGGACAAACCTTTAACGAGACAAACCTTTAACGAGACAAACCTTTAACGAGACGAACATTTAACGAGACGAACCTTTAACGTGACGAACCTTAAACGTGACGAACTTTTAACGAGACGAACCTTTAACATGACAAACCTTAAACGTGACGAACTTTTAACGAGACGAACATTTAACGAGACGAACCTTTAACGGGACGAACCTTAAACGTGACAAACATTTAACGAGACGAACCTTTAACGGGACGAACCTTTAACGTGACGAACCTTTAACGAGACGAACCTTTAACGAGACGAACCTTTAACGCGACAAACCTTAAACGGGACGAACCTTTAACGTGACGAACCTTTAACGTGACGAACCTTTAACGTGACGAACCTTTAACGTGACGAACCTTTAACGAGACGAACCTTTAACGGGACAAACCTTTAACGGGACGAACCTTTAACGGGACGAACCTTTAACGGGACAAACCTTTAACGAGACAAACCTTTAACGAGACGAACCTTTAACGAGACGAACCTTTAACGAGACAAACCTTTAACGGGACAAACCTTTAACGAGACAAACCTTTAACGAGACAAACCTTTAACGGGACGAACTTTTAACGAGACGAACCTTTAACATGACGAACCTTAAACGTGACGAACATTTAACGAGACGAACCTTTAACGGGACGAACCTTTAACGAGAAAAACCTTTAACGAGACAAACCTTTAACGAGACGAACCTTTAACGGGACGAACTTTTAACGGGACGAACATTTAACGAGACGAACCTTTAACGGGACGAACCTTAAACGTGACGAACATTTAACAAGACGAACCTTTAACGGGACGAACCTTTAACGAGACGAACCTTAAACGTGACGAACATTTAACGGGACGAACCTTTAACGAGACAAACCTTTAACGGGACAAACCTTTAACGAGACGAACATTTAACAAGACGAACATTTAACAAGACGAACCTTTAACATGACGAACCTTAAACGTGACGAACATTTAACGAGACGAACCTTTAACGGGACGAACCTTTAACGAGAAAAACCTTTAACGAGACAAACCTTTAACGAGACGAACCTTTAACGGGACGAACTTTTAACGGGACGAACATTTAACGAGACGAACCTTTAACGGGACGAACCTTAAACGTGACGAACATTTAACAAGACGAACCTTTAACGGGACGAACCTTTAACGAGACGAACCTTTAACGGGACGAACTTTTAACGAGACAAACCTTTAACGAGACAAACCTTTAACGAGACGAACCTTAAACGTGACGAACATTTAACGAGACGAACCTTTAACGGGACGAACCTTTAACGAGACAAACATTTAACGAGACGAACCTTTAACGGGACGAACCTTTAACGAGACAAACCTTTAACGAGACGAACATTTAACGAGACGAACATTTAACGAGACGAACCTTTAACGAGACAAACCTTTAACGGGACAAACCTTTAACGAGACAAACCTTTAACGAGACGAACCTTTAACGGGACGAACTTTTAACGGGACGAACATTTAACGGGACGAACCTTTAACGGGACGAACCTTAAACGTGACGAACATTTAACAAGACGAACCTTTAACGGGACGAACCTTTAACGAGACAAACCTTTAACGTGGCGAACCTTAACAGACGGCGAACATTTAACGAGACGAACCTTTTAACGGGACGAACCTTTATGAGACAAACCTTTAACGAGGCGAACCTTTAACATGACGAACCTTAAGCGTGATTTAACTTTTAACGACGAACATTTAACGAGGCAGACCTTTAGCGGGACGAACCTTAAACGTGACAAACATTTAACGAGGCAGAACCTTTAACGGGACGAACCTTTAACGTGATTTAACCTTTAACGACGAACCTTTAACGAGACGCGAACCTTTAAACGACAAACCTTAAACGGGACGAACCTTTAACGTGATTTAACCTTTAACGCGGATTTAACCTTTAACGGGACGAACCTTTAACGAGACAAACCTTTAACGAGACAAACCTTTAACGAGACGAACATTTAACGAGACGAACCTTTAACGTGACGAACCTTAAACGTGACGAACTTTTAACGAGACGAACCTTTAACATGACGAACCTTAAACGTGACGAACTTTTAACGAGACGAACATTTAACGAGACGAACCTTTAACGGGACGAACCTTAAATGTGACAAACATTTAACGAGACGAACCTTTAACGGGACGAACCTTTAACGTGACGAACCTTTAACGAGACGAACCTTTAACGAGACGAACCTTTAACGAGACGAACCTTTAACGCGACAAACCTTAAACGGGACGAACCTTTAACGTGACGAACCTTTAACGTGACGAACCTTTAACGAGACGAACCTTTAACGGGACAAACCTTTAACGGGACAAACCTTTAACGGGACGAACCTTTAACGGGACAAACCTTTAACGAGACAAACCTTTAACGAGACGAACCTTTAACGAGACGAACCTTTAACGAGACAAACCTTTAACGGGACAAACCTTTAACGAGACAAACCTTTAACGAGACAAACCTTTAACGGGACGAACTTTTAACGAGACGAACCTTTAACATGACGAACCTTAAACGTGACGAACATTTAACGAGACGAACCTTTAACGGGACGAACCTTTAACGAGACAAACCTTTAACGAGACAAGAACCTTTAACGGGACGAACTTTTAACGGGACGAACATTTAACGAGATTTAACCTTTAACGGGACGAACCTTAAACGTGACGAACATTTAACAAGACGAACCTTTAACGGGACGAACCTTTAACGAGACAAACCTTTAACGAGACGAACCTTTAACGGGACGAACTTTTAACGAGACAAACCTTTAACGAGTCTCGAACGTGACGAACCTTAAACGTGACGAACCTTAAACGAGACGAACATTTAACGAGGCAGACCTTTAACCTTTAACGGGACGAACCTTTAATGAGACAAACCTTTAACGAGACGAACATTTAACGGGACGAACCTTTAACGAGACAAACCTTTAACGAGACGAACCTTTAACGAGACGAACCTTTAACGGGACGAACTTTTAACGGGACGAACATTTAACGGGACGAACCTTTAACGGGACGAACCTTAAACGTGACGAACATTTAACAAGACGAACCTTTAACGGGACGAACCTTTAACGAGACAAACCTTTAACGAGACGAACCTTTAACGGGACGAACTTTTAACGAGACAAACCTTTAACGAGACAAACCTTTAACGAGACGAACCTTAAACGTGACGAACCTTTAACGAGACAAACCTTTAACGAGACAAACCTTTAACGAGACAAACCTTTAACGGGACGAACCTTTAACGGGACGAACCTTTAACGTGACGAACCTTTAACGAGACAAACATTTAGACGAACCTTTAACATGACGAACCTTAAACGTGATTTAACTTTTAACGAGCGAACATTTAACGAGACGAACCTTTAACGGGACGAACCTTAAACGTGACAAACATTTAACGAGACGAACCTTTAACGGGACGAACCTTTAACGTGATTTAACCTTTAACGAGACGAACCTTTAACGAGACGAACCTTTAACGCGACAAACCTTAAACGGGACGAACCTTTAACGTGACGAACCTTTAACGTGACGAACCTTTAACGAGACGAACCTTTAACGGGACAAACCTTTAACGGGACAAACCTTTAACGGGACGAACCTTTAACGGGACGAACCTTTAACGTGACGAACCTTTAACGAGACAAACATTTAACGAGACGAACCTTTAACGTGACGAACCTTAAACGTGACGAACTTTTAACGAGACGAACCTTTAACATGACGAACCTTTAAACGTGGCGAACTTTTAACGAGGCGAACATTTAACGAGACGAACCTTTAACGGGACGAACCTTAAACGTGACAAACATTTAACGAGACGAACCTTTAACGGGACGAACCTTTAACGTGACGAACCTTTAACGAGACGAACCTTTAACGAGACGAACCTTTAACGCGACAAACCTTAAACGGGACGAACCTTTAACGTGACGAACCTTTAACGTGACGAACCTTTAACGAGACGAACCTTTAACGGGACAAACCTTTAACGGGACAAACCTTTAACGGGACGAACCTTTAACGAGACAAACCTTTAACGAGACAAACCTTTAACGAGCGAACATTTAACGAGGCGACCTTTAACGTGAGAACCTTAAACGTGGATTTAACTTTTAACGAGAACCTTTAACATGACGAACCTTAAACGTGACGAACTTTTAACGAGACGAACATTTAACGAGACGAACCTTTAACGGGACGAACCTTAAACGTGACAAACATTTAACGAGACGAACCTTTAACGGGACGAACCTTTAACGTGATTTAACCTTTAACGAGGCGAACCTTTAACGAGGCGAAACCTTTAACGCGACAAACCTTAAACGGGACGAACCTTTAACGTGACGAACCTTTAACGTGACGAACCTTTAACGAGACGAACCTTTAACGGGACAAACCTTTAACGGGACAAACCTTTAACGGGACGAACCTTTAACGGGACAAACCTTTAACGAGACAAACCTTTAACGAGACGAACCTTTAACGAGACGAACCTTTAACGAGGCGAAACTTTTAACGAGGCGAACCTTTAACATGACGATTTAACATTTAACGACGAACCTTTAACGGGACGAACCTTTAACGAGACAAACCTTTAACGAGACAAACCTTTAACGAGACGAACCTTTAACGGGACGAACTTTTAACGGGACGAACATTTAACGAGACGAACCTTTAACGGGACGAACCTTAAACGTGACGAACATTTAACAAGACGAACCTTTAACGGGACGAACCTTTAACGAGACAAACCTTTAACGAGACGAACCTTTAACGGGACGAACTTTTAACGACAAACCTTTAACGACAAACCTTTAACGACGAACCTTAAACGTGACGAACATTTAACGAGACGAACCTTTAACGGGACGAACCTTTAACGAGACAAACATTTAACGAGACGAACCTTTAACGGGACGAACCTTTAACGAGACAAACCTTTAACGAGACGAACATTTAACGAGACGAACATTTAACGAGACGAACCTTTAACATGACGAACCTTAAACGTGACGAACTTTTAACGAGACGAACATTTAACGACGAACCTTTAACGGACAAACTTTAACATTTAACGAGACGAACCTTTAACGGGACGAACCTTTAACGAGACGAACCTTTAACGAGACGAACCTTTAACGGGACGAACCTTTAACGAGACGAACCTTTAACGAGACGAACCTTTAACGGGACGAACTTTTAACGAGACAAACCAACGAGACAAACCTTTAACGACGACCTTAAACGTGACAAACATTTAACGAGACAAACCTTTAACGGGACGAACCTTTAACGAGACAAACATTTAACGAGACGAACATTTAACGAGACGAACCTTTAACGGGACGAACCTTTAACGAGACAAACCTTTAACGAGACGAACATTTAACAAGACGAACATTTAACGAGACGAACATTTAACGGGACGAACCTTTAACGAGACAAACCTTTAACGAGACGAACATTTAACGAGACGAACATTTAACGAGACGAACATTTAACGGGACGAACCTTTAACGGGACGAACCTTTAACGGGACGAACCTTTAACGAGACAAACCTTTAACGAGACGAACATTTAACGAGACGAACCTTTAACATGACGAACCTTAAACGTGACGAACTTTTAACGAGACGAACATTTAACGAGACGAACCTTTAACATGACGAACCTTAAACGTGACGAACTTTTAACGAGACGAACATTTAACGAGACGAACCTTTAACGGGACGAACCTTTAACGAGACGAACCTTTAACGGGACGAACCTTTAACGAGACAAACCTTTAACGAGACAAACCTTTAACGAGACGAACCTTTAACGGGACGAACTTTTAACGAGACAAACCTTTAACGAGACAAACCTTTAACGAGACGAACCTTAAACGTGACGAACATTTAACGAGACGAACCTTTAACGGGACGAACCTTTAACAAGACGAACATTTAACGAGACAAACCTTTAACGGGACGAACCTTTAACGGGACGAACCTTTAACGAGACAAACCTTTAACGAGACGAACCTTTAACGGGACAAACCTTTAACGGGACGAACCTTTAACGGGACGAACCTTTAACGGGACGAACCTTTAACGGGACGAACCTTTAACGGGACGAACCTTTAACGGGACAAACCTTTAACGGGACAAACCTTTAACGAGACAAACCTTTAACGAGACAAACCTTTAACGGGACAAACCTTTAACGAGACAAACCTTTAACGAGACAAACCTTTAACGAGATGAACCTTTAACGAGACAAACCTTTAGGCCCAGGGCTCCAAGGCCAAGGGCGCTACCAAGAAATTAAAACCATTTTAAGATGTATTTCCAAATCCGTAATGCTGCCAAAGCGTGATATTTTTCCACTGTTATTATCGTACAGTCAGAATTTGACAGTGCCTGAAGCAGACGGGTTCAGAGTCAGGTTTACCCAGAACAGTGTAGGATTCTCCGGCAAAGCGCTCTCTCGACACTCGTCCTGAGGCCGTTTTATTTGGCGACGGAGTGGCACTTCTGCTGCTGAAACAGAGAACAGGTCAGAGGTCACAGGTGCTGGTGTGAGAAACCTGATGAGGAGCAGCTGATGAATGAGACTAAGTTAAAAGTCAGCGAACAGATTGTGAAGGAGCTGCTTTGTGACGAAATGAAACGAGATGAGTTCAATGTCTGAGAAAAAAAGCAGTGAAACTCAGCCTCAGATGCAAACAATGAACAGGAAGTGATTCATAAAGAAACTCAATGACGAGTGGTGTTTTTGTCACATTTGTTGCATTTTGCATAAATTTCTTTTTAAATATTTTCAAAAACACTATAATAACATCATAATAATCGAGACTGAGGCCGTTTTGAACTGTTTTAAAAATGTTAAATAAACTGTTAGTATTGCAGTAAAAACAGTAAAAGTGAGCAGCCAATGAGAACTGAAGGTGAGTGATGTCTGTGGAAGAAAGTCGGGGTTAATAAAGCAGTGGAAGCACGTGATTGGTCGATGGAGCAGGAAATGGTCTGAAACAGGTGAGCTTCTACCTGAGACTCCGGCGTCGCTACGGGAACTGCAGAGGGACAAAAAAGTTGTTAAAAGTACATTTCAGTTAAATTCTTGTGACAATTGCAATGTTGAGGATTTCAAATTATTTTTAAAATAATAAAAGTAAATAAGTAAGTAACTAAAAGCTAAGCTTAAAAGATATCTTTTAAGTTTGCTTTTAAAAATATGAACACCTCAGGTCCCCCGGCCGACTGTTCCACAAACAGGGACCAAAGTGACAAAATGAGGTCACCCCGTGAGTCTTGGTCCGGACTTTTGGGACAGTTAAAAGATTTGGGCCTGAGGACCTGAGAGCCCGAGATATGAGGCTCATATGATAAAAGCAAATTAGGTAAATAAATAGGACTATGACCATTAAGAGCTTTTAAAACCAATAAAAGCAAAAACCCTGCGGTCGGGCCGCAGGGTTTTGGAGCAGCTAAAGAGGGGCCATGTTTTCTTTGGAAGGCCACAAAGAAGAACATTACAATAATAAATCTGACTTGTTATCTTTGGGTTTCTCTCCCTGAGCCTCAGGGGAAATAACTAAAACCTTGGTTTGGCCCTGTTTGAGCTGGAGAGCCTTTGAGCGATTGCTCGCTCACGCTGTAAACTCTGCCTCTGTCGCTGAACATTCTTCTCGCTCTCCATGTGTTTCTTTAACCGGACACACGTCGTGGAGGTGAGGCTCTTCACTCACCTGAGCACAAATTGCGGAATGTATAACTTACTTTTAGATGGTGCACCTAATTTCATAAATATGAAACACTTCACTGTTACAATTCACACCTGTCACACTCCACACCTGCCACACCTGTCACACTCCACACCTGCCACACTCCACACCTGCCACACTCCACACCTGCCACACTCCACACCTGTCACACCTGTCACACCTGCCACACTCCACACCTGTCACACCTGCCACACTCGTCACACCTGCCACACCTGTCACACCTGCCACACCTGTCACACCTGCCACACCTGCCACACCTGTCACACTCCACACCTGCCACACTCCACACCTGCCACACTCCACACCTGCCACACTCCACACCTGTCACACTCCACACCTGCCACACTCCACACCTGTCACACTCCACACCTGCCACACTCCACACCTGCCACACTCCACACCTGTCACACTCCACACCTGTCACACTCCACACCTGCCACACCTGTCACACTCCACACCTGCCACACCTGTCACATTACACACCTGTCACACCTGCCACACTCCACACCTGTCACATTCCACACCTGTCACACCTGCCACACTCCACACCTGTCACACCACACCTGCCACACTCCACACCTGCCACACCAGCCACACCTGTCACACTCCACACCTGTCACACTCCACACCTGTCACACTCCACACCTGTCACACTCCACACCTGTCACACCTGCCACACTCCACACCTGCCACACTCCACACCTGTCACACCTGCCACACTCCACACCTGTCACATTCCACACCTGTCACACCTGCCACACTCCACACCTGTCACACTCCACACCTGCCACACTCCACACCTGTCACATTCCACACCTGTCACACCTGCCACACTCCACACCTGTCACACCTGCCACACTCCACACCTGTCACATTCCACACCTGTCACACCTGCCACACCACACCTGTCACACTCCACACCTGCCACACTCCACACCTGTCACATTCCACACCTGTCACACCTGCCACACTCCACACCTGTCACACCTGCCACACTCCACACCTGTCACATTCCACACCTGTCACACCTGCCACACTCCACACCTGTCACACCACACCTGCCACACTCCACACCTGTCACACCTGCCACACTCCACACCTGTCACACTCCACACCTGCCACACCAGCCACACCTGTCACACCAGCCACACTCCACACCTGTCACACCTGCCACACTCCACACCTGTCACACCAGCCACACTCCACACCTGTCACACCTGCCACACTCCACACCTGCCACCTCCACCTGTCACACCTGCCACACTCCACACCTGTCACATTCCACACCTGTCACACCTGCCACACTCCACACCTGCCACACTCCACACCTGCCACACTCCACACCTGTCACACTCCACACCTGCCACACTCCACACCTGTCACATTCCACACCTGTCACACCTGCCACACTCCACACCTGTCACACCTGCCACACTCCACACCTGTCACATTCCACACCTGTCACACCTGCCACACTCCACACCTGTCACACTCCACACCTGCCACACTCCACACCTGTCACATTCCACACCTGTCACACCTGCCACACTCCACACCTGTCACACCTGCCACACTCCACACCTGTCACATTCCACACCTGTCACACCTGCCACACTCCACACCTGTCACACTCCACACCTGCCACACTCCACACCTGTCACACCTGCCACACTCCACACCTGTCACACTCCACACCTGCCACACCAGCCACACCTGTCACACCTGCCACACTCCACACCTGTCACACCTGCCACACTCCACACCTGTCACACCAGCCACACTCCACACCTGTCACACCTGCCACACACCTGCCACACTCCACACCTGTCACACCTGCCACACTCCACACCTGTCACATTCCACACCTGTCACACCTGCCACACTCCACACCTGCCACACTCCACACCTGCCACACTCCACACCTGTCACACTCCAGTGTCCTCAGTAGTGTCCAACAGTAGTGTCCACTCAGTAGGTCCAACAGTAGTGTCACACTCAGTAGTGTCCACTCAGTGTCCACACTCAACAGTAGTGTCCCTCAGTAGGTCCAACAGTAGTGTCCCTCAATAGTGTCCAACAGTAGTGTCCCTCAGTAGTGTCCCTCAGTAGTGTCCTTCAGTAGTGTCCTTCAGTAGGTCCAACAGTAGTGTCCCTCAGTAGTGTCCAACAGTAGTGTCCCTCAGTAGGTCCAACAGTAGTGTCCCTCAGTAGGTCCAACAGTAGTGTCCCTCAGTAGGTCCAACAGTAGTGTCCCTCAGTAGTGTCCAACAGTAGTGTCCCTCAGTAGTGTCCCTCAGTAGGTCCAACAGTAGTGTCCCTCAGTAGTGTCAAACAGTTGTGTCACTCAGTAGTGTCCAACAGTAGTGTCCCTCAGTAGGTCCTTCAGTAGTGTCCAACAGTAGTGTCCCTCAGTAGGTCCAACAGTAGTGTCCCTCAGTAGTGTCCAACAACAGTGTCCCTCAGCAGTATCCCTCAGTAGTGTTGCTCAGTAGTGTTGCTCAGTAGTGAAAACCTCAAACGTCTTTGAGGTTTTCGGTGATGCACCAAATACTTGTCCACTCTGCCTTTGCTGCACTGAACAATCTGTGAGCTTCTGTCATCCTTGTGTGTTTTACTATGTGTCTTCCATGCTCTCCATCTCTATATTCTATGTACTCTCTCCGCAAACCACTTTTGGGTCCTGACCCACCAGTTGACGCTCAGTCTTATAACCTGAACAGAACCAGGGCTCAAGGGCAGAACTGTAACTTAATCTTGGAAATGCCCAGTGGAAAAGGAGACGTGTGTCAGGTTAAAGAAACATACAGAGGGTGAGGAGAATGTTTAGAGACAGAGCAGACGGACACAGTCATGTGACCAAGTTTCTGTGCTCCTTTATGTTCTCTATGTTTTTTTTTTTTTTTAATTGTGTTTAAAACAAGTCTCTGACCTGCCCTTGTTGTCCTTGGCCTTGAGTCTGGGGTCATGACCTTTGACCTGTGGTTCCCAGGTCACGGTGAGGTCCTGGACCTTCAGCTCTGGGTGAGCGGTGGCTGCGTCAAAGTTGAAGGTAAATGCTGCACAAACAGAGATCATCTGTGTTAGAAGCACATCAGAGACACTTGTACTTCCTCTGGGTCAGAGGTTCCCTAGACACTTCTGCAAAAAGCAGAGATAATCCTATGCTTCTCAAACTGGACTGAGGAGATCCTCCGCCCCATGATGGCCCAGTCGAGGTCAGCTTCTCCTGTTAACTTCTTCCTGAGGCACCCAGCGGTTTGACAGAATCTCTTGGAGGATGAACCCCTCCCAGATTGTAGTTTTTGTCTCCAGACCCCCAGAGTCCTCCTGGCATGGTCTCTGGCCCTGCCTCGGTCCCTCAGCCTCGGGGTCTGAGAACACTTCATGAATCTCACAGAGCCTTCTGAGAGACTGCCCTCAGAGGAACACTGACTAAGCTTTCTGCATGAGGTCATCCACATAAATGATGATTTACCTGGAGTCTCCAGAGCGACGACCTCAGAAAACTCTCCGGCTGCTGCTTTGTTTCGAGCCCGAACTTGAAGGACGACAAATCGAGAGTCAAACTTCAGACCTGCGACAGAAAACACACAAACCATCAGACACTGACCTCTTAGAACTTTATCGTTTTCCGCCCTCTGACCTGAGACCGTGGCACGGGTCTCCCTCAGGTCCTGGATCTGGTGCCAGCAGGACTCGGCGTTCCTCGAAGCATAGTCCCGGTCGGACTTCCTGTAGTGCAGGTCGTAGCTCACAACTGATTGGTCGATGGGGCTCCACTCCACAAAGATGGAGTTGTCTCTGACGACGCAGCGAGACGCATCAATATGAGGAGCGGGCGGGACTGAGCACAAAGGAAACAGGAAGAAGAAATATTAGATTCAAACACTTTGCTGACACCTGAAACTCAGATCTGCTCTAGTCCTGCCCTTCACAAAAGTGTTCAGGAAATGTGTTAATGGTTTTATCTATTGTTCTGTATTAAGAAACATAATCTTTGGATGCTATGCAGATAAGACTTAAAGATACTTCTCCTTTCTCATTACTCTAATACTGCTCCTTAAATTCTATATCAGGGTCATTTAATAAATTTGCTCGAGGGCCAGCTTGTTCCAGGCATGTCTCACCTCTGCGTCTCACCTCTGTATCTAACCTGTGTCTGACCTCCGTGTCTCACCTCGGTGTCTAACCTGTGTCTCTAACCTCTGTGTCTCAACTCTGTGTCTCAACTCTGTGTCTCACCTCTGTGTCTCAACTCTGTGTCTCAACTCTGTGTCTCAACTCTGTGTCTCAACTCTGTGTCTCAACTCTGTGTCTCTAACCTCTGTGTCTCAACTCTGTGACTCAACTCTGTGACTCAACTCTGTGACTCAACTCTGTGACTCAACTCTGTGTCTGACCTCTGTGTCTCACCTCTGTGTCTCACCTCTGTGACTCAACTCTGTGACTCAACTCTGTGACTCAACTCTGTGACTCAACTCTGTGACTCAACTCTGTGTCTAACCTGTGTCTCTAACCTCTGTGTCTCACCGCTGTGTCTCACCGCTGTGTCTCACCTCTGTGTCTAACCTATGTGTCACCTCTGTGTCTAACCTGTGTCTGAGCTCTGTGTCTGACCTCTGTGTCTCAACTCTGTGACTCAACTCTGTGACTCAACTCTGTGACTCAACTCTGTGACTCAACTCTGTGACTCAACTCTGTGACTCAACTCTGTGTCTGACCTCTGTGGCTCACCTCTGTGGCTCACCTCTGTGGCTCACCTCTGTGTCTCCCCTCTGTGGCTCACCTCTGTGTCTCACCGCTGTGTCTCAACTGTGTGTCTCACCGCTGTGTCTGACCTCTGTGACTCAACTCTGTGTCTAACCTGTGTCTCTAACCTCTGTGTCTCTAACCTCTGTGTCTCAACTCTGTGTCTCAACTCTGTGTCTCAACTCTGTGTCTCAACTCTGTGTCTCACCTCTGTGTCTCACCTCTGTGTCTCAACTCTGTGTCTCAACTCTGTGTCTCACCTGTGTCTCACCTCTGTGTCTCACCTCTGTGTCTCCCCTCTGTGTCTCCCCTCTGTGTCTCCCCTCTGTGTCTCAACTGTGTGTCTCAACTGTGTGTCTCACCTCTGTTTCTCACCTCTGTTTCTCACCTGTGTCTCACCTCTGTGTCTCACCTCTGTGTCTCTAACCTCTGTGTCTCTGACCTCTGTGACTCAACTCTGTGACTCACCTCTGTGTCTCACCTCTGTGTCTCACCTCTGTGTCTCACCTCTGTGTCTCACCTCTGTGTCTCACCTCTGTGTCTCACCTCTGTGACTCAACTCTGTGACTCAACTCTGTGACTCAACTCTGTGTCTAACCTGTGTCTCTAACCTCTGTGTCTCAACTCTGTGTCTCTAACCTCTGTGTCTCTAACCTCTGTGTCTCTAACCTCTGTGTCTCAACTCTGTGACTCAACTCTGTGACTCAACTCTGTGACTCAACTCTGTGTCTGACCTCTGTGTCTGACCTCTGTGACTCAACTCTGTGTCTCACCTCTGTGTCTCACCACTGTGTCTCACCACTGTGTCTCAACTCTGTGTCTCAACTCTGTGTCTCACCTCTGTGTCTCACCTCTGTGTCTGACCTGTGTCTCAACTCCGTGTCTCACCTCGGTGTCTCAACTCGGTGTCTAACCTGTGTCTCTAACCTCGGTGTCTCACCTCGGTGTCTCACCTGTGTCTCTAACCTCTGTGTCTCTAACCTCTGTGTCTCTAACCTCTGTGTCTCAACTCTGTGACTCAACTCTGTGACTCAACTCTGTGACTCAACTCTGTGACTCAACTCTGTGTCTAACCTGTGTCTCTAACCTCTGTGTCTCTAACCTCTGTGTCTCAACTCTGTGTCTCCCCTCTGTATCTCAACTCTGTGTCTCAACTCTGTGTCTAACCTGTGTCTCTAGCCTCTGTGTCTCTAACCTCTGTGTCTCTAACCTCTGTGGCTCAACTCTGTGGCTCAACTCTGTGGCTCAACTCTGTGGCTCACCTCTGTGGCTCACCTCTGTGGCTCACCTCTGTGGCTCACCTCTGTGTCTTTAACCTGTGTCTCAACTCTGTGTCTCAACTCTGTGTCTCATCTCTGTGTCTCAACTCTGTGTCTCACCTCTGTGTCTCATCTCTGTGTCTCACCTCTGTGTCTTTAACCTGTGTCTCAACTCTGTGTCTCAAACCTGTGACTCTAACCTGTGTCTCACCTCTGTGTCTCACCTCTGTATCTCACCTGTGGCTCACCTCTGTGGCTCACCTCTGTATCTCACCTGTGGCTCACCTCTGTATCTCACCTCTGTGTCTCAACTCTAGTGTCTCACCCCTGTGGCTCACCTCTGTGGCTCACCTCTGTGGCTCACCTCTGTGGCTCACCGCTGTGGCTCACCGCTGTGGCTCACCGCTGTGGCTCACCGCTGTGGCTCACCGCTGTGGCTCACCTCTGTGGCTCACCTCTGTGTCTCACCTCTGTGTCTCACCTGTGTCTCACCTCTGTGTCTCACCTGTGTCTCACCTGTGTCTCACCTCTGAGTCTCAACTCTGTGTCTCAACTCTGTGTCTCAACTCTGTGTCTCAACTCTGTGTCTCAACTCTGTGTCTCACCTCTGTGTCTCAACTCTGTGTCTCATCTTTGTGTCTCACCTCTGTATCTAACCTGTGGCTCACCTTTGTGTCTCACCTGTGTCTCACCTCTGTATCTTACCTGTGGCTCACCTCAGTGTCTCAACTCTAGTGTCTCAACTCTAGTGTCTCAACTCTAGTGTCTCAACTCTAGTGTCTCAACTCTAGTGGCTCAACTCTAGTGGCTCACCTCTAGTGGCTCACCTCTAGTGGCTCACCTCTAGTGGCTCACCTCTAGTGGCTCACCTCTGTGGCTCACCTCTGTGGCTCAACTCTGTGTCTCAACTCTGTGTCTCAACTCTGTGTCTCAACTCTGTGTCTCAACTCTGTGTCTCAACTCTGTGTCTCAACTCTGTGTCTTTAACCTGTGTCTCACCTCTGAATCTCACCTGTGTCTCACCTCTGTGTCTAACCTGTGTCTAACCTCTGTGTCTCACCTCTGTGTCTCACCTCTGTGTCTCACCTCTGTGTCTCACCTCTGTGTCTCACCTCTGTGTCTCACCTCTGTGTCTCACCTTTTGCTCACCTCGGTGTCTCACCTCTGTGTCTCACCTCTGTGTCTCACCTCTGTGTCTAACCTGTGTCTCACCTCTGTGTCTCACCTCTGTGGCTCACCTGTGGCTCACCTCTGTGTCTCACCTCTGTGTCTCACCTCTGTGTCTCACCTCTGTGTCTCACCTCTGTGTCTCACCTCTGTGGCTCACCTCTGTGGCTCACCTCTGTGGCTCACCTCTGTGTCTCAACTCTGTGTCTTAACTCTGTGGCTCACCTGTGGCTCACCTTTGTGTCTCACCTCTGTATCTCACCTGTGGCTCACCTCTGTATCTAACCTGTGTCTCACCTTTGTGTCTCACCTCTGTATCTCACCTGTGGCTCACCTCTGTGTCTCACCTCGGTGTCTCAACTCTAGTGTCTCACCTCTAGTGTCTCACCTCTAGTGTCTCACCTCTGTATCTAACCTGTGGCTCACCTCTGTGGCTCACCTCTGTGTCTCACCTCTGTGTCTCACCTCTGTGTCTCACCTCTGTGTCTCACCTCTGTGTCTCACCTGTGTCTCACCTCTGTGTCTCACCTCTGTGTCTCACCTCTGTCTCTCTCACCTCTGTGTCTATACTTTGTGTCTCACCTCTGTATCTCACCTCTGTCTCACCTCTGTGTCTCACCCCTGTGGCTCACCCCTGTGGCTCACCCCTGTTACTCATCTCTGTGTCTCATCTCTGTGTCTAACCTGTGTCTCACCTCTGTGGCTCACCTCTGTGGCTCACCTGTGGCTCACCTCTGTGTCTCACCTCTGTGGCTCACCTCTGTGGCTCACCTCTGTGGCTCACCTCTGTGGCTCACCTCTGTGGCTCACCTCTGTGGCTCACCTCTGTGGCTCAACTCTGTGTCTTAACTCTGTGTCTTAACTCTGTGGCTCACCTGTGGCTCACCTTTGTGTCTCACCTCTGTATCTCACCTGTGGCTCACCTCTGTATCTAACCTGTGTCTCACCTTTGTGTCTCACCTCTGTATCTCACCTGTGGCTCACCTCTGTGGCTCACCTCTGTGTCTCACCTCGGTGTCTCAACTCTAGTGTCTCACCTCTGTATCTAACCTGTGGCTCACCTCTGTGTCTCACCTCTGTGTCTCACCTCTGTGTCTCACCTCTGTGTCTCACCTCTGTGTCTCACCTCTGTGTCTCACCTCTGTGTCTCACCTCTGTCTCTCTCACCTCTGTCTCTCTCACCTCTGTGTCTATACTTTGTGTCTCACCTCTGTGTCTCACCTCTGTGTCTCACCTCTGTGTCTCACCTCTGTGGCTCACCTCTGTGGCTCACCCCTGTGGCTCACACCTGTGGCTCACCCCTGTTACTCACCTCGGTGTCTCAACTCTGTGTCTCAACTCTGTGTCTCAACTCTGTGTCTCAACTCTGTGTCTCAACTCTGTGTCTCAACTCTGTGTCTCAACTCTGTGTCTCAACTCTGTGTCTCATCTTTGTGTCTCACCTCTGTGTCTCACCTCTGTGTCTCACCTCTGTGTCTCAACTCTGTGTCTCAACTCTGTGTCTCAACTCTGTGTCTCAACTCTGTGTCTCAACTCTGTGTCTCAACTCTGTGTCTTATCTTTGTGTCTCACCTCTGTATCTAACCTGTGGCTCACCTGTGGCTCACCTCTGTGTCTCACCTGTGTCTCACCTCTGTATCTCACCTCTGTGTCTCAACTCTAGTGTCTCACCTCTGTATCTAACCTGTGTCCCACCTCTGTGTCTCACCCCTGTATCTCACCTGTGGCTCACCTCAGTGTCTCACCTCTGCGTCTAACCTCTGTGTCTCACCTCTTTATCTCACCTGTGTCTCCCCTCTGTCTCAACTCTGTGTCTCACCTCTGTGTCTCACTTCTGTGTCTCACCTCTGTATCTCACCTGTGTCTCACCTCTGTGTCTCAACTCTGTGTCTCACCTGTGTCTCACCTCTGTGTCTCACCTCTGTGTCTCACCTCTGTGTCTCCCCTCTGTGTCTCCCCTCTGTGTCTCAACTGTGTGTCTCACCGCTGTGTCTCAACTGTGTGTCTCACCGCTGTGTCTCACCTCTGTTTCTCACCTGTGTCTCACCTCTGTGTCTCACCTCTGTGTCTCACCTCTGTGTCTCCCCTCTGTGTCTCAACTGTGTGTCTCACCTCTGTTTCTCACCTGTGTCTCACCTCTGTGTCTCACTTCTGTGTCTCACCTCTGTATCTCACATGTGTCTCACCTCTGTTTTTTACCTGTGTCTCACCTCGGTGTCTCACCTCGGTGTCTCACCTCGGTGTCTCACCTGGCAGAAAGTGAAGCCTCTGAAGCCCCTCCTTCTCTTTACTGAAGTCCACTGTGAACTGAGACATGTTTTCTGTTGTTGCTGCTCTAGTGGTGATCCTGAAGGCAGGCGCCATCGTCACTCTGAGAGAAGACAAAGGTAAAAACCAGAGACGGGGAAACAACCAGAGAGAAACTGAAAACACCAAAGACAAGAGAAAGGAGAAACTAAAGACACTA